>OY744518.1:172145671-172648171 GCA_963556195.1 Sepiola atlantica
AGGATAGATTCGTCAGGTCACTATGAAGTCGACCCCTTTTCCCTTACCAAGGAGAACTGCTTAGAGCCAGTAATGGTCACCAACTTATTGTAATTAAGTATTCTTAACACACTTCCTATTATTCCTTTCAATTCCTGTCTTAGGTTTCTTATTTACTTATTGTTATTCTTACGATATAACAAATTGGCGACAAGAGATTATGATTTAAAATCCAGTTTGTTAACACATAATAAATTGATTATCTTCAATCAGGACTGATGTAAAATAAAAATAAAATTTTTTTTTCCGAACTGTGGATTTAAAACCCTCGATGATAACATTACAAAGACACAACGAAACGCTTCTCACGTAAGAACATTTTTTTTTTCTTCCAAAGGAAATTGTCAACCAAATTGTTTTTACAATTTGACAGTGACTTTTTTGAAAGGATTTGAGAAGAAAAGATATTTTGTTTTTATTGTATTTGGACTGTACGTATTATTTTTTCCTTTTATAAAAGGCTACAGCGTATTTTAAACAACTGTTGTCTGAGGAAAAACAAAACAAAACAGTTTTTTAAAAATGGAGGAATTGCAGCAAACTATTGTCCAACTTTTAAAAATACAAGTCAGAAATGACAAAAGGTTTGAAAAAATGTTGGAATTTATTGTCTAACGAACACAAGAACCAAAGCAAGCTGGATTCTTTTCACCAAATTCGATTGGAGAATTCACGTATGACCCAGATAATGGTTCTATTTTTTCGGCTTATTTTTCGGAGGTTTGCAGACATTTTCAAGGAAGAATATTCAGAATGGTCGCAAGAAAAAAGGTTTGTCTACTTCTTCAAAAATTGAACCCAGTGTGCCATGATAGGTACTGCAACTATATTCTACCAAGGGTACCGGGCGAAATTTCATTTGATGAAACTGCAAATCCGTATAAATGTTTTTTGGCGAAAATTCGCCCCTTTTCAACCTACGTTGGAAATGTTTAAACCTAATAAAAAGAGACGACGAGGATTTTTTAAGCTATGCCGGAATCGTAAATAGAGAATGTCAGCAGTTTAAACTGGAAGAACTGACTGCAAACAAATTCTAATGTCTAATTTTTGTGCAGGGCTAAAGATTCCGAGATAAGGGCGAAAATCTTGATGAAGTTGGAGCAGGACCCTAATTTAATGTTACAAGCGATGATTGACAAATGTAATAGAATCGTAAGCGTGCGACACGATTCGGCGAAGATTGAAGAAAAAGACGTGGCTCAAGTCTGATATCCCAGAAGAGACGGTTAAAAAAATAGACATTTGAAACCTATTCGTCGCTACGCAGAAAGCACACAAAGGTGAAAACCAAAAACATGGGAACACACAAAAGCGGAAACCAGACACATGTCCTTCATGTTTGGAATTTCATATAAAAGGAAGGTGTCCCTTTAAAAACAAAATTTGTTATTTTTGTGGAAGGTTAGGGCACGTAATGCATCTGTGTAGAGAAAAAAGGTTGAGCACTAAAAGTTTTGTAAATGCTGTAATTTTCAGGAAAAATGGCGGTGGCAATCATGAAAGAAAATTTGTTGATATAAAAATGAACAACAAAAATATTCGTTTTCAGATAGACACTGGTAGCAACTTGTCTATAATCAGTGAAGACTCTTGGAAAAAATTGGTAAACCAACATTGGTTCACAGCGAAAAGGTTGCAAAAGGAGTAACTGGCAGAAAGCTGAATTTCATAGGAGAATTTATGTGCAACATTTCTTTTGGAGGTAAGACGTGTAAAGCGAAAGTCTGTGCTGAAAAATACTTCCAATTTATTCGGTACCGACTGGATGGCTTAATTTGACTTGTCGGATATACTGATAAGCTCATTCTGCAACTCGGTAAAGCCCCCTCCTCAAACACAAATAGTAAAAGTGAAAAACTTAAGAAGACTCTGAAAAAAGATTTCCCAGAGATATTTTCACAATGTTTGGGCAGATGCGCAAAAACGAAAGTAAAATTGGAGGTAATGGAAAATGCTACCTCAATTTTTAAACCAAAGCGTAGTATACCCTATGCAGCTGTCGAATCGATAGACCAGGAGCTTTTTCGCCTAGAACAAATGGGGGTACTTAGAAAAGTACGATATTCAGAGTGGGCGTCACCCACAGTTTACATAAAAAATAAAAATATTCGTAGATTTCTCAACATGCTTGAATATGTGCCTGAAAATGTATGAATATCCATTACCCAGTGCAGAAGACATTTTTGCCTGTTTAAATGTCGGAAAAATTTTCTCGAAAGTAGATCTCTCAGATGTGTATCTGCAAGTAGAAGTCGAGGGAGAGAGTAAAAAATTGCTAACTATCAATACACATAGAGGGTTGTATTCGTTTAATCGTCTACCTTTCGGAATAAAAGAAGCACAAAGTTTGTTCCAAAAAATAATGGATAACATGGATTACGCTATGGCGTACTTGGGCGATATATTGATCAAGAGCGAGACAGTTGAACAACACATTGAACATGTGAATGAGGTTTTTAAAAAAATCGCTCAATGTGGGTTTAAGCTCAGCGAGGATAAATGCGGATTTTTTATGTCCAAAATAAAATATTTAGGACAAATTATAGACACAAAAGACAGAAGATCTGACCCAGAATTGCAAGCATTTCTAGGTCTTGCTAATTATTATCAAATATATATAAATAATATGCATGATTTACGTTCTCCTGTTGAACGAATTGTTAAAAAAAGATTTTAAAAATGGCAATGGACAGAAAATTGCCAGAAGGCTTTTTAAAAGATTAAGGATGTGCTTACATCAGAACTTTTTTTAACATATTATGACCCGAAATTAGAAATAATTTTGGCTACTGATGCGAGTCATTATGGCATCGGAGCCGTACTACTCCATAAAGACAATTTAGGGGGCACAAAAGCCATTGCTCATGCAAGCAGAGATTTAATTTCGGCTAAGAAAAACTATAGCCAAATCGAGAAGGAAAGTTTATCCAGCATTTTCGGGATTAAAAATTTTCAGAAATTCATCCATGTGTAAATTTATTTTACAGACAGATCATCGTCCATTACTTTCGATTTTTGGATCAAAGAAAGGAATATCAATTCATACAGCAAATAGATTACAGCGATGGGGCGCTATTCTGCTAAATTATGATTTCAAAATGGAATATATTCCTTCAAAGAAGTTAGGCCATGCGGACAGCTTGTACCGATTAATTCCGAAATATTGTGAACCAATGGAAGATACGGTAATCGCATCACTCAAAGCTGAAAGTGAAATAAAAGAAATACTGGTTAGCATCGTACTCGAACTCCCAGTGACTGCGCAAGAAATACAAATAAAATCTAAAAGTTATAATTTTATTAAAAATATGATTGATAAAGTGAAGTGCAAACAAAGGGAAAATATAAATTCGCCGGTAAGCAATAACTATTCAATTTGCAACGCAATTTTAATGTACGCCGAGCGCGTCGTGATCCCAGTGGCACTACAAAAGAGACTGTTAAAGGATTTTCATTGTGGTCACCCAGGAATGTGCAAAATGAAATCGCTCATGCGTTCATACGTTTTTAGCCAGGTATGAACCAGGACATTGAGAGGACAGTTAAGAGCTGTAGAGGTTGTGCTCTAGCAGCTAAAGCACCACCAATAATGACAGCATCATAGCTGAAAGCGGACACGCCATGGTTTAGACTACATCTAGATTTTGCTGAACCGCTAAATGGTGCATATTATTTGATTGCGGTGGACAGTTTAACAAAATGGCCAGAGATTCTGAAATGCAAACAGCCAACATCTGCCATAACAATACACTTTTTGCCAGGTTTGCATTTCCTGATGAAATTGTCACAGATAATGAGACCCAATTCACCTCAGGAGAGTTTAATATGTTTTGCAAAAACTTTGGGGTAAAACATATTACTACACCTGTTTACCACCCGATAAGTAACGGGCAGGCAGGAAGGTTTGTAGATACCTTCAAAAGGGCTTTAAGAAAAGCTGGAGGTGAAGTAAACGATGAGTGGAAGATCCAACAATTCTTATGGGTTTACAGGGTCACACCGAACAGAAACATTGCGGCAAACATGTCATCGGCGGATATGATGTTCGCAAAAAAAATTAAAACCATTTTTGACAAATTGTTGCCAGTGAAGAAAAAAACATTTAAAAAACACGGATGGTAAGACCAGATATTTTAATGTTGGTGAAAAAGTGTTTTTTAAGAATTACAGAAAGGGTAAAATGTTCTGGCAAGACGGTATTGTCACCAGGAGAATCGGACACCTGGTATACATGGTTCGGGGTCCAAAGTGGGAAAACAAGCGACATGTAAATCAGTTGAGACGCAGATACATGGAAAAACAAACTTCACATGAGAAACCCATGGAGGTACTTTACAATGTTTTTGATGTACTGATTCCTGAAAACTTTACTACTACTAATCCTGCTACTGAAGTAAGATGTTCAATGAAAAGAAAGAGAAATTCAACAGAACGTCTAGAGAGTGACACAAAGAAAAAGATATATTTCCAGGAAGAAATAAATCTTAAGGAGGGAAGTGTTGTGGATTGATCCAGATTCATCCATAATGACAGGATGGATTCGTCAGGTCATTATGAAGTCGACACCTTTTCCCTTACCAAGGAGAACCGCTTAGCACGTCTGCCTA
Organism: Sepiola atlantica; assembly: GCA_963556195.1. NCBI lineage: Eukaryota > Metazoa > Mollusca > Cephalopoda > Sepiida > Sepiolidae > Sepiola > Sepiola atlantica. The sequence continues at coordinate 172,150,321 of OY744518.1, forward strand.
GAGCTGGTAATGGCGACCAGCTTATTATAATTAACTATTCTTAATACAATTCCTATTCCTTTCAATTCCTGTCTTGGGTTTCTTATTTACTTATTGTTATTCTTATGATATAACATTCAGTGAAGGAGAAATTTAAACCTTTGTGAAAATCCAGAGTGCCACTTTTTGGGGAGCTGGATTTTCCTCATATTAAAAACCGACTTTGTGTCAAACTTTTCTCTCATGGGGAGGCAAGTAGATAGGAACTCTAAATAACTAAAAATCTTACAAACTGTTTATGCTTGTGCCTTGACTGTAATGTTGTCAATACACGTAACCTAAATTAAAGGGAAGCAATTAACCCAAACTCAATACAATAGCAGAATTACTACAGCTTTCTTCGTATATATGTAAACAAGAAGCAGATGACAACTGATCTTTTTCCAAGTTTATTTAATTGCAAAAGTTTTAGCTTAGAAAATTATTAACCAAAATTTGCAGAAGAAAACTGCGTACTTCTGTAGTTTACGGACCGGGCTATTTTTTAGATAGGATTTTCGAGTTAAATTCAATTTTTACGGTATCTTTTGTGTATTAAATTGCTAGGCGAAAGTACAGAATAGTTAATAAAACCGCCCTCCTCCCTCCCCATGTTAAGAATGACTTTCTACATAATAACGTTATTATTTCAGCTGGTCTGTAAACTGCAGAAGTACTAAAAAACAGTTCTAAAACTTAAAACCGACACAAATCAATAGAAGATTAACATTTCTTTCATTTGGTAACAGTTATTTGTTGACTATTTTGTCTTCTTCACCCCCTTTTTTCTGTTAGAAATTGTTAACAATTGCCGAATATTTTTCTTGTACTTTTATTATAAAATGAAACTATCATCAAAAAGTCATAAATTTCATAGAATTTGTACTTTTCAAAATTTAAGAAAGCAACTATGGAATTTCTACAAAGTCCTGTGAGTATTATTTAATAATTCGTCTGTGTCATCAAACGTTATGGCATACTTTTTTTGGTTTGAGTTTTTATAACGTTATTATTTAGAAAGCCGTTCTTAACATGGGGAATGGAGGGGGGGCTTTTAAAATTATTCTGTACTTTCACCTGCCGATTTAATAAACAAAATATACTGATTATCTTACTTATATTACTGGTTATCTCAGAGGAAGATAATCAGAAGGGACCATTGCTGGCTTGAAACCGTCGTCCCGTCTACGGAGCAGCAACCAGAACTAAAAATAAGTAGATAACCGCAAAGAAGGTTGGCTCCCTCTACCGTGCTAGTAAACTCCTCACACCTGACATTATCCTGTATCTCTACAAAGCCACCATCCAAATAAACCAAAGCATAGTATACCCTAGCTTCTTTCCTCGTGCTGCTGGCCTCTGGAACTCCCTCCCTGCCCCCTGTTTCCCCGACAGTACTGACATGCAGAAATTTAAAATTAATGTAAACAGACATCTCGTTGCGCAGACCCCAGTTTAGGTTCCCCTCCCCCCCAACCTTTCTTCTCAGTAGCCCCTTACGTCTACCGTGGCGGCCTGCCTTGTTTGGGGTGAACTACGTTAAAAAAATAATAATAATAATATCTACAACTTTTATTAAAATCACTTGAAAAAAAACCCAAAAAACAGTTGTTTTGTTTACAAACAATACACTAATACTTCAAGTTAGCTACTGCTAATGTTTGGTATGATGTCGCTTGGCGAACAGATAGATACACATACATATTTAGATAGATAATCTCCTCTACTTACACACAAAAACATATCTTTTGTAAACTTTGCGAAACAGAACTCCTGTTTCCTCTAGAAAATTTGATTCCCAACTTGTGACCTACGACTTTTAAATTCTAAAAGTAAGAAAACAGTTGTCGTCGTGTTTCTATTCCAAACAATGCTAAGATTTAAGTTTGCTTGGATGTATACTGAATTGCCTCCCTTAGTTTTACTCTGGTAAAATTGCAGGGGTTCGGAATTAATTACAGCTCGAAATTAATTACAACTTGGACTTAATTTATCAATTTTATTTATTATTCAACTAATAAATCTCATTTTATTTCTTTCATTTTCAAAATTATATTGTACGAATTAAAAAAAAAGTTTTATTTCATTTTATCATCAAGAATTTGTAAAGTCGTATATTAATCCTATTTTTTAAAGAAATGTGTAAAGTCGTATATTAATCCTATTTTTTAAAAGAAATTTGTAGTATATTTTATCATTTAAGAAAATTTGTAAAGTATATTCATCATATTTTTTAAAGAAATTTGTAAAGTATATTTATATTTAGATTTCGCTTACGAGATTTCCCATTCCTCGGCGACATATAAAATTACTTCCGGTTTGTAATTAATTCCGTCACCCCATTGCAGTACCAAATTGCTGGTTATATGTTTTTTTTTGTTGATCTCTCAAAAAAAGCATACCGTCTAATAAAATTAACGGGTGACACTTTTATGCCCCGCCCAACGCCGCCCAGCCCCTGGCGCCAGCATTTTGGCTCACGTGACTCAATCGTAGTCACTTATGAACAGAATAGTCTTCCGTATTAACAATTAGCATGTATCCCACCCCCAATACATTTTTTTTGTTTATTAATTATTTACCTTACAAAATAGAATGAAGATTGATGGATTTTTGCCCACCGCCGCCCACTGCCGCCCACTGCCGCCCAGACCCCGGCGCCAGCATTTTGACTCAATCGTAGTCACTTATGAACAGAATATTCTTCGTTATTAACACTTAGCATATATTCCCCCCAATACATTTTTGTGTTTATTAATTATTTACCTTACGAAATAGAATGAAGATTGATGGATTTTTGCCCACCGCCGCCCAGACCCCAGCGCCAGCATTTTGACTCAATCGTAGTCACTTATGAACAGAATATTCTTCGTTATTAATACTTAGCATATATCCCCCCCCCCAATACATTTTTTTGTTTATTAATTATTTACCTTACAAAATAGAATGAAGATTGATGGATTTTTGCCCACTGCCGCCCACCGCCGCCCAGACCCCGGCGCCAGCATTTTGACTCAATCGTAGTCACTTATGAACAGAATATTCTTCGTTATTAACACTTAGCATATATCCCCCCTCCCAATACATTTTTTTGTTTATTAATTATTTACCTTACGAAATAGAATGAAGATTGATGGATTTTTGCCCACTGCCGCCACCACCGCCCAGACCCCAGCGCCAGCATTTTGACTCAATCGTAGTCACTTATGAACAGAATATTCTTCGTTATTAACACTTAGCATATATCCCCCCCTCCAATACATTTTTTGTTTATTAATTATTTACCTTACGAAATAGAATGAAGATTGATGGATTTTTGCCCACCGCCGCCCAGACCCCGGCGCCAGCATTTTGACTCAATCGTAGTCACTTATGAACAGAATATTCTTCGCAGGGCGTTACGGAGCCCTCCATAAAGGAGCGCGCTCCAGGAGCACGCTCCTTTTTGCTGGAGCGAAGGAGAGGAGGGCTCATTTTATATTCAGCGGGAGTGGAGTGGGAGCAACTCCATTTGGGACTAAGGAGCGGTGGTTTTATCGCTCCGCGCTCCTCGCTCCAAAATTATTTGATTTTTTTTTCTTTTAAACATTATTTTTTTTATTTAGCAATAAAAATTAAAAGAAAGTCTCAGAGTTTATTCTGAGTTATTTTTTAAAATTATATCTGGTAAATGTATATGAGATAGGGAGAGAGGGAGGGAGAGACAGAGATAAAGAAGGAGAACATTTGAAGTTCTCAAATTTTTATATCTATGTGTTAAATTTTTGATGGAACACTTTTCTTAAGGCAGCAGACAGACAATTTGGCACCAAATGTCTTTAAATGAGGCAGTGAGTCTATAGATTTCTTTGAAGTTATTTTCTTACAGATTTTAACGTTTTTTGTATTTATGACAAAAGTTTATTTGGAAATTTTATTTTCTTGGCTATGGCAGTGTGGGTTGAGGGAGGGGAGGTCAACATATTGCCACAGTTTACAGTCATGATCCTTTGCCTTTTTTTCTTCCATGATTGGGTGGGAATGTTGGCAGTCGGTTGGCAAGGTCTGTACTAAAAATGTACCGAAAGACCTGTGAGGTCAGGGTCGGCCCTTATTCAGCCCAACTCTGTTATTGGCGCCCTTTTTCTAGTCAGTACCAGCTCGTTCTTGGAGAAAGAACACGTCCCGTTTTAGTGGGTTTTTCTACCCCCCCCCCCTTTTAAGTAAAGAGCAAACGGCTCTAAAAGGGGATTACATCAACGTTTTTTAATCTTCCCCTTTTAAGTACAGAGAAAGGGTCTCTAAAAAGGGTCGACAGAAAACTTAAAGTTTGTGAAGATTCTGTTGGATCCGTCTTTGGCAGGACGAAGAAATTATCCTCTGAGAAGGAAATTCAAAAATCTGAGGAAGGAAGAGTTTGAAGAAAAACGAGAGAAGCCGGGACAGATTTGAGAAAAGATTAAAGATATATACAGAGTTGAAGATCCTTGTTGACCAGACTTTGCCAACCTGCTGCTATTAAGGTCCTGTATATATGAGTTTTATTTTTGTTTCATGTCCCCTTTTTTACCCCTTTGTCAGATTTGTAAAAACGACCTCTTGGACCATTTTTGTTACCTATTTTGTGAAAAATAATTAATTTTGTTTCCTTATCGTTGTGCCCAACGAATGTATATTCTTTTGTGACCTTTTATGTTTTAAGTTCTTTTATTGGTGTTACCCAGGTTAACGTAGTTAACCTAGTTTTGGAACAAAAAAAGCAGTTAGCCCCCTTTTTGTTAATAAAACTATATTTACACACAACCGAACCTCTTACTTGCTCACTTTGCCCTTGTCATAATTTCCCTTATTTTATGTTACTAACCCCTTTTTGTTACCCTAAAGTCGAATTTTGCTAACGACCGCAAAATTTCGATATTTATTGCTGATTGAATAAATGAGCCAATTTTTCTTTTAATTCGTGTTTTTAAATAAAGCATTTTAGGTTCAATTATACTATAGGGGCCGTTGGATTTTCTCGCCTATTTCGCTCGGTATTCACCCAAATGTTCGATAAAATCGATTTTTGGGGTGAAATGGTACATTTTGTCCTGACAAAAAATTCTAATTTATGTTTTAGCATATATCAAATTGAACTTTTATGCCACATTTTTATCCGTCGTCTTTTCGGCGACATCTTTTCCCACAGTCCGTTTTTCACAACTTTTTACTGACTAGTTTTTTTTTCTTTTTTCGGTGTACACTTACCTATCTGGCTGTTAAAGAATTCCGGGGGTTTTGGAAAATTTTTTCAAATATTTTACATTTTAGGAGGGGGAGGATAAGTTTCCAATGTTAATTCAACAGACTGATCCCCCTCTTTTTGACCATCTCAATTAAAAAAAAAATCTTTTTCGGTGTACAATTACCTATCATGTCAGTAGAGAATTCCGGGGTTTTTGGAAAGAAATTTCAAAATTTTTAGATTTTAAGACGGGGGATCAGTTTTCAATGTAAATTCAATGTAGACTGATCTCCTCCCTCTTTTTGACCATCTCAAATTTTAAAAATCATTCTTCTGCTTACAATTACCTATCATGTCGCGAGAGAATTCCGGGGGTTTTGGAAAAGAATTTCAAAAATTTTAGATTTTAAGACGGGGGATCAGTCTTGTTCGTCTTTTACCATAGTCCGTTTTTCACAACTTTTTACGTCTTAAAATCTCAATTTTTAAAAATTTCCTTCCCAAAACCCCGGAATTCTCTCGCGACATGATAGGTAATTGTAAGCAGAATAATAATTTCAAAAATTTGAGATGGTCAAAAAGAGGGAGATCAGTCTACGTTGAATTTACATTGAAAATTGATCCCCCGTCTTAAAATCTCAATTTTTAAAAATTTATTTCCAAAAACCCTGGAATTCTCTACTGACATGATAGGTAATTGTACACCGAAAAAGATCTTTTTTTTAAATTGAGATGGTCAAAAAGAGGGGGATCAGTCTACGTTAAATTAACATTGAAAACTGATCCCACTTCCTAAAATGTAAAATATTTGAAAGAAATTTCCAAAAACCACGGAATTCTCTAGCAGCCTGATAGGTAAGTGTACACCGAAAAAAGAAAAAGAAACTGGTCAGTAAAAAGTTGTGAAAAACGGACTAACCCGCCTAATAGACTGGTATTGTTCGGGCCTTTGGGTCTGAATTTACGCCGGCCTATTGGGGGTTGCCGGTCCTGTGCAGTTCTAGAAGGTGCACCCTCGCAGGCTTTGCCTTCCCTCTTTGGGGAGGAGTAAGTTTATTGATTGCTGTAGTGGAGCGCGTAAAGCCCTGATTCTTCGTTATTAACACTTAGCATAAAAAAAAATCCATCAATCTTCATTCTATTTCGTAAGGTAAATAATTAATAAACAAAAAAATGTATTGGAGGGGGGATATATGCTAAGTGTTAATAACGAAGAATATTCTGTTTATAAGTGACTACGATTGAGTCAAAATGCTGGCGCTGGGGTCTGGGCGGCGCTGGGCGGCAGTGGGCAAAAATCCATCAAACTTTCATTCTATTTCGTAAGGTAAATAATTAATAAACAAAACAATCTATTGGGAGGGGGGATATATGCTAAGTGTTAATAACGAAGAATATTCTGTTCATAAGTGACTACGATTGAGTCAAAATGCTGGCGCCGGGGTCTGGGCGGCAGTGGGCAAAAATCCATCAATCTTCATTCTATTTTGTAAGGTAAATAATTAATAAACAAACAAAATATATTGGGGGGGGGGGGGGGGATATATGCTAAGTGTTACTAACGAAGAATATTCTGTTTATAAGTGACTACGATTGAGTCACGTGAGTCAAAATGCTGGCGCCGGGGGGCTGGGCGGCATTGGGCAGCCTGGGCGGCGTTGGGCGGCCTGGGCGGGGGGATAAAAGTGCTGCCGAAATTAACTATGCACCACACAAAAAAACAAAAACAAGAAAACAAAACATAAGGGAGACAGACAGTTTTTTTTTTGTATTGTGACCAGCACTTAGGGTTAGTGGTAAGGTCAAGAAAAGGCATGTAGTCTTTATGACTTTTAACACTGACATCTTGACGTGAATGTCAACGCGTAACAATGTACCGCTCAGAAATGTGTAACACTATTGACGCAGCAAATGTTTCTGGCGTGTCGAATAAGTTCAGTAGCAGTAATCGACATGGCAAGCTAAAATCTGATTTTTAAATCGATTTAAACAAGAATAACATTAAAATTTAATTTTAACTTAAATATCATAAAAAACACGTGCCTTTCTCGACCCTAGCACTAACCCAAAGGCTGAAGGGTAATACGCAAAATAAAAGCAAAATAAAACCGGAAAAAGGTGTGCGTGATGTGATGGTCACAGGACCGTAAAACGTACATTTATAGTCTACGGGACACTTAAAGCTCGGTTTCGCCTTAATTACAGATTAAATAGTTCATAGATGCCGTACATTTCATAGGAAGAAATTAGAATCGTATTTACTGTAGTTATCGACGATTGTTATCTCAATTATTCTTTCAAGCGACTCAATTTTTAACGCTATTTCATTGGTCGAAAGCAGACGCACACTTTTTTTTTAAATAATTATTTTTTTTTAGTGCAGGGGAGACAACTCTATTTCTCGAAACGTAATTACTTCCCTTGTTCTGTTATCTCTCTATTAATAAAATTGAGACAACTTCACGTTTCTCGTCTCTATGTGACTTACACAACTTTTTAAAAATTACCTTTTAATCGATTATGTATTGAAATAAAATGCAACACCGTAAGATAAAACGGAAATTAAAAAATTCTATTCTCCGCATGATAAAACTGATTATCGAATATTCTAATTTTATAATTCTATTAAAAAAAAAAGTCAAATAGAAAGTCATTCAAATTGGATTTAAAATTCTGAGCAAATCCTCAGGTATTGAAAGATTCGAAGTTTTGTAAACTATTTACAACCAATCATTTGAAAATAAAGATTAAAACCTGCCTCCTGACACAATCCTCTGCTTATCAAACGGTGGAGTACGGTTGCCATATATGGGAAGGTCCAGCTGATAAAACTCTTTTTCTCCTGGATAAAGTACAAAATCAACTTCACAATCTAGTGGGAGATGATCTCTTCTCTTCCCTACATCCCCTTTCTCACAGAAGGGATGTTGCTAGTCTTTCTCTACTCTCTCGTTATTTTCATGGTAGGTGCTCGACTGAGCTCCAACATCTGGTCCCCACCCAACTGTAAAGTATTCACAGCAAAAACTCATCTATTTACAACTATTGCCAAGAACTTTCCTTTCTTCTAAACGGAACTAGCATGAAAAGATTTTCTTTCCAAGAACTTCCCATCTGTGGAACACAACAGCATGGGGCTGCTTTTCAGCTTACTATAACATGGTTGTTTTCAAGTCCAATGTCAACAAATACTTGCGAGCCGTCCTCTGAAGTAATCAAATTCTGCCCATTCCAACCATCGTTTCCAATCCTCTCATAGTATTGTTCATCATCCAACTGACAATCTCATTAACCATTTTCCTCGAGTGGCCTTTGGCCTTGGTAACTGATTACTCTCTCTCTCTCTCTCTCTCTCTCTCTCTCTCTCTATATATATATATATATATATATATATATATATATATATATAAGAAAAACAATTAGTTATAATTTTATAATAATTTGGTTTAAGTAATAATTTAATGACTAAACGATACCGAAATAATTAAATTTAACTTTCAAAATCCTATTTAAAAAATATTACTTGGTAAAAAAAAGGTGAACCAAAAGTCAAAGTAATACTATTCCCCGACAATGCCGAGGTGGCACCGCTAGTTTAATAATAAAATAGATTATACATCGTGTATATTTTCATGACATACAATTATATACATTTTTTCAAGTTATGATAAAGTTGCTAAAAGAAGGCAGATAAAACTGGAAATCCTTTTTGGAAGCCTTCACATCTATCACTTACTAGTATGGCTACCTGGTGTTGCCCGGGCGCATCGACAACAAAATGGAAAAATTAAAAGTAACATTTTTATTTTGTTTAATAAGTCTCCCGATTTTTTTTTTATAGTGGAAGTGCTGATGGTGCCCATTAGTGGGGTTAGAATATTGGCTATGGCCTGTGCGATCTTATACGTGGTTCTACCAATACCAGTTTTTGTTCGATAAAAGAACAAAACCATTCCTTTCACGTCATAGTCGCACCACATTTTCTGAATTCTAACGACTATATTTTCGTTAAAAAAACCACTCATTCTATTTCATAAACGCAGTACACATATTACATTCTAACGGCTATGTTTCGTTCCACAAAAGAACAAAAACATTATTTTCACGTCACAAACGGACCAAACTTTTTCAAATATTTATACTTGTGTGTTATTTCTTGAAATTAATCATTCCGAGGAAGTTTTGAAATAAAGGCGGTACGTTTTAACCGCATCACTCTCTCTATCCCCCTCTCTATCTATCAATCTCGATTTTAATGGATAATATTTTTGTTTTAGTTCGAATTTTTTTTATCACTCCATATAAATGTTGTGATAGATTTTGTTGTTTTTTTTTGTTTATGGGGGCATTACTATAAACAACAACGACACCAGTGGTAGCAAGAATCCGCCATTAACAATGTTTTGAATCTGTGCTTGACTACTAAGCTGGGTTCTGATTGGTGCAAGCATTCAAATTTCGTTTCTTTTTTAGCCAATTGGGGGCCATCTCTCATGCGAGCTGAGTACCTGACCCGGAGCTTATAAAAGGGAGCATACACTACCTTCTTCCTCTTTCTAACCATGAGACGGCACTGCAACCTACTCACCAACGTTGCTCGGATCAACCATCAACCATAAAAACTTTTCTCTTAGCCTGCAAACTTCCTACGAAGCCACCTGACTTCGGTGTCAACAAGAAGACCCAAAGATCCAACATGGTGACAGTCCCAGCACGTGGACTTATATCACTGTAATAGGGACACACATACTTACAAACACACATGAACTCGGCCTTCCTTTAAACAACAAGCGTACATACATACATTCACATTATAAGAACCCTTCTCTCTTCCCTACTGACAGGGCATTTATTCAACACATAGACTCTCCAACCTTTCTCCTTATCAAGACTCCTGGACATATTATCCTCTTCTTTTAAACCGCTCTTCTCTTTCCTGCCTTTGCTCACTGGATATCTGAGCACCGGCTATCTTTACTCGAAGATAAACTGCTTGTAGACTCTCTGCAGCCAACAAAGTTTCCTAATCCCTTTCCTTTACATGTTAACAAAGATGGCCAATAAAATTGTTTTAAATGTTCGAATGAGACTTTGTCTTTCTGTTTTACATTTGTTTGTTAATTCATTCAAGCGATTTTCAATATTCCAAATACTGAATTACCTCCCTTACTCGTTCCCAATACTGAATTACCTCCCTTACTCGTTCCCAATACTGAATTACCTCCTTTACTGATGTTGAAGACAATCTGGATCTTTCTTTTGGCTAAGAAGGATCTAATTATATTAAATATTCGTCCAGTAATACCGTATGAATTAATTTTTATGAGAAAACATTTATGCCAGACCTTATCAAGTACTACCGCTGTAGCTTCACCAGTCTTGCCCAGTGTATGATATATGCATTCAGAGATGACTGTTAAGATATCTGCAGTAGGTTGGTCAGAAAAAAGTTTAGCATTAACCAGGTGGTGGACTATCGCTAGATTGATTAATGATTAAAAGATTTTAGCGAAGAACGGAAGGAAACTAATGGGTCGATAATTTTGTGGGTCAGTTCTTTCACCGAAATTCTTGAACACTGATACCACAGAGGCAATTTTCCAGTTACCAGGGAAGCAAGATTCGGCAAGGCATTTGTTGTAGTTTGAAGAGGACTGGGGCCAGCTCAGGAGCAATTCTTTATTAATATAGCAGGGATAAGATTAGGCCCACATGATGTGGTGGTGTCAAGTTTTTTTATGATCTCCCAGACTTGGGGGAAGGGGTGATGATCAGATCATCTAGTGTGACTTCAGTCCGCAGTGGGAAATTTGGGAATGAGTGGTTAGTGGAGTCCAAGGTGGAGTTTAACGCAAACCGTTGGACAAGCAGTCCAGCTTTATCAGTTGCGACATCATGGTGGTTGGATAGCAGGAGAATTGTTGATTGCCCATTATTAACCACAGTATTATACATTTTCCAGAAATCGTGAGTTCCTAATTTCTGTGACTCAATGCGTTTTCTATCCATCTCTGTATACCTACTCTTAGCTGCAACTATTACTCTTACAATGATTTCTTGATGCTATAAATTTTTGTCTATCTGTATTGGACTTATAGTGGTTGAATTCGGGGAATGCTTGCTGCCCATGCGCAATAGCAGCTGCACAGGTTGAAGTAAACCATTGTGGAGAGTGGGGCTTACTATAGAATTTCCGCATGGAGACATGTGTTTCTATGCCTGCTTTGACCCATTCAGTTACATAATTTGCGTACTTCAGTGTTACTCCATGAGCTGTCTCTGATGTGATCTCTGATGATAAATGAAAATACGTATTTTTGTTGTGGAAAAAAAGGAAGATAATTAAAGTTTCTGGTAAAAGATATGATCCACAGATGTATTTTCTTATGTTAGACATGGGTGTGTGTCGTAAACGGTCTTGTCGCTACAGTCTTTACATCCGAGCTAATTCTCACATCTGTCACCTTTCAAATCTCAGTTAAGACTAACTCCATCATCCACGACCCTTTTCAGTCCAACTAACTCCTTTTTTGTTACTTCGTTTTCCCAATCCCTACATAAGCCCTCTTCTACTTCTTTTTCCAGTTTCTCTTTGTCTTTTGTCTCTTATCTCTTCTCTCCCCACTGGAACTTAAAGACTTCTGCTTTTCCTACAACTTTCCGAATTCCTTATCTTGACTGTCAAAAGCTAACTGTAATGGCGTCGCCTGTCTGTGAAATTCCAAGGACCAGTCTTTTTATGTCTTTTTTTGTAATTCCTACATTCCTAGCTAATCTCTCCCGGTGGTTCTAGTTGTGGGGAGTGAGGACCATTCCATAGGATCATAACTGTACAGAACATCCAAATAGTACTCGATCACTAAAAGGTTGGGAACCACAAATGCTTTATCCACTAGCGCCACAAAAAACATTTTCGTGACCAGCATTTGCTCCAAATTAGAAAAAAATACAAAAATAAATGTGACCCGTTTATTCACCCATTGAGTTTGAGTTAGATTGTTTAGATCAGGAAAAAGTGAGTTAGCAAAGCCAGTTAAATTTAAAAAATAAAAAGACAAAATCGAAAATTTATCTTTTTCTGTTTGCTCACCCCTGCCTCTCTCTCTCTCTATCTATCTCCAGCTATGGGTTAAATAGTAATAATACTTGCTGCAGCAATTCATTAGCATTGCCGCACTTAGAGACAAAGGTTGTGAGTTCGATCCACGGCAGGGCCATATATATACCATCCAACACATGTCAGCATGTAAAACAGACGTTAAACAGATGATGATGATAGTGGCGATGATGATGATGATGATGATGATGATGATGATGACTTGTAGTGATATATGGACTCTTCCAATCTTCTATTTCATAGTTAGTTTTATTATCTTTTTGTCTATTTGCATTAAACTTATGGCGGCTAAATCGGCTAGATGCTTGCTGCCCATGCGCAATAGCAGCTGTACAGGTCGAAATGAACCATTGTGGAGAGTGAGGCTTGCTATAGAATTTCCGCATGGGGACATGTGCTTCAATGCCTGTCTTGATCCATTCAGTTACCTCATTTGTGCACTGTTCAACAGGGAGAGAAAAGGTTTTACTCCATGGGGCGTCTTTGATGTGATCTCTGATAGATTCTCAATCAGCCCGTTTGTAGTATCTAGTCGTTTTGAGCAACGGCTCTTCAGCTTGGGGGTCGAAGGTTTATGGTGATATCAACCATTAACAAAATGGTAATCAGCGTTCCCAAGTGGGCTATGAGCATCCATAAAACAAGCCCCAGGCAGTGTAGTCAAGAATAGATTGAGAAGTGAGGCTTACTGATCCTCACGATCTGGGAGGCGGGTCGGGAAAGTGACAGTTTGTGAAAGGGAATGTGCAACAGAGATACTATGCGTGCTGTTACCAGCTGTGTCTGTGTAGCTCGAGAAACCAAGTAACTTTCTGTGGTGACCATTAAAATCCCCAAATACATGGATTTGGGCGCTCGGATCTAAAGAGAGTGCTGCATCAATACTATCTGAGACATAGTCAAGCAGGGTACAGTTCTGGGTCGAAGAAGAACGGAAGAGGAACTATAAGTAACTAACGCTGTGTTGTAATGTTAATCTAAAGCACATGTAGGTCTCATCATCTGATTCTAGACTATATTCTCTAGTCAAGGGGAGGGTGTTACGAATACAGACTGTGCATATGCTTGTCTGAATCCTTACGACAGAGGTATCCAGTCATGTTAAAGCGATTTGAAGGTTCGATCCTCACGACAGGTGATATTAACTAAGAATGAAATAGAAATAACTTGCCAAATAATCCAAATTATCGACAAGATGCACCTGAAGAAGGTCGAAGGTTACATCAACCGAAGTGTTGATAACATCCAAGATGAGAACAGTAGTCCAAATGATGCAAATAATCCAAATTATCAACCCTCATCGCAAAAATTCCGAAACATAAGACGTTCAATTGTAAATTATTATTTCTCATTTAAAAAAATTCTGTAAAAAAATACTTACGAACGAGACAAAATAACAGAATTTTGTTTCAGATTCACTTGATTTACCTATAAAAAAAATTGAAAAAATAATTTTAAAAAATAAAAAAAAAAATAAAAAAATATGTTTGTGGCTTGTTTTCTTTTTGGTGAGCGGCACATTAAACTTTTTGTTTTACTATTTAATGCCAAAACATGTTGATAGTTCAAAATTATTAGACGAACTTACACACATGAATTTGTTTCAAGCGAATCGTTCATGGCAGATATTTTTTAAAGAAATTAAGTCAACTATATTTGAAAATAAATAAAATAACATTCTGACCCATACCTGAGGATAAGAAGATGTGTTGAAAGATAAATAAATGAAAATACCTATGCGGATCATATCTTTAGCATCCTCTCACCCACCAACCGATGAATTCGTACATATATTTTTCGTAAATAAAAAACGTCAAACCATTGGGGATAATGTTAAGAAGGTTTTACCCATAGAGTGAATGTGGTATTTTGGTGACTGAAACTAGTCTAGAGAATAGACCGAGGGAACAACAGCCGACCCCCATCCAACCCCACCCAATTTCAGCCTTGTGCAACATCTTGTTTTATTAAAAAAGCATGACTATATTGTGATTTTTTTGTAAAATTTTAAAGATAAATAAAATATAGCTGAAGAAGAGACATATTGCAATTTAAAAATAAAAAAAATAAAATTCTTAATCGTCTTAGAAACGACCGTATGCCAAATCCTTGTTGATCTTGAATTCTTGTAACTGATATAAATAATTATATATATATATATATATATATATATATATATATATATATATATATATATATATATATATATATATATATATATATATATATATATATATGGTAAAATGAAAAAGGAAAACCAAAAACTGGATGTTTTTTATGTGTACATCAACGTTTCGTCTTTATTTATAAGACTTCATCAGGATGATGATATAGGGAAAAGATATCATGCAAGTACAGATACATGTAGGGTAGACATGTTGGGAAGAACCCTACATGTATCTGTACTTGCATGATATCTTTTCCCTATATCATCATCCTGATGAAGTCTTATAAATAAAGACGAAACGTTGATGTACACATAAAAAACATCCAGTTTTTGGTTTTCCTTTTTCATTTTACCATCACGTCGGATTACCTTCATCCTTCTCTTCCCATATATATATATATATATACCTAACTTTATAAATATAGAGATAACATTCTGACCCATACCTGAAGATCAGAAAATGTGTTGAAAGATAAATAAATGAAAATACCTATGGATCATATTTTTATCAGACATCTTAATTCCCTCTTTGTTTTGTTTAATATTTATCAGTTTCTATGACAAAAATATGTATTTTTATTTATTTATCTTTCAACACATCTTATCCTCAGGTATGGGTCAGAATGTTATTCTATGTATTCTGAAATATAGTTGACTTAATTTCCTTCAAAAATCTCTGAAAATCTTGTACAAACTTGTGATCTGCAAATGATTTTGAAGATTGTATAACGGCATTCTATAGGACAGCCCACTTCATGGTACACTTGAGATGCACGGCTGGAGGCCTATTGACAAATGGTTGATTTTTTGAGATTTTTTAAGGAAATTAAATCAACTATATTCGAAAATACATAGAATGCATTTCTAATAAAATGTGTTGAAAGCTAAGGGGGAGCCAGGAGATTTGTACCACTAGCTACAAGACTTTGCTAACTGGGATGGGGTCTGATAAGACCTCAGGCTGGTGTGAACCATGCCTAGTCAAGGAACACCAACTTAAACTTGCTTCATCCAAACACATAAGATAGTGGTGTGTATCCACCCTTTTTTAAATAGTGCAGAGTGCAACCTCTTCCTATCACATCTGATTTTGACTTTAAGCTGATATTTAAAGTGCAAAATCAGATCGTAATCAGAAGGCCCCCCCCTCACTATGTCTAACGAGGTCCACACTACTAGTCTAGCTACAGCTAGGATCATGAGAAAGACCATTCGTTTATCCCTGCGCCACGAAGCCATCACATTGTACACTACAGATACCAACTGCTCGGGGACGATGCAAGCTGTCACCTCGTTGACATACTTCCAAAACTCATGCAGCTTGCTGCAATTGAAGAAGGTGTGCTCGGCCGTTTCCTCCTCAACATCCGTGCAGCGCAGGCAAAAAGGGTTTAGGCTAGTTTTAGCTTTGAAAAGTTTGTCATTAATGGGCAGCGTACCCCAGAACAATCGCCAGGTCAGAGAAAACTCAGAGTTATTGAGATTGAGATGACTCTGGCCTGGCACCAAACTCCACTGAGAGCGGATCTCCTCCTTCGACCATGATAAGCCACCCATAGAAAGCAGAACAATAGAATAGGAAATAGGAAGTAAAATCAACCGAACCTTTGTTTGTGAGAAGCCTAACGATTGGCTAAGAGAACAACAAAGAATCTGATTGGTTAACTAGCTAGAAGTGTATATAAAAACACCCGGCAAAACTAACTCCATGCATTTTAGCCTGACGATTCCCTCCGAGGATGAAGTACAGAAGTCTCTGTGTAGCTTAATTGCCATAAATATATTTTCATAAATTACTATATATATATATATATATATATATATATATATATATATATATATATATATATATATATATATACATGATAACATGGACACATTATTTTTTTTGTAAATGTTAGCATTTAGGGGTGCATATATATAAAGTTTTATTCATTTATTTATTTATTTTTATAAACTGATCGTTATGAATTTTGGAATATATATTCTCGAAAACCCAGTAAATAACATGGGTACATTATTTTTTTTTGTAAACTTTACCATTTAGTGGGAGGAGGCGACTCAAACTCGCCCCCGCTCTCAAAAACTTAAAAAATATATGTGCCGTGGATAACTATTTTACCTCTCTCTCCCCACCCTCTCTCTCTCTCTCTCTCTCTCTCTCTCTCTGTCTCTCTCTACACACACACATATATATATATATATATATATATATATATATATATATATATATATATATATATATATAAGTAAAAGATACGAATAAAGATTGTAAAAATACAATATCTATTATGCCATCAATTGCTCAAAACAAAGTGTTTCTAATAAAATACATTTCTATCTCGTATATCGAGCATCAATTCTTTCATGATAGGTTCTACTTTAAAGGTATACATTATATCTTTATTTTCCTGTTCTTTACATTATATATATATATATATATATATATATATATATATATATTTGTGAAGCATCGAAGCGTTTTCATATTCCTCATTTAAAAACACCCGATCGGCAGAGAAGAACGTTTGTTTGTTTGTTTTTTTACTCGCGACCATCGCACGAGTATATTTCAAAAGGATTCTTTATTTTGATTAATTCAACAGAAGCGTTGTTTTCCTTCTTTCGCCAGGTAAAAAAAAAATATTTAACGACATTTCGGGCACGTCTACTTCACTTATGTGTCACTATTTTGTTCATACAAGTGGAATTCTTGTTTTATACTTCACCAACAACATCTTGATAAGCAACTCACTGGTAATGTATGACATTTGTACATGCTTATGTGGAAACGACATCAGCCCTAGTTAGATGGGAACGGTGGAGGTCTTGGACTGCCAAAAGTGTTCAAGTTGGTAAAGGATAGGCATCCAGCCGTAAAAGTGCCTTAAATACAATGTCTAGTCGAAATACAGCAGGAAAAAAGAAAGGCAGTGCCAGTAGCACTAATGCTGCTGGTAGTGTCTTGGGCTTCGTAGATCCCAGGATGCGTGTATCTTCAGGGCCTGGCTATGGCAAATCATACGAACATCCAGAACTTTTTCGCATTGGATCTCTGAATGTTGGAACCATGCGAGGAAAGGCAAATGAGGTGGTGGAGACAATATCCAGAAAGAAGATTGACTTGTGTTGTTTACAAGAGACGAGATGGAGAAATGAAGGTGTGAGAAAAATAGTCGGGAGGGATACCAACTGCAAGTTCTACTGGTCTGGGAATGATAAAGGGACAGGTGGAGTGGGAATATTGGTGGCAGAGAAGTGGTGGGAGAAAGTTTTTGAGGTGAAGCGAATATCCGACAGGATAATATTTGTTCGTCTTGTTGTTGGAAAGTTAGTGTTTGCCATTGTTTGCATCTATGCTCCACAAGTTGGACTCAGCGAGGAAGCAAAGGACAACTTCTACGAGCAGCTGCAGAGCCTAGTGGCAACTGCACCTAGTACTGAGGAACTGTTTGTGTGTGGTGACTGGAATGGACATATTGGTTCCACTCCTTGCGGTTATGAAGAAGTACATGGTGGACATGCTATTGGTATGAGGAATGCTGGAGGAGAAAGACTACTCGAGTTTGCTGTTGCTAATAATCTAGTGATTGGCAACTCGGTGTTCGAAAAGAGGCCTAAACACCTAGTTACATACCAATCTGGAGGAATCATGACCCAGATAGACTACATACTATTCCGGCGCAGCTTCAGCAGACGTGTCACAAATGTCAGAGTCAGCCTGGGTGAAGAATGTGTACCTCAACACAATCTGCTATTATGTGATCTCAAGGCAGAAGCTTCCCGCAAATGCAAACACAAGTTTACACCACGCATAAAACTGTGGAAGCTGAAGGATCCAATCATTCAGGCTAAATTTGCTGACAGATTTGTTTCTTCACATCGGGATACACGGGCAGTGAGTGTTGAAGAGCACTGGAAGAGGCTCAAGGATGGATTGAATGATGCAGCGACGGAGGTGTGTGGAGTGTCATCCAAGCACAATTGGAGGAAACAAACCTGGTGGTGGAATGAGATTGTTGATCAAGCTGTTAGAGAGAAGAGGCGATGCTACAGAGCATGGAAAACAGGAGGTAGTAGGGAAGCATACAATGGAGCCAAGCGTGCTGCTAAAGCTGCTGTACACCACGCTAAGTCAGAGGCCGATAAAGAGATTTTTCTCAAAATAAATCCCAAGTCAAGTGGCATTTACAAGCTCGCAAAACAGATGCGCCGTGACAATCAAGATGTCTTGGGTGAAAAACCTATAAGGAACGACTCTGGTGAACTCTCATTGGATGATGAAGCGAAAAAACAGTCATGGAAACAGCCCTACGAACGCTTGCTGAACGTTGAATTTCCATGGAACCCCGATGAGCTGACTTATGAACCTCCTATAGAAGGTCCTAGTACCCCCATTACCCAGGAGATGATCACTGAAGCAATCCGTAAAATGGGAGCTGATAAAACAGCTGGGCCATCTGGTATAGTTGCTGAGATGCTCAAACCAACCGGTGAACTAGGGGCTAGTTTGGTGCATGAACTGATTGAAGTCATCATCAGTGAAGGATGCATACCTAAGGAATGGGAAGACAGCATTATAGTAAGTCTGTACAAAGGTAAAGGCGATGCATTAAACAGAGGTAACTACCGTGGACTCAAGCTCATTGATCAGGTCATGAAAGTCCTGGAAAGAGTTGTTGAACAGCTGATCAGACAACAAATACAGTTGCTGATATGCAATTTGGCTTCATGCCCGGTAGGAGCACCACAGATGCAATTTTCATCATACGCCAAGTCATGGAGAAACATCTAGCAGCAAACAAACCACTGTACATGGCATTTGTAGATTTGGAGAAAGCTTTTGACCGTGTCCCCAGAAGGGTCATCTGGTGGGCCCTGCGAAAGCTGGGTGTTACTGAGTGGTTGGTTCAGGTGATAACGTCTATGTACACCAATGTACGTAGTCGGGTACGAGTCGGTAACAGCTACAGCGACGAATTTGAGGTTAGAGTAGGCATCCATCAGGGATCTGTCTTAAGTCCCCTTTTATTCATCATTGTACTCGAGGCTCTATCACTGGAATTCCATACTGGCTGCCCGTGGGAGCTGCTATATGCCGATGACCTAGCGATCATTGATACTTCACTTCAGTCACTCAAGGAAAGTCTGGATAGATGGAAGAGTAGCATGGAGGAGAAAGGTCTCAGAGTAAACATGGGTAAAACTAAGGTCATGATCGCAGGTCCAAACCTCAGCTTACTACAGAAAACAGGAAAATACCCGTGTGCTGTATGTCTGAAAGGAACTGGCAGCAACTCAATCATCTGCACTCACTGTTCAGGTTGGGTCCACAAAAGGTTTAGTGGCATAAAGGGCTCTCTCACTTTAAGTGCTTTCGTTGCACCGGCACAGCAAGACCAATAGATGGCAGACCACTGACGGAGATGGATACTGGTGGCAACAAGCTGGAAGTAGTGACAGACTTTTGTTATCTTGGAGATGTGCTGTCATCAGGTGGAGGCTGTGAACTCGCGGCAGCTACACGTTGCAAGTGTGCATGGAAAAAGTTTAGAGAGCTGCTACCAATCCTGACAAACAAACACCTGCCAACAACTACGAGAGGGCGTGTATACTCCTCATGTGTCAGAAGTGTGCTGTTGTATGGCTCAGAAACTTGGGCTGTCTCTGCTGGCATACTAAGGAAGCTGCACCGTAATGACAGGGCAATGGTCAGATGGATCTGTTTGGTGAGGCCTGAACAGTACGTTTCTTTTGAATCCCTGCTCTCACAGCTCGACTTGAAAAGCCTTGCGGACATCATGCGAAAGAACAGACTGCGTTGGTTGGGTCACATTGAGCGTAGCGATGGCTGGATTGCTAAAGTCCGACAGTTGAATGTGCCAGCAGAGAACATCACCATTGGCAGACCCAAGTTGACTTGGGAGGACGTAGTCAAACGTAATAGGAAGGCCATGGGTATGGATTCCATCAAGCCTTGCCAAAGACAGGAGTGGAGAGGAAGACTTAGATTTCGAGACTAGACAATCAGGCCCCACCCTCATCAGAGGATTAATTGTGACCTGATTCAACAAATAAACCGGTTGATGATGATGATGATATATATATATATATATATATATATATATCCTTTACCTTTTCTTCTTTATTTATGTCATTCATTTATTTATATAGTCCTCTTACTCTTTTCTTATGTTATTGCTGCTGCTACTACTACTACTCTCTCTATACCTCCTCACACCACTTTCTCTTCCCGTAGTTCCCTCCTATTCGCTCTTCCTTCCACTATCTAAAACGTTCAAAGTGCAAGCAAGCAAGCAACATTGTCAGAGTTTTAGTATTATGTAAATATAAAAGAAAATTGGCGAATGATTAAAAAAAAATAGACGAATGAATTAAAGGAGAAAAATTCACTAAAGTTCAATGTATTTACGTCATTTATTTACATCATTCTCTTACTTTTTTCTCATGCTGCTGCTACTCCCCCTCACACCACTTTCCCTCCCTGTATTTCCCTCCTCCCACAACCTCTTGTCTCATTCGCCATTCCTCCCACCATCTAAAACGTTTAAAGTGCAAAAAAAGCAAGCAAGATTTCCAGAGTTTTAGTATTTGATAAATCTTTTAATGGTTAAAGTTTGAAAATTTCAGAAGTTTTTGAAACAGCACCTTTATAGTCTAAAGTCATGAGCAAACGTTCCCCCCCCCCTAAAAAAAACAAAAACGAACAGCATACGAAGACCCCATTAAAGGGCTACACCACACTTAATGATGAAAACAATTTTTAGGTTTTCTATTTGTATCTTTTGTACGTGTCTTTCATCACCATCATCATCATATTCAGTTTAAAGTTCGTTTTACATGCTGGCATGTGTTCGATGGCCTTAAGACATTGACTTCCAAGCTAACTTATTTCTGCACCGGTCTTTATTTATCATCTTTTCTCTCCATCCTTATCAATTTCTCCCATGTTTTCCTTGGCCTTCCCCTGCCAACAGACAATGCTACCTAAATTGTTCTACATCTCCTAACCCAAGAACTCTAATTCATTCTTTCAATGTTGACTTTCTGTATAAATTTCTTCATGTTGTCCATTCTTGCATATAAACTGGTCATCCTCTCTCAACCTACCAGTAATGTTGTCCAGATTTAATCTTCCTCTGAGCTCATCAGATCTAAGTATGTCTTTAAGACTATTATTACACATCCATCGCATCATTTTCATATTATTTCTCTCCATGCAACACATGGCCAGGTTTCACTTCCAGACATTATCACACTGTAAACACATGCCTCATAGACTCTTCCCTTAGTAGACAGTGGTAACGCTCTGCTGGTTAGTAATGGCAGAAGTTCCTTGAACTTACTCTATCCACTCCCAATTCTTGCAATCACACTAGCACCTGCTCCAACTCCAATGGTATCACCAAGGTAACAAAACTTGTCGACAACCTCAATAGCTTCACCATTCAAATATACTTTCTCCACATCTGAGTTCTCATCCATCTCTATTGTCTTACACTTCTTGCATATAAACTGGTCATCCTCTCTCAACCTACCAGTAAAAAAGAGGTGAATGAAATTTGGCACCGTGCAATTTTATAAATTTCAGAAACGGATTTGTAAAACGGTCTCCCTTAATTTGTATTATTTGAACTTTTTAGACTACTGTTCTCATTTTGGCGTGATTCTTACAACGTTTCGGTCGATGTAACCTCCGACCTTCTTCAGGTGCATCTTGTAAAACTCGGGAATCTTTTTGTCGAACTCGGGATATAAGTGCTAAGTAATTATCAGTTCTAAGTGACAGTCTTCTGGAGGTTGAAGGTTCAATCCTCAGTGCGGGCGATACTAAGAATACAATTACAAATTACTTGAGACTTCTACCCGGTCATCGAGAGCAAGCTACTCCCGTGGATTAAATAAAGGGTTCTGTTTGAAATTTCGTACAGATTTCCGAGTTCGACAGAAAGATTCCCAAGTTCGACAAGATGCACCTGAAGAAGGTCGGAGGTTACATCGGCCGAAACGTTGTGAGAATAACCATCCAAGATGAGAACAATAGTCTGAATAATCCAAATAATCCAAATTATCAATCCTCATCTAAAAACATTCTGAAAAAAAAAACTAGGAATTACCGATCTACGTATAATCCGTGAATGCTTTTCAATTTTTTCTTCAATGTCTTCCGTATCCAGTTTGGAGAGCTTTAACACAGTTGCCTGGAAAAATGGAAAGATATAACTTATTCGTTAATCTTTTAGCAAAATATAAATTTTTTTCATAAATGTGGAAGAATTCATAAGTAGTTATGTTGCATACATGTTTGAATGGAAAAATTTGAGTGACACCAAAGGGTCAGAGGTAACCCCAGACGGAAGTCGACGAAACCTTCTGGATGGAGATTTTCTATCTTTTGGCTGGCAAGACTTCAAGCAAGAAAAACGTGTCCGGGGTGCCGTCCCTAATGGTGGGGTTGGCGTATGCGTCTATTTATCTGTCTGTCTTTCTCTCTCTTTCCAATGCGTCCGAAGCTAACTTGTCTCTCTCATGTTTTCTATGACTGTTCTTCTCTTTGTAATAAACCCTTATTAAAAACTAAAAATTGTGATTACATCCACAGACAAGCAAGAACCTGGGTTCCTGACGATGACACGAGTGTATAATGATCCATACACACACCGGTAAGTGAAAATATAACAGCTACATGTAGTAGGTAGATGTACAGTACTAGCATAGATGATAGTCTGTAGGGAAACATTCCTGCAGTAACGTGTTCCACGGGTGAGAAGTTCTTGGGAAGATGTATGTGTATATATATTAATTAAATAATGCTTTTAATATATTACTGTTTGATTTTCTTTGTTCTTTCAACAAATTGTCATAAGCTGTTGAACTACCAATCAACCATAATCCTTGCAGTTATGACTATATTATTTGGAGAGTATGAACAGAGCATTCCTAGTGAAGCCGGAAATGTTCTGTTCTTCTCAGATAAGAACTTCTATCAAGATCAATCACACAATGATCAGAACAACAGGTGGTTAGCTTACAGTCCGTGCAAAGTCATGAAGACCAAGTTCCTTCAAACTGTGATGGTCTTTGAGTGTGTTTTCAGTGAAGGCCATGTCATACCGCCTCATGTCTTCAAAAAAGAGACTCAGACTCAAGTTAGATGTCTATATTGAGTTGATGTCTATATTGAGTTGATGTCCGCTGTTGTCAAGCAATGTGGCTGCGAGAAGGCCATACGTATGGTAGTAGGACTCAGCTCCATGATACACCTCTGAAAAAAACTAAAGGTGTCTGCCTAAGAACTTCCACGATTTCACCAGTCTCAACATCACTTGATTGCAACCCCATAGACTATTATGTGTGGAACGCAGTCGAGAAAGACATCAACTGTACCACCTGCAACAACATGGATGAGTTCATTATCAGGATCAAACCGGTGTGCAGGCATTTCTCTAGAGACACAGTGAAGGCTGCATGCCCAGGTTCAGGTCACGCCTGAAGGTCGTGGTGGAGGCTCAGGACGGCTTAACTGTATTCAGTAAAATATATTCTAAGAGATGCACTTTGAATTTTGAGAATACATCAATTATTTGCCAAGATATGACGTTTTTCCGTTCCTTTCCAAAAAGTGTCAAATTTGTTTTGAACACCCTGTAATTGAACCAAATTTTGCATAAGAATCGTTGGACAGAATAAAATTAATAATGTTAATTATGATGATTAAATAGCTCCGAGTGCTTGCCGACAACTAGGAAGGTGAAGCGAAGATTCACTGTTATGGAAACGAAAATGCTCCGCTGGATCTCAGGAATTACACTGCATCTGTAATGACAACAGTCGAAAGTGTTACGGCATCGCTCTGATCGAGAGGAAGATGAGGGAATGGCGGCTCAGATGGTTTGGACATGTGCTGAGGGCCAACAACGACACCATCGCAAAACTTGCTTTTAAATTAGAAGTCGCTGGGAAACGACTGAGAGAAAGGTTGATGATAAGACTGACAGATACCCTACACAATAATCACTGTAAAACCGGTCTTCACCCGACCCAAACCTGTGATCGT
Source organism: Sepiola atlantica (assembly GCA_963556195.1). Lineage (NCBI taxonomy): Eukaryota > Metazoa > Mollusca > Cephalopoda > Sepiida > Sepiolidae > Sepiola > Sepiola atlantica. The sequence continues at coordinate 172,174,904 of OY744518.1, forward strand.
GCCAAGTGGAGAAAAAAATCCATTATTGCTGACCCTCGCCGTAGCTCGTGACTAACGCAAAAAAAAAAATATATTATTTATGATGATTGAATAAAAGCAAACTTTTGTGCATCTTTTTCGAGAGTTATAATAATAATAATAATACCAACAATAATAAATAACCAATATTAAATACTTGTTGATAATAAATAGGCCGGCTCCCATGTATCTGCGTATGTATGTTTCTCGACCCACATTACTTACAAATTATTTTGTTTATGCTATTATTCACGCAGAAATGCAATAACTAAATGTACTAAAATTAATTTAAAAAAAATTTCAAATAAACTATTTACTTAGGAAAATAAATTCACCAAAATGCTTTTCAGTTTCTTCCTAAGCAGGCGAGTCATTTTTTTAATTTTCATCTTATATTTCCTAGATCACGCCGGATCAGGTCAGCTAGTAGTAGTAGTAGTAGTAATAATAATAATAATAATAATAATAATAATAATAATAATAATAATAATAATAATAATAATAATAATAATAATAATAATAACGATATTAAATACTTACTCTCCAAATAATATAGTCATAACTGCAAGGATTATGGTTGATTGGTAGTCCAATTCTAACCTTCAGCAGTTTATGACAATCTGTTGAGTAAAAAACAAAGAACATTAAACAGTAAAATATTTAAAGCATTAAATATATATATATATATATATATATATATATATATATATATATATATATATATATATATATATATATATATTTATATATATATATGTAAACCCAACTCCGTGCAGATCGTCGTGGCAATAAAAAAAATAGATCCAAGTTCCTCTAGGCTGCTGCTGATGATGATGACGTCGCCGATCTGGTCGTCTCGTCCAGCTACAAACACACTCCCACGTTGAAACTGTTTATAGCAGCGAGCGATCACTGGGCGAACAGCAACCGATTGGCTCTGTGGGGGCAAAAGATCATTCAAAGCAGAACCAGAGGAAAAGAACAATGTTCAACAACTCGGCCTGTTTTTTTTTGTATAGAAGAGTAATTATTAATAAAATAAAAGAATTGATTTTACATTGGTCAATGGTAGGATTAATGTCTACCGTGCTCGCAAATGTCTTTAGTAAGGGTTGTTTTTTCGCTATGTTATTTCGATAGTTTTCTGTGTGTGCGAATTCTTTACACAAGTGGTTGTCGAAGTCACAAACTTAACGGGTGAAGGCGGTGGCTAGAATTTCGTCCAGTTCGGTTCTTCGGCGCATGCACGGGCATCAGTTAAACTCTCCCGGGCGTCAGTCCAACTCTGCTCGTGCGTGAAAAAACACATTCTTTTATTGAAGATATCCATCTTACTTCCTGCCTGCCTTTCTTTCTCAAGGAGGGTGGGGACGGGCGCCTCACTCTTTTTTTCTTAAAATAAATGGGATTTTCTCCTACCCCACCGTTATCGCCAAAAACAAACGCGACAACTGTAGTCATTCTCATTCTGTCACACAGCTGGAGGTGCTCTATGCCCAGCTTGTAATTAACGATGACAGGCTCAAATAAATCTCCGTCAAGTGGATTCGTTTTTCCCAGGTCGTGACGTCTTCAAAACAACCGTCACAGAATCGTGGTTCTAAAACGCGCCATTCACCCAAACAATAATATCGCTTTATTGATATTTCAGAATTAAATTTGCGATATGGCATTCTCTAATCTCCACCTCCCATCTGACAACTGTCTCCTCGCCTCTGGTGGTAATTGATTTTGAATATCTTACAAGATTCTGCAAGACTAGCTGGCGTCTCGTTTTGTCGTCCGAATAAGTTCATTTCTATGTCAAATATATACTAGTTTTATATCTCCACTTCGCCTCGTCGCAGGGCCCTCAGTCGGCGTAGCATCACCACCAAGATGCATACTAGCGCTTCACCAGAGTACCCGATCCCCATGAGGCCCCGGATACTTTGTCATATATATATATATATATATATATATATATATATATATATATATATATATATATATATATATATATATATAAATATACACACATAAACTTGAATTTAATGTGTGTTTTTTAACCTTTTTATCTCTTCATAAGTATAATCTTTAAACCCATTTTCTCTCCCTATTTTCTCTAGAAGACACATTATTAACCCTCAAAACAGTAACGCCCAAATATACACTACTTATAAACATTGACTCACAGGATTTATATAGAAATATTTTAAACTTTAATTTGGATGCTGCTAGGTTTGATAGTTATATTTCTAGGTGTTTAATTAGGGAGATTCATGTATTGTAATATAACTATCAAACCCCACAGAATTAAAGGAATTATAGATGCTTAAGACCCTATAATAGATTCATAAACCTTATCAGATAAAGCCAACAGAATTAACTAAATACATAAAGCCAACACGAATGCATATGGCAATGATAGTTAAAACATTAGATATCCCTTAGATGAGCCCTTTCACTGACAAAATATACCCTCCGTCAACATCCAGCCATTACATAACAATTAATCCACTTAAATACAGACCCCCCCATATATAAAAAAAATCATAAAAATATTTTATGAAAATAATTTGGGGGAAAATACAAAACTATAAATAATAAACAAACAAAAAATAATAAATAAATAATTTTTTAATGAATCCCACCCAGAGCCTAATCAATAAATTATGCCACTCAGTTATTCCTAAAAATAAACACACCTTTGAAGCAGTAAAACAGACAACACCCATCATAAATAATTACGATTAAGACCCATATATTATATTTAACCCTGCCCCAGTACTTCTTTCAAAAGGGACACGTCAACAATGCACCGTTTTTAAACGATGAATTCAGATGCCACCCCCTTTGTTTTCGTGTTTTCAGGACGATCTTTAAAATACAAAACTACAAATAAATAAATAAGTAAATAAAACACCAAACAAAATAAAACCTTTAAAACACAAAACTTTTCAAGACACCGAAAATCTCCTACGATCTATAAACGATCTTCCAAATACAACCCTTTAAATAAAACTACAAATAAATAATTAAATAAAACACTTAGTAGAATAAAATAAAAACCTTTTTAAAACACAAAACTATAAATAATAAATAAAATAAAACTCAATAATTCACAACTAATATATTTTTCAAAAAAAACATTTCAGTAATGCATCGTTTTTTTTTTATCGATAAACGCCATTTCTCATTGTGTTTTGACCTCATTTCAGAACGCTGACGAGTTCATTGGGTAAAGACTTTTTTAAAAATTAAAAAAGGCAACCCATCTGGATGAAACCGCGGTACTATTCTGAAATATGTAACGTATAGTTTTCAAATAAATTATTTTTAATTATATATATATATATATATATATATATATATATATATATGATTATGTTTATTTTTATTTACACAGACATGTACAAAATCTGCGACACTGGCATGTCGATGTTATCGATCAACAGTTATTATAAACTGAGATCTCATCAGGCAGAGTTAGAATCCGATCTTAACCTCAGATCATATTTGGAGAGAAATCCAAATATGATCTGAGGTTAAGATCGGATTCTAACTCTGCCTGATGAGATCTCAATTTATAATAACTGTTGATCGATAACATCGACATGCCAGTGTCGCAGATTTTGTACATGTCTGTGTAAATAAAAATAAAAATAATCATATATAAAGCTCTATTTGATATTGAGCACGTTTTATAAACCCGGTTGAAATTATTTGGATTACTACCCTGTGGATGTTTTTACCTGGATTATTACCATTATTATATATATATATATATATATATATATATATATATATATATATATATATATATATATATATATATATATATAACTTCTTTATAATATTGCAGGAAAAGTCCCAGCAGAGTGCTCGATTAATTAAGTTAAAAATTAAAAAATAAGAGAGTAATATTTATTTATTTTGGTACAGAAAAATTAGTACAACATTCGTACCGTCGGTTTCAAGCACGGAAAGACTTAGCCATCCGGCTCTCTTCAGCTTCTGTTGTCATCTGTTTCGGAAATGTGAAGTCACGTGTCACTTTCATTTGGACGCGTTATTTGCTTAGAGTGTTATGTATGTTTGTTTAAATTTAGTGTAAGGAAGGTTTAATAAGGTTTGAAAAAAAGGGGTAGGGTGAAAAGTAACTGTTGAGATTTAAACCGGAGAAGATTTAAAGAGATATAAAAAAATATTTCTATATAAATCCCGTGAGCCAATATTATGAGTATCGTATATTTTGCCATTACTGTTTTGGGGTTTAATGATGTGTCTTCTAAAGGAATTAGGGAGAGAAAATGGGGTTAAGGATTAAAGAGGTTAAAAGGAAGAACATTAATTAAATTCGTGTTTAAATCCTGGATTAAAGGACTTTAAATCAATCCAAAACAGTAACGGCCAAATATACGATACTCATAATATTGGCTCACGGGATTTAACATAAACGTGACCCATTGGGTAATCCCAACTCGAGTTAGATTGTTTAAATCAGGAAAAAATGAGTTTGCAAAGCCAGTTAAATTTTATAAAAGAAAAAGAAAAAAATCAAAAATTAGTTTTTCTGGTATCTATATCTCCCCTCCTTCTCTTTTTCTCTCCAGCTCTGGGTTAATACTTGTGATTGACCCTATTGTTTATAATGGATTATTCCAAATCTACTATTTTATAATTAGTTTTATTACCTTTGACTGTTAATAAATATATATATATATATATATATATATATATATATATATATATATATATATATATATATATATATATATATATATATATATATTATTAATGACACTATATGTATTAGCATATACTATCAGTGCCCTTTTACTTTGCAGTCTCCTTAAAAGATTCAGCTCGATGATTGTCAATTTGTGACGACAGAGCAAATATAAGTCAGGTTCATATTATATTCCAATAACCATGGTTTTATTTTATTATTTTTATTTTTTCACATTTCAAAAAAACATAACATTTCTGTGAGATATATTTTTTACAGTCCGTTTCATTTGTCTTGTGCCAAACAACGTTTCCAAAAATGAACCACTGTATAGTGTAGGTTTTTTCAATCCAAGAACTTTTTACTCTTTGTGAATTTTTTCTGATGATTTTGTAATGTTGCAGAGACGATATTGACATAAAAACGTTGTTTGGCACAAGACAAATGAAACGGACCGTAAATATATATATATATATATATATATATATATATATATATATATATATATATATATATATATATATATATATATATATCACAGAAATGTTATGTTTTTTTGAAATGGGAAAAAATAAAAATAATAAAATAAAACCATGGTTATTGGAATATAATATGAACCTGACTTATATATATATATATATATATATATATATATATATATATATATATATATATATATATATATATATAGAGAGAGAGAGAGAGAGAGAGAGAGAGAGAGAGAGGTGAGAGTGGATAGAAAATAAGATAATAAAATAAGAGAGCAAGGGGGGCATTATAGTGAGAGAGGGTGAGAGTACTAGACTGAAACTTTGTAAGAGATGGGTGACTTGGTGAGTAAATTGCAAATTACGACTAATTAGAACAATTAAAATGAATTAAAAAAAAACTCAATCCCAAAACCAAGGTATATTTGTACGTGTATTTTGTGCTCTTAAAATATATAGGAAAAAGCTCTTAAAATATATAGGAAAAAGCTCTAGAGAAACAGAGATTTATTAACTCAGCTTTAGTATAATAATAGGTGTGTGTGTGTGTGTGTGTGTGTGTGTAAATGATGATCATTATCATGGTTGGTTATGAACTCACATTTCTTGTAAGAATCCTGGAAATTCACGATAAGTTCATACAAAGTCTGAAAGTAAAATGAAAGTCTTGATAAATTTGAGCAAGAAAAGACATTGTTTTATTAAATTGTTAATTTCTCTATAAAATAAAATCTTGACATGATTATATCGATCTTGTAAGGGAGTGACGTTTCAACAGCATCCCCCTCCCCGGAGTGGGGGTGGGCAGTGCACTTACCCACAAAACCACTCACAGGAATAAAATGAAATGGTTGCTAAAATTAAATTTTTTTAATTCCGACACCCGGGCAACGCCAGGTAGGGACGGCTAGTACCATATATATCGTTTTTAGAAGGATGTGTTAGATTGCTTGAAGCATTGTGCCTACTAGTAGTGTATAAGAATTAGAATTTCTTTAAAGCTGTGCCAATGCAATTTGGTCGCAAACACCTTTTGATACGAAACAACGGTAAATAGATGAAATGGCAATATTGAAGAATTCATATTCATTTACCAACGTAGTGTATCTAATCAGCATGGTATGGTATGGTATGGTGTTATATTTTATTATTATTTAAAAAAAAATTATTTTTGAGTTATACTTCCTTTGAAAAAATAAATATATTTTTTTATTGCATTGGCATTTCCAAACAAACTCAGTATTTAAACATAAAACAAAATGCTACAACACAAAAATTAATGAACACAAATATTTGAACAATATAGAATGAGCCTTGAAAAACATACAAATGACAATATTAACCCATACAGACGAAGATTGCACAGTATGAATTATTTATTACAAGAAAGTCTTCCTGGTGTACATGGGTGGCAGTGATAATAGATCTGTGTGTGAGAGTGAAAACTCCCCCCGACTTCCTGTATGTATGACCAATTTTTTAAAAATTTCAAGTAGGATTAAATATTAAAACTGAAGAAAGCGAGCCAAATTAAAAATTCTTTTTCTAACAATATAGACCAATATGTGGCAGAAATCATCATCATCATCATCATCATCATCATCATCATCATCATCATCATCATCATGTTTAACGTCTGTTTTACATGTTGCCATGTGTTAGATAGCTTTAAGAAATTGACTTCCAAACTTTCCTATCTCTGGATAAGTCTTTATTTATCCCTCTTTCTCTCAAGTCCATTTTTATCACTTCCTCCCATGTTTTCCGTTGCCATCCCCTGTGAACTGAACCTGCTACCTTAACTGTTCTACATCTAACTTACTCAAGAACTCTCATCTATTCTTTCAATGTAACCAAATGTTAGACTGGAAGTCATTTTTTAAAAGCCGTCCAACGCATGCCAGCATGTAAAACGGATGTTAAACCGAAGAAGATGATGATCATGATGATGATCATGATGATGACAACTTGTTAAGATAAATGTTGGTAGAATATGAAAGTTCAAAGAGTCTTAAAACGTTCCAAATGAAGAGAAGTTGCTTGGTCCGTAAGGAGAATTTTAGTAGACATGTTCATTTCGGCTAGTGCCATATATGTTTATGTGTAACACTGATTGTAAATGAGATAACAATTGTAGATGTGCGTTTATATTAGCATGTCTGTTTTGTTAATGGGAAAGTATGTATGAACTTGTGTGTATGTGTGTAAGTGTGTTTTGTGAGTGGCGTGTATATGATGTCGCTATGTTTAGTAGTTCGTGTGTGTCTCTTGTTGTGTCTGTGTATCCCAAAAGACCTCAGCAGGATGTGTCATGTTATCTCTGAAAGAAAACAGGAAAGAAGAAGAAAAACTCAGTGTTTGGGTTTTTATATAACGCGCAAAATTTCGGCAATGAATATAATATCCTCACAATTATTATCAGTTGAAAGAAACTGCTGATTTGAGCTTTTGTCCAATCGAAAGTCGATATGTAAAAACAACATTCGCTGACTGCTGCTGCGTCAAACATTTGTAATTACTGAGGATTGTTATGTCAATAAGCACGTGATTATCTCTCGCGAAGATGAGTATCCTATATCTTTACAAAGCCACCATTCGCCTGTGCATGGATTATTGTTGCCATATCTGGGCTGATGCACCAACCACTAGCCTTTCCTCTTGGACAGGGTGAAAAAAGAGAATTTCTAATCTAACAGATCCCGTACTGACTGCCAAGCTCCAGCCCCTGTCGCATCGCCGCAATCGTGCATCCCTGTGCTTGTTTTACAAGTACATTCACAGAATGTGCTCTGATGAACTTACTGCACTTGCACCCCCTCAAATTAAATACCCCCGACTCATTTGACTAGCAGCAAAATTACACCTCTTCACTGTAGAGGTCCCTAGATGCCTAAAGATTTTCTACTTTAATAGCTTCTTTTCTCGGACCGCTTGCCTTCGGAATTCCCTCCCTGCTCTCTGTTTCCCCGAACATACCAACATACAGAAATTTAAATGTAATGTGAACAAACATTTTGCTGCTTAACTCCCTCCTTTCCCCTCCTCCATATATCTGGCTTCTATCATAGTAGCCCCTTACACTTCTGTGGCAATATGCCTTGTTTGAAGTGAACAAAAGTAAAAAAAAGAACGATCTTTAAACGGCATATATACAACTTATAACAAAAAAAGTTTTGGTTATCTGGAACATTTTAGCTCTGAAATGGCTGCCAAATGTTTGCAATTAGTTTTGTCTCACATTGCAACCGGTGTCAGGGCAAAAATAATATGCCATATTATTTTCGTCCTGTTTGCTTTTTTTTGCAAACAGTTTGTTTTCTGATTTTTGCTGTAACAAATAATAAAATCAAACAGTGTTTTTTACAAATGGAATTAAAATATATTACAATTTATTTTTGATTTCTATTTGTAAAATATTAATTAACAAATAATAAAATCAAACAGTTTTTTTACAAATGGAATTAAAATATATTACAATTTATTTTTCATTTTTATATTTTAAATATTAATCAACAAATAATAAAATCAAACAGTGTTTTTTACAAATGGAATTAAAATATATTACAATTTATTTTTGATTTCTATTTTTTAAATATTAATTAACAAATAATAAAATCAAACAGTGTTTTTTACAAATGGAATTAAAATATATTACAATTTATTTTTCATTTTTATATTTTAAATTATGGCCGGGGGTGGAAAGAAGGTTGCGTGTTCATATCACGTCGGGGTCACCAATTATGGCCGGGGGTGGAAGCGTGTTTATGGCGGGAGATTCAAAAGGAGAACAAAGGGTTTTTGGATTTTAACCACAGTCGCGAAGGATTTCGGACAAATGGTTTTGCGATAATGAATCCCCCAACCATAGGTAGTGTGATAGATGCCTTTATAACTGCATGTTATCACACCATTAATCTTCCACCATCGGACCACGTGGGGATTAAATAAAACAGTTTAAGATAACCAAGATGAAGGAAGAAAACATTAAACTTACCTTAAAGAAAGCGAAGGAATTAGGAAGCTATACACATATAAGAATAGGCGTTAATAAAAAGGAAAGGAATAACATTTTAGTAACAAAACAATTTATTTACTATTTAGAAGAGAGTATAAGTTCATTATTGTAGCGTGTGATGCGATGCGTGTTGAATGTCAGTTGGGTGGCAATTCTGTGAATGGTGAATATGTGTGAAGGAAAAAGTTCGTTGGGAATGAAAGGGAAATGTTCATCAAATTGATAGATAGATTTTTTTGAATCAAAAGGGTTACCTTTCTCTTCCCCTCCTCCTCCACACAGCTCGTTCGAGCTGGTGGGGGGGGGGGAATCGCCGAGAGTTCTTTGTGCGTTCTTGGTCTCCGGACGCTGAAGGAAAAAAAAGAGAAAGAGGAAAGGAACGTCCCCTTCTTTATAGATTTAAGATCACGTATGGCCGAGCTGACCTGTCGGCCGCCCATTGGTCAGAAACCTCCGGCCACCGTGATTAGGCGAGATTTCGCGAGTTTTACCAGAGGCAAAGAAGGGTCAAACAAACAAAGAAAGAAAGAAAGAGAGAGAGTAAGAGAGAGTAAGCCGAACGAACCTAGAAAGAAAAGGGGTAGCTAAACAGGCTAGCCTTTTCCTCAATGCCCGCTCGTCTCATCTGCCACAAAATATTAATCAACAAATAATAAAATCAAACAGTTTTTTTACAAATGGAATTAAAATATATTACAATTTATTTTTTGATTTCTTATTTTAAAAATATTAATTAACAAATAATAAAATCAAACAGTGTTTTTTACAAATGGAATAAAAATATATTACAATTTATTTTCCATTTCTATTTGTAAAATATTAATTAACAAATAATAAAATCAAACAGCGTTTTTTACAAATGGAATTAAAATATATTACAATTTATTTTTCATTTTTATTTTTTAAATATTAATTAACAAATAATAAAATCAAACAGTGTTTTTTACAAATGGAATTAAAATATATTACAATTTATTTTTGATTTCTATTTGTAAAATATTAATTAACAAATAATAAAATCAAACAGTGTTTTTTACAAATGGAATTAAAATATATTACAATTTATTTTTCATTTCTATTCTTAAAATATTAATTAACAAATAATAAAATCAAACAGTTTTTTTACAAATGGAATTAAAATATATTACAATTTATTTTTGATTTCTATTTTTAAAATATTAATTAACAAATAATAAAATCAAACAGTGTTTTTTACAAATGGAATTAAAATATATTACAATTTATTTTTGATTTCTATTTTTAAAATATTAATTAACAAATAATAAAATCAAACAGTGTTTTTTACAAATAGAATTAAAATATATTACAATTTATTTTTCATTTTTATATTTTAAATATTAATTAACAAATAATAAAATCAAACAGTGTTTTTTACAAATGGAATTAAAATATATTACAATTTATTTTTCATTTTTATTTTTTAAATATTAATTAACAAATAATAGAATCAAACAGTGTTTTTTACAAATGGAATTAAAATATATTGCAATTTATTTTTATTTTTATTTTTTTAATATTAATTAACAAATAATAAAATCAAACAGTGTTTTTTACAAATGGAAGTAAAATATATTACAATTCATTTTTCATTTTTATTTTTTAAATATTAATTAACAAATAATAAAATCAAACAGTGCTTTTTACAAATGGAATTAAAATATATTACAATTTATGTTTTATTTTTATTTTTTAAATATTAATTAACAAATAATAAAAGCAAACGCATTGAAGTATATTACAAATGTTCTTTTTTATCATAAAATGGAATTGAATTAAAAAATATAATGCATGAATAATTACCATGTGGGCATCAAGACAAAGTAAAACTACCCCACCAGAAAAAAAAAAAATCTGCAATATTTGCAAAATAAAAATAAAAATGAAAATAAAAAATCAGCCAAAATCGAATAGGGCAAAAGTAATGATTTACCTGATATATTAAAGGTTTGTACATGAGTTCCGTCCTGCGACTCAGACCAAGGGCCCCATACTGACCATTGCAGTAAATTCCGAGGACAACATGGCGATGGATAACTTCTTGGAAAAGTGAGTTGAAACTTATGGCAAATCTCACAACATTACGAAAACCATTTGTCAAATATCTTGTGATTTTTAAGGAATTTTAAGGAATAAAAGTATTCATGTGTCAGAATGTTCGAATGTGGAGAGGAAGATCATACGATGCAGCACTGCCCTGCCTGCCCTCTACTGCCCAACCAGTGCAGCTTAAAAGACCTTAAAGAGTACAATAATAATGCAAAGAACTGCATAAGAAAGTGTGAAACTGTCGTAGGACAACATGCTTCAAAGGAACGCAAAGAAGAAGAATCACACCCTAACCCTACCCCTACCCAGTCTCCTTAGAATGTGTCCAAACTTTATCATTCATTATTTCAGAAGTTTGGAGATGAGGATTAATAATTTGTATCATTTGGAATATTCGGACTACTGTTCTTATCTTGTTTGTTATTTTCACAACGTTTCGACAGATGAAATCTCTGACCATATTCAGGTGCATCTTTTCGAACTTGGGAACCTATACGGAATCTCAAACTGAACCCTTTGTTTAATCCATGAAGGTAGATTGTTCTCGTTCTGTCAGTCATAACTGGATAAAAGTGTTATTTATTTTAATACGTTATTCTTATTCTTAGTTATTACTGCCGTTATGCGACATGGGCCCATGTTGTAAGGGTGAAGATATTGATCAACAATCAGTTCTAAGTGATATAGCCTTCTGCAGGTTCAAGGTTCAATTCTTACTACTGATGATATTAACTAAGATTACCCCCCCCCCCTCCCCAAATATTTATAAAATACAACCGGCATTAGCTTTACACTAACTTCAATAATGTCTACACAAATTGGCTAAGATCAAAGTGTAGTATCTGTTCCGATGGATACTGCACCCCATAGACTGGTATTGTCTTGGCTTTCGGGGCTTGATTTACGCCTGTCTATGGGTCTGTCCTGTGCAGTTCTAGGAGGTCCACCCTCCCAGGGTTCGCTTCCCCTCTTTGGGGAGGAGTAAGTTTATTGCTTACTGCCTGAGGCGCCCCTACCGGGGAATGCCGACGGGGCTGCTCAGACAATTTTTAATGGCCAGAGTGCTCACCTCTCGGGCGCTGGCTTTTCAAACCCCACTCTCCCGACCCGACCTTGGGTCACATCTTACTTGTGGGAGTAAGATAAAGCTGGCCTTGTGCCTAACTCCTGGAGAGGAGTAAATAAATACACAAATTCTTTTTAATAAAAAATAAAGGATGTAAACGTCGGCTTTTAACTTCTAATTATTTAAGAGTTCACAAGAAAAATAAGAAAAGCTTTGAATGTATTCTTGCGAAGACGTACGATTGATTTAAAAGTAATATTTTGTTGCGCAATAATAATGCCTGTACAAATACTCCAGGGCAATACCGGGTCAGGACAGCTAGTTCACTATAAAATGAGCCCTTACTTAGAGGTCGTGGAAATTTCCACTTTTAATTCACTATAAAAATGAACCCTTTACTCCCAAATTTGTAGTAGAAAGAAATCTAGTCGTTATGACGAAAGCATGAAAATCTATGCTTGTATTATTGATTCAGTTCAAAACTAGCTTTATTGCTCTCGGGTTGAGGTATGATTCTGTTTAGTTCACCCCCTCCCAGACTTTACCTTCTGTCTGAGAAGGGGTTAGTTTATTGCTAATCATCTGAGATGCCCATGGGGCTGCTTAAGCATTTTTGTATGCCAAAGTGGGTTTATCCTGGTGCGCTGGCTTCTCAAAACCACACCTGACCTTGTGTCTAATCTCCTGGCAAGGAGATAAATAATACGCTTGTCTTCACGGTTGATAAGACAGAACTAATTTTATAATGAATTTACGTTAAAAAAAATCTCGCCTAACTCAGGTGCTACCAGATCAGGCTGTCTGAAGATACCGGCTTCCTGACCAAAAATGAACCAAATATTAATCTTATTGTTTTTTCTTTTCCCTTTGCAAAACTCAATCATGTTCTGCAAAGCCAAAAACAAAAACAATATTTTTCTTCTACAAAACAACCAAACGAAACACCATGAATAAATACTTGAAGATATAAAGAACTTGAAGCATAAAAACTTTTACCAAAATGACCGGATTCGGCATTAAATAACCCGAAAAGTGTTGATATGCTGTAAAATAAAACAACCAAACTTCGCTAACAGATACAAAAGTTATTGGGGGGGAAAAATGCTTTTTTTTTTCGATAACCGTGAAAATAATAATTTTCTTTTCTGTTTTATTTTGTAAATATTAATTTGTTATATACTTTTTGCAGATTAGTCCATCGTGCAAATTATCCTAGTGCACTCCTCTGATATGCTTTTTTTTCTGGGCCGGCGGGTGGGGGAATTCATCAGCCTAGGGTGGGGTAGGGGGTGATTAGTTTTACTTTGTCTTGATGCATCAAGTTACATCATCATCATTATCATCATCATAATTATCATCATCAGTGCCATCGTCATCATCAGTTTAACGTCCGTTTTACATGCTGGCATGCGTTGGACGGCTTTTAATAATTGACTTCCAAACTTACCTATCTCTTAGCAGGTCTTTATTTATCCCTCTTTCTCTCAAGTCCATTTTTATCACTTTCTCCCACTTTCTCGAACCTGCTACTTCAACTGTTCTACACCGAATAACCAAAGAACTCTTATTCATTCTTTCAACGTGGCCATGCCATCAAAGTCTCCTGTTCTGCACACATCTTCCTATCCTGTCCAGATTTAATCTTCCTCTGAGGTCATCAGAACTAAGCCTGTCTTTAAGACTCGCATTACACATCTATCGTATCATTCTCATTTCATTTCTCTCCATGCAACGCATGTCCTCAACCCTCACTGACCAGATTTACATCAGCCGAAATATAGTTGAAAAATAAACAGCAAGTGCGAGGACAATATTTGGAAGAAAACAATGCAAAAAATAATAAATCCAAACCTGAAAAATTCAGACGAAAAAACGTTATGATTGCTATCGCTCCAAACATTACTTGACTCCTCATGTATATGAGTCAGATACGTCCAAAGATGGAGTACTGCTGCCACATCTGGGGAGGTGGTACTCAGAGCACTCTTTCTTGCCTTGATAGAGTACGAAATAGACTTTACAATCTAGTGGGTGAACATCTCTTCTATTCCCTATAGTCCCTTTCTCACAGAAGAGACGTTGATAGTCTTTCTCTACTTTGTCGTTTTTTCCATGAAAGGTACTTGACCGAGCTTCAATCTTTGGTTCCTTCTTGTAAGACATCAAACGGAATTTTCATGAACAGAGTTTCCTTCTAAGAACTTCACATCTGTGAAATACATTACCATGGGGCTGCTTCCCTGCAGATTACTACATGGTCGTCTTCAAATCCAATGTTAACCGTCATAAACTGTCCTCATAAATAATCAAACTTTGTTCATTCCATTCATCATTTTCAATCCTCTCATAATATTCATCATCATTCAACTGAAAATCCATCCATCCATTTCATCAACCTTTATCCTTGAGTGGCTTTTGGCCTTGATAAGTGGTGACTCATCAGTAAAAAATAAAAGAAAAAAAGTTAAGTAACTTTCTTCTGCATTGAAACAATAAGAATAAATGCAGATTTGTAAAAAATTGTTTTTCTAATCAAAAATTTATTTTAAAACATTGTTTTATGAAAAGGATACATAGCCAAGATGACGGCTTCCAAACATTTAATGGGAAGAGATTCTTGCATGATTTCTTTTGCTGTCTCCATCAACCTAAAATTTAAAACAAAATATTTAAAAAAAAGAAGAAAATTATCTTTTTTTATTATGTAAGTAAAAGATAGACATTTACTGTATTGTTTTATATGCAGTCAGTGGCATAGTGCATGTTTCCATTGGCTGTGAGTAGTGCAAGGCCATAATCAACTTTTCATCAATTTCATTTTGAAGATATTCTAAGTACTTCAACCCATAGAATAAATGTGGCATTATTCTGAAAATACCTTGAGGGGTTGGTGAGTGCTTGGGATTAAAGGGATCACAGTTATAGTCACCGAAATCCCGATTGCGACAGCTTTCGCTTTAAAATCCGTTTAACACACACAAAAGATAAGCGGATATGGATAAAAGTAACTTCATTACCTTTGGTAATAGTTATTTGTTGATTATTTGTTTTTATTCACCCATTTTTTCTGTTGATTATTCTTGACAATCACCCCAATTTTTCGTTTATTCGTTTCATTATGGGGAATTCATTTTTATGCTTATACAAAATCAAATCTCAACATTGGAATATATCAAATAACACCATAACAATCATCTTTTTGTTGTTTCTCTTCAAATTACCAAAATGTGAAAAGACAATTGCTTCTTTGTTTTTTCTGTAGATAAGGCTATAGCTAGATTAATAGCTGCCCGGAAGGCTGTCAGTTTTTTGCTAGTATATTAATAAAATAAATAAATATATATTGATTCACTTTTCATATTTTGTACAAATAAACTTCAGTTTATGTCTGCCTTGTCCACCAAGTTTCAGTCATGAATGTCCAACAGTCTTGGTTTTATCACTGTTCAATGATAAGCACACCTGGATACAACATAGAAAATTGTCACTGACTGACATACTTCTCCCTTGGCGCACTGTCCTGATTTTAGTTGTGATGGCCCTTTTCGGTTCCTGCATAGCTTGGTTATTATGTGTTGCATGGATAGAAATGATATGAGAATGATACAGTGAGCCTTAGATCTGATGACCTCAAAGGAAGATTAAATCTGGACAGTATAGGGAGACGTGTGCAAAACAGGAGACTTCGTTGGTTTGGTCACTTTAAAAAAAATGGATGATAGTTCTTAAAAATATTAAGAAAAAATATGCTTTTAATCTCTCTTCTGTAAAATATAGCTTCATCTACAGCAGGCAAAGATATTATTAATAAGTTGAGTATTAACAAAAAAAAGACAACTCAGACAAGGGAAATAATTATACCATGCCATTTATACGGGTCCAGTAAAATATTAATAATGTTTTAATTATAAGAAATCTTAAAAAATATGCATATTATTTAAATCATTCAATAATCGCATGATAAGTAAGTAATAAAGATATATATATATATATATATATGTCGATTGAAACCAGACTGGCTTATATATCTATTGTCAGTCATGTAAATGTAGTAAAAGCCTACTCACCCACAAAGTGGCCGGTTCTTCTTGATTTCAAAAAATTGTGTCCCAGTATAATTATAGCTGAGTTGAGTCAAGTTATAATAAAAACAATAGATATGTATACCTGAAGAAAAAGGGCAAAGTCCATTTCTAACATTTATATCAACTTTATTGGTCATCTTCGTTAACATGTAAATAATAGAGATAGTTTTAGTAATAATAAGTCTATGGATGAAGACAAAGGTTTGAGAGTCTATATGTAGGATAAATGTCCTGTTTGTAGGGAACAGAGAAGAGTTCAGAACAGGAAATGTTCTTAGGAAAAAGTCTGTACATACATAGGTATTAGTTAAAGGTACGCCGAGTTCATATATGGTTTGTAAGTATATGTGCGTGTGCTGCAATAGTATAAGTCTACATGTGTGCAGCTTGTCACCATATTATATATTGAAGCCTTCTTGTCGATGCCGTTAGCTGCAGCTAATGGCGGGAGGTTTTCAGGCCAAGAGAGAAGTTTTGTGGTCGCACTGAGCGACATGGATGGGTTAGACAGCTGTGCCTTCTCATAGCTAAAGGAGAAATAGTGGCAAGCACTCCCTTTTATCACCTCCGGGACCAGTGCTCTGGTTGCATGAGAGATTGTTTCTGATTGGGCAAGTCAATCGAAATTACGTGCTTGCTCCAATCAGTACATAGCTTAGAAGCTAAGCAAATATTTCAAACATCGTTAATGCTAGGTTTTGTTGCTGCTATTATTACTGTTTGTAGTGGTACTGTTACATACCTACACCTTTCTATCTCTCTCTTTCCTTAGCTCTCTCTTTCATATATATATATATATATATATATATATATATATATATATATATATATATATTAGTACTTAATGTATCCACATAAAATATTATAAGGAGATATAATTTTTTATGTATCAGTTTTCAGTATTTACTTCAACAGTGCTCGATACGTAAGTAGAGCTAGGTAGTAAGCAATGAAAATATATATGGCAATTAAGCTACACAGAGGTTTCATCCCCGGGGGGAATCTTCAGGCTAAATGCATGGAGTTATTTTTGTCAGGTGTTTTTATATACATGGCTTGCTAGTTAACCAATCAGATTCTTTGTTGTTCCCTCAGCCAATCGTTGGGCTTCCCGCAAACAAAGGCTTTGTTGGTGACGCTCCTATAACTATCCTATTTTTTGTTAACAATGGATTTTCCTATATCCTGTTTCCTTTGTTGTGTCAATATAGCGGGCGAATTTATTTTAACACGTGGTTTCTTGTATTTCTATTTTAGGTTTTAATTTTTAACTGGTTCAGTTTTTTAATTTTTTTTTTTATATTTATATATCATCCTAAAGTAAAATTATTTCTGTGTAAACAGCCGTTTGCTATTTCACTTCTAGAATTTAATAGGTTTCGGGGATCTTTGAAATTTAGGATTTCATATTTTTTATTCAGGCATAATCTACACGGGTCGTCTAAGTTTCTACATGTACTGGCCTGTCTTACTATTTTCCATTCAATTATTGGTGAGTGTCCATTTTCTTTGAGCTCCCAATAATGGTTTGGTAGTGCTGTTTTAGTTCGACGTTCTCTGTTTTTAAATGTGCTTTTGTGGTCATAGTATCTGGTCTTAAAGTTTAGGGATGTCATACCCACGTAGTATTTCTTGTTATTTGGTCTTTCGTTGGCAAATATCGTTGCTTGGTATACAATACTTTTAGTTAGGCATTTATTTTGTAGTGGACAAAGTTTACGAGTTATGCAGTTACATCTTTTCTCTTCATTGCTAACTTTTTCGTTTCTATTTTATGCAGAGTGTTAGTTACGGGGAAGTGTTTTTCAATCAGATTTAGGAATTTTTTGCCTAGTTTAGTTTTTAGCATCTGGTTATAGGGAGGGGTATAGTAGATTATATTTCTTTTTCTTTTGTTTTTATTTTTAATTTTGTATGCACATATGTAACCAATAATGTTTGTATGAATAAAAATTTATACTTAAGAACAGCTCTACTTGTTATTGAGCACTTTTTATAAACACTTGAGTTTAAACGGATTTACATCTACAGAAACTAATACAATACGTGTACTATATATATATATATATATATATATATATATATATATATATATATATATATATATATATATATATATAAGGAACAAAAAAATAAAGATATGATTTATATCTTAAAAATAGCACCTATCATGAAAAAGATTTAATGCTAAATATACGGGATAGAGCAATTTTATAGGCAAATTAAAGGATGAGAATAAAAGTTGTAAAAAATACAAAATTTATTACATCTTCAGTTGTTCAAAACAAGGGATTTCTTTTTCTTAAAACCATGGCTTTTCAAAGAATTGAATTCTTATCATCAGAGGAAATACAGATGGGTAAGTTGGTAAGAAGATTACCATGGTCAAAGTTTGAAAAGAATAAAAGGTAAAAATTAGAGAATAAAATGTTAAAAGCGGAAATATGTTGAGAGTGTTTAATGCAGAGTAAATGAATTGACGGCATATGAGAAAAATGTTCACCATAACTGAAACTGAAGATGTAATAGATTTTGTATTTTTTTACAACTTTTATTCTCATCCTTTAACTTGCCTATATATATATATATATATATATATATATATATATATATATATATATATATATATATATATATATATATATATATATAATTAGGAAAGTTCATTTTATAAAGCATCTTTTGTAAGTTAATATAAATATAGAGGCAAAAATGCCTTCAAAAACCATGTATTAGATGCGAGTAATTAAATCAAAAGAAAAAGAAAAATATTTCGAAACATTTAATAAAATATTTCAAAATACCTTCCGTTTTTTTTTTCTTCATCTTGATTTTTTTTTTTTTTAGCTAATATTGTCTTGGCTCTGTCGAAGCTTGTTTTTGTCAAGCGAAATATTAGCTAAAAAAAAAAAATCAAGATGAAGAAAAAAAAACGGAAGGTATTTTGAAATATTTTATTAAATGTTTCGAAATATTTTTCTTTTTCTTTTGATTTAATTACTCGCATCTAATACATGGTTTTTGAAGGCATTTTTGCCTCTATATTTATATATATATATATATATATATATATATATATATATATATATATATATATATATATATATATATATATATATAGCTGTTTTGTCTTTTCAAGACTTATCAGTGTGGCTAAACGTAGTGATATTCGAAACCGGGGTGCCAATGTATGTATGTATGTATGAAACCGAGGACTCAATCAATGGAAAAACACCACGATTATCACAAACTAGTTTGTTGATATTAAAGACAAATTCAAAACTGCCTTCATCCAATTTGACATCAAGCAGCATTCATCCATCCATAACAGAAGGGATACTGCAGAAAGCTATTCAACTAGCGGCACAACATGTAAATATAACAAATGATGACATCCTTTACTCTTCGACAGCAACTTGAACAAAAATCAGAACAATTTTTTAGACGTTACCATGGGAGGCTATGATGAATTCTAAAATCAGTGAATTGGTAGGTATTCTTATACAATCCTGCCAAGCTAGAATAATCATAAAGAAAATGAATAGGTCTCTACAGAGACGACGATCTAATCTTAATAAGAAAACCCAACAGCACAAAAATAGACAAACGCATTACATTAATCAACTCAATCACAACAATAGGATTCTCAATAGAAATAAATAGAAATACAAGTTTAAACATGTAGACATTTCTAAATACTTAATCTGAACGATGGAACATTCACACACTTTAGGTAAGAAAACGACATGCCTCATTAAACACCCCTACACTCCATCAATAATCAGGTAAATACCATAACTCACCAGTCTCGGACTCTCAGAAAGTTCTTCTAATGTTAGTATTTTAAGAAAGACATCCTACAATAAAACATTAAACGCTAGCAGATACAAACTATAAGTGTGACAGTTGTATATAAATTCAAGGATCGATCAAAGCAAAATATACTTATGTGGACTTGATATTCCAGACTGGAGAATCAATTCAATAAAAGGACATAGACATGTTTTATTGTAACACACGCACGAGGTGATCGTTTTATTTACATTAGGGAGACTAGCCAAAAGTAGCCCCCATTACAGAAATTTACAACAGAGACAAAGAACTAAGAGCAGATAACTCTAATTCCCAGCTATATAGAACAAGGGATATCTGATCCCTGTACAAATATGGAACAAAAAAGTTTTGTTAGCAGTCTGACAAAATTGATAACTTCAACAAAGTGTACACACCACCAAAACCCAAAAACAAAACAGGAAAAGAAACATAATCTGGTTCAACTCATCTTTTAGCAAAAACACCAACATCGGCAAATCATTCTTCAAATTAGTAGAGAAATACTTCTTCAAATAAAACAAATTTTCCAAACAAAAATAATCTGAAAATCAGCTACTCCTGCACGAAATAATATTACAAATAATAATAATAAAAAACATAGCAAAAAATAATTAAAATAAAAAAGAATAAAAGAGCTACATTTTATACATGGCTTCCATTCATTGTTCAAAGCTAGTGTCCACCACAGTCGACACACACACACACCGAAGTTCCAAACAGATTAACACCACAATTATTAACTCTACTTATCAAATTTTGTTAAAGAAAAAAAGGATACTGCAAAGACTCAATGTATTTTTGTATGGCCATAATTTTCCTTTCTAAGCTCATCTGAGCTTTCACTGTTAACATAGGGGTTGGAATCTGCAAGAGAAACAGCAAGAAGAAAACATATATAGTCTTGTGCCAAAAATAAAATAAAAAAGAATTTTGTAAAATAAATATTTGAACCTGACGCCTTGCATGGGCTAATCGGTGTTACACTATATAGGTATGTGCTATTGCATCCATGTGGGGTCGGTTTACCTAATTTGGGCACTGCTCCCCAAAGGGCCCAACGAACTTGCTTGAGTGGAAAATACTTTTCAGAACAACTATTTCTCCCACAATTTTATGCGATTCAAAATGCCCTTTTCAGGGCAACTCATCTTCTACATTTCTGTGCACATCATCAATTGACTAGTCTCCCATAATGTCTATTTTTCGACTGCCAACATTGGAGAACTAACCTCGATTGACCAGACTTACCGTGCTTCGTCTTTAATCTCAGTGACGTCCATATTCCGCATCACCTGATTTTATAATGAACTTTGTTTTTTTGAGTCACTATTTATCAAAGCTAAAAAAATCACTCGAGAATAGAGGTTAATGAGATATATTGAAACTTGAATGATAATGAATACTATGTGAGGATTGATTGTCTAATGTGCACAAATTTTGTGATACGGTGAAGGCAGTGAAACTATTCAGTTCATTACCTGATATCTTTATGCTAATCACATTGTAGAGTCCCCGTTAATTAGATTTGCATTAAATTTGATCCATAGTCATCAGAACCCAAATAAGCAAGATTACCTGAATTTCAATTTCTTCTTAAGACCCCTTAGCCTTAAATTTTAAACATTTTCTATAATAAGAATCATGTAATGGGATTGGTATTCCTCTAGTATATATATATATATGGACCACCTGACAAAGAGGAAAAAATCATGGTTATTCTGGTTGTTTATATATGTGTGAAAAACGATCGTAAAGTGCACCGAATGTTTTGGATTATGGAAAGAAAAAAAGACTGTCACTGGAATTTAGCGTACTACTGTATATATATATATATATATATATATATATATATATATATATATATATATATATATATATATATATATATTGTTACAAATAAAGGGTAGCTGAATCGAAATTATTAGAGAAATAAAATGTATTTCATAAATATTAAATCAAAGCGAGCCAAATCCATCTTATCCCATGTCTTTTCTATTTGTCCTTTGAACCCAAGCAAGTCATAAAGGAAGAAATGTTGTATCCTGTTGTGTCGATACCGTCTAACCCACCTCGCACTTAAGAGAAGCAAATCTTGCATCCTATTAACGACACCCCGCATCTGTCCTGAATCTAGCCGAGAGGAAGTCAGACGATACATCTGCTCGACTGTTGTTTCTTAAAACATTTACGAACGTCGTGACTTCACATCAAAGGGAAAAGTATCGTCGCCTTTTAACTCTTATTTCCGGTTAGCGACACCCTCCCACATCCTTAATCCTTAGCCGAAGTCAAACATCTTGTGTCATCTCGTAACATTCACACATGCTTTTCCCTCAAATCAGTGCAAAGTATCGTCGCCTGGTAACTCAAAGAAACCTTCACACATCACCTCCCCACCCACGCTTCTCAGCAGAGAATAGATATAAAAAGGGAGTTGACGAATCGATCAGAGTGTTCCTGTCAGTCAAAAAGTGAGCTGTCGCCGGTTGAGGAATCCGTCACCACCAGCGTATGCACTGTGAAGAAGAAGAAGACAAAGAAGAAGAAAAGAACGAAGCAGAGAAATAATCTGACTTCATGACCGGACGGATTTCCCCAAGATTTTCTTCTATGACAAAAGTTAATCTGACAAAAACAAAGGATTTTCGAAACTGCGCGATCACATCTGCTCTTGATTGTAAATATATCACACTACCGCTGAGATGACATATCCATTTCTTATGTAAAGATTGCATAGTGCCCATTTGAGACTTCTATGATTACACCTGTATATATATGATTCCTGGACACTTACATCCTGATATTTGTTGATGACTTTTCCATTCAAAGATCAGTGTGGATCTTGGACAAGTGTGACTTGTGACATTCCTGAATAATTGAACTTTTAAACTCCTGCGTGGAGTCTTGTAACAACCTTCCACATTCTGTGAGTGAGTAATCATTTTTCTTCCGTGATTTGTTTTGGACACTATTTTGTTCATAGATTTTTCTTGCCATTAGTTAACATTAAACATTATCTCCCCTAAAATATTACTTTGTTTTTCTTGTTGTTTGTTCTTTACATGTTTATCACTTCTCTTACTATTCTATAAATAAATATTGTTTGAATCTTAACTTGGTGTTTGGGTCGTCTTTTACCTGCTCATTATTCTTCCTTGTTTTCTATGTGATGTCTTGAATTGGCGAATCCCTTTCCCCTGTATTCTGTCGATATTTGGCCCTAGAGACCTACAAGGCACTTCCGGACACTTTTACCTTTTTTTATATTTATCATTGTGATGCGCTTGTCAATGTAGTCCAGACGAAGGCTGTTTGTGACATATATATATATATATATATATATATATATATATATATATATATATATATATATATATATATATATATATATATGTATTATGATAATATATGTATTAGCATATACTATCAGTACCTTTTAATTAGTATTCTCTTCAAAAAAGATTCAGCTCGATGATTGTAAACCAGTAACAACAGAGCATATATAAATAAGACAGGTTCATTTTATATTCCAATAACAATGGTTTTTATTTTCTATTTTTATTTTTACACATTTTCAAAAACATAACATTCCTGTGAGATATATATTTACAACTCGTTTCTCTGGAGGTGAGCCAACCAACATTATTATATCAATATCGGCTCTGCTACACCTCAAGATCATCAGAAAAATCCACAAAGAAGAAAAGTTCTCAATTTGAAAAGTTTTGAAAAAAACCTACACCATGTCATTGTGGGCAAAAACAAAGAAAAAACCTTCACACAAGGAAAAAATCTCCTTAGGACGCCATTTTAAATTTGAAGCTGATATTGATATAATAATGTTGGTTGGCTCACCTCTAGAGAAACGAGTTGTAAATATACATATACGTGTAATAGGAGCGGTGTAGGAGGGAGGGGACGAGGGAGGGGGAGAGGGCAGGAACAAGATCAGGTGTGGGGAAGGTGTCAACATTTGATGCTTACATATATATATATAATCGCACAAACATATACACAATTAAACATATGTTTAATTGTGTATATGTTTAATTGTGTATATATGCACATATACATACACAAAACACACACGCAAATCTTACCCAATGTATGGAAACCTAAAAATAAAAAGAGGAATAATATTATTTATGTCATGACGTGCTCGGGTCATTGACTCCCTTCTACACCGTTTCTATTACACAACCCTGATTTTTTTAATCCTTCCGCTCTCTCATCTCAAGGTTAATTTAAAAAAAAATTCAATAAACATGTATCATGTCCCCTCCCCTTTCATAGTTTAAATTAATTCTAACCGCTACCAATGTTTGCCCCCACTCCTTCCACAATTATTGTAATGTCTCTTCCCCTACCTAATGATCTTACAACTCCAACCGCCACCATCCCCCTACACTCTCTACTGCCAACTCAGCTTCCCACTGTCACCATCTATTTGTATCTCTTAATTTATTTTTTCATAAGTGGCCCCAATTTTAAGCTTACACCTGCCACCACCTCTGTTTCAAACATTTGGTACTTGTGTTTGTTTCTCTTCAGACAATCATCCTGAGAAAGTCTTTAAATAAAGATGAAACGTTGATGAATACATAAATAATGTTTTTTGCTTTTCCTTTTTCAATTTCCATTACATTGGAACACTTTTTCCATTCTTTATCATATATATATATATATATATATATATATATATATATATATATATATATATATATATATATATATATCCTTCGGGTAAGATCTTCGACTGCGAATCAGTGGCGATTTGTGTTCGGGGTTCGCGCCCGCTGACCGTTGGGAACTGGTTCCTAGACTGAAGATTGCGTTAGCATGAAACATCGATGTCTCTAGGTATATTTTAAATATTTAATATTTATAAAAAATATTATTGTTTATCAGCCCCCTCCCACAGAGGCTGGGCACTTTTCGAGGAGCTTTAATAACAAGTAGTACAAATAGCTATATGCAATGATCCGACTCGTAGATCACTCTTAGCTACTTGGTGGATAGTAGTAATTCTACTATTTACAGTTAAAATTCCCCTTTATTTACTAATTAGTTTCCAGTGGCCTTCGGGTAAGATCTTCGACTGCGAATCAGTGGCGATTTGTGTTCGGGGTTCGCGCCCGCTGACCGTTGGGAACTGGTTCCTAGACTGAAGATTGCGTTAGCATGAAACATCGATGTCTCTAGGTATATTTTAAATATTTAATATTTATAAAAAATATTATTGTTTATCAGCCCCCTCCCACAGAGGCTGGGCACTTTTCGAGGAGCTTTAATAACAAGTAGTACAAATAGCTATATGCAATGATCCGACTCGTAGATCACTCTTAGCTACTTGGTGGATAGTAGTAATTCTACTATTTACAGTTAAAATTCCCCTTTATTTACTAATTAGTTTCCAGTGGCCTTCGGGTAAGATCTTCGACTGCGAATCAGTGGCGATTTGTGTTCGGGGTTCGCGCCCGCTGACCGTTGGGAACTGGTTCCTAGACTGAAGATTGCGTTAGCATGAAACATCGATGTCTCTAGGTATATTTTAAATATTTAATATTTATAAAAAATATTATTGTTTATCAGCCCCCTCCCACAGAGGCTGGGCACTTTTCGAGGAGCTTTAATAACAAGTAGTACAAATAGCTATATGCAATGATCCGACTCGTAGATCACTCTTAGCTACTTAGTGGATAGTAGTAATTCTACTATTTACAGTTAAAATTCCCCTTTATTTACTATTTAGTTTCCAGTGGCCTTCGGGTAAGATCTTCGACTGCGAATCAGTGGCGATTTGTGTTCGGGGTTCGCGCCCGCTGACCGTTGGGAACTGGTTCCTAGACTGAAGATTGCGTTAGCATGAAACATCGATGTCTCTAGGTATATTTTAAATATTTAATATTTATAAAAAATATTATTGTTTATCAGCCCCCTCCCACAGAGGCTGGGCACTTTTCGAGGAGCTTTAATAACAAGTAGTACAAATAGCTATATGCAATGATCCGACTCGTAGATCACTCTTAGCTACTTGGTGGATAGTAGTAATTCTACTATTTACAGTTAAAATTCCCCTTTATTTACTAATTAGTTTCCAGTGGCCTTCGGGTAAGATCTTCGACTGCGAATCAGTGGCGATTTGTGTTCGGGGTTCGCGCCCGCTGACCGTTGGGAACTGGTTCCTAGACTGAAGATTGCGTTAGCATGAAACATCGATGTCTCTAGGTATATTTTAAATATTTAATATTTATAAAAAATATTATTGTTTATCAGCTCCCTCCCACAGAGGCTGGGCACTTTTCGAGGAGCTTTAATAACAAGTAGTACAAATAGCTATATGCAATGATCCGACTCGTAGATCACTCTTAGCTACTTGGTGGATAGTAGTAATTCTACTATTTACAGTTAAAATTCCCCTTTATTTACTAATTAGTTTCCAGTGGCCTTCGGGTAAGATCTTCGACTGCGAATCAGTGGCGATTTGTGTTCGGGGTTTGCGCCCGCTGACCGTTGGGAACTGGTTCCTAGACTGAAGATTGCGTTAGCATGAAACATCGATGTCTCTAGGTATATTTTAAATATTTAATATTTATAAAAAATATTATTGTATATATATATATATATATATATATATATATATATATATATATATATATATATATTGGTATTTATAATATAGTGGATGGCGAGAAAAATGTGAGCCGTTGGGTCACCCATTCAGCTCAAAGTAGATTGTTTGAATCAGGAGGAAGTGAGTTTGCAAAGCCAGTTACATTAAAAAAAATAAAAAAGCAGAAATCCAAAATTAGTCTTTCAGTTCGCTATATCTCCATTTCTCTCTCCTCCTTTCTCTTTATCTCTCCCTTTCTCCCCAGCTATAAATTAAATAGTATTAATACTTGTAGTGATATTCCCTATTGTTATAATGGACTATTCTAATATTTTGTTTGATAATTAGTTTTATTACCTTGGGTTGTTAATACAGAGAGAGAGAGAGAGAGAGAGAGAGAGAGAGAGAGAGAGAGAGAGAGAGAGAGAGAGAGAGAGAGAGAAATTGAATGAGACTGCATTAAATAAGAGCGAGGAGGGGTCAAACAACATAGAGTGAGCGAGGGTAAAAGTAATGGACAGAAACTTAGTAAGAGATGGCTGAGTTGATGAGTGAATTGCAAATTACGGCTAATTCAAACAATTAAAATAGATTTTTTTTTCAAACATAACTCAGTCTTAAAAGCAAGGAATACTTCAGCATATATTTCGTGTGATTAAAATATATATGTAAAAAAAACTTTAAGGAAACAAACTTGATTAACTCAGCTTTAGTATAATAATAGGGAATTTTCTATCAATTTAAATAAGGGATTCCAAAAGTGGGTGGTATTGGTCTCCTTCCCTCCTCTGCCTGCTGCTGCTTTCAAACAAACATACACAAGTATTTATTAAACTCTCTTGTGATGTCATAACAGACACTCTCTCCCCTATTTCTTCTTTCTCTTTTAATTATTTACGTCATTCGCCTCCTTCCACTACTTCTCTTATTCAACTCTTATTTATATCATTCGTCGTTCCTCCTACCACCTAATACCGTAATGTACAGATGAAAAGTGTACACAGTGAAAAGCAATCAAGATAAAAGTTCTATTTTCGTCGCAAGTTAAATTATATACTATCAAAATGAAAAATGCAACAACAGAACTTCCTAGAATTATATTTTAAACGGAAAAGTTGACTTTCTACATATGGCATCAATGTATTCTTTTTTAGTGCTTTTAATATAATGTAAACGACAGAATTTACAGAAATAAGACAAAGAATGCCATTAAAAAAAGTGTTATTTAAAAAAGATGTCATTAAAATGAATATCATTAAAGAAAGGAATGTCATTAAAAATAATGTTATTTAAAATGTATGTCATTAAAATATTGTCATTAAAAAATAATGTAATTAAAGAAAGGAGTGTCATTAAAAATGCCATTAAAACGAATGTCATCAAAGAAATGAATGTCATTAAAAAACTTATTAAAAAATGTAGTTAAAATTAATGTCATTAAAAAAGAAATGTAATTAAAAATGTGATTACAAATGTTATCAAGATGAATGTGATTAAAAAAGAATGAGATTAAAGAAACAGGATGTCATTACAAATGTTACCTTTTAGTAACATTTTTAATGACATCCTGTTTCTTTAATCTCATGTCATTAAAGAAGAATGTCAGTAAAGAAAGGAATGTCATTAAAAAGAATGTCATTTAAAAATGTCATTAAAATCAATGTCATTAAAGAAAGTAATGCCACTAAAATGACTGCCATTAAGTAAAAAAGGCCATGAAAAAGAATGCCTTTTAAAAGACTGGCCTTATAATTAATGTCACTAAAGAAAGAATATCATTAAAAATAATGTAATAAAATAGAATGTCATTAAAAGTATGTCATTAAAGAAAAGAATTTAATTAAAAAGAATGTGTTTAAAAAGAATACCTTTAAAAGAATTTCATAAAGATGAATTTCATAAAGATGAATTTCATTAAATAACTTTTAAAAATTAAAATGTATGTCATTAAAGAATAGAATATCATTAAAAAGAATATCATTAAAATAAAATTCCATGAAAATAATATCATTTAAATGAATTCTATTAAAAAGAAATGTCATTAAAAAGAATTTCATTATAAAAGAATGTTATTTAAAAAAATGTTATTAAAACGAATGTTATTAAAGAAAGGAATGCCATTAAAAGATTGTGATTAAAATAAATGTCATTAAAGAAAGGAATGTCATTAAATAATGTCATTGAAGAAGAATATCATAAAAAAGAATGTAATTAAATAAAGGAATGGCATGAAAAGAATGTCATTAAAGAAAGAAATGTCATGAAAAAGAATATAATTAAATGTATATCATTAAAAGTATATAATTAAAAAGAATGTCATTAAAATGTATGTTATTAAAGAATGGAATATAATTAAAAAGAATGTCATTAAAATAGAATCTCATAAAAACTGCCATTTAAATGAATTCCATTAAAAAGAAATGTCATTAAAAAGAATGTCATTACAAAACAATGTTATTTAAAAAGAAAAAAGAATATCATTAAAATAAATGTCATTAAAGAAAGGAATGCCATTAAATAATAATGCATTAAAGAAGAATGTCATTAAAAAAGAATGTCATTAAAATGAATATCATTAAAGAAAGGAATGTCATTAAAGAAAGGAATATCATTGAAGAAAGGAATGTCATTAAAAAGGGATGTCATGAATAAGAATGTCAATAAAAAGTATATCATTAAAATGAAAGTCATTAAAGAAAGGTATGTGATTAAAATGAAATAAAAGAAAGAAGAGTAATTAAAAAAAGAATGTCATAAACAAATGTGATAAAAAAGAATGTTATTAGAGAAAGGAATATCATTAAAAAGAATGTCATTAAAAAGAATATCATTAAAAAATGTCATTAAAAGGAATGTCATTAAATTGATATCATTAAAGAAAGGAATATCATAAAAATGAATGTCATTAAAAAGAAGTTCATTAAATGAATGTCATTAAAGAAAAGAATGTCAATAAAAAGAATGTAATTAAACAGAATGTCATAAAAAATAAAATATGAACAATGGCCAAATCATTCTGCCCATTACTTACATAAGGCAAAGTAGATTTTCGTATATTGCTGACAACATTATTGATGTGTGGATGCTTCTTTATAGCGTGATCCCACATTCTTTCCCAAGTCTCGTTATCCAGGGGAAATCCATGTTTGTTGATCCAGAAAAAGACACCGACATTTGCTTCTGTTTCGTCGTCATCCTCATCGTTTGAACTCAATAAAGGCTTCATTGCTTGTTTGGTGACGGACTGGGGAGATCCTGGTTGTTCCCTTAAGTTGGTGGGAGGAGGAGGTAGAGAAAATCAAAATCAGATTTAAACGCAAACTGATTTTAGCAAAAAAAACAAAAAACAATCTGAAGAAAAAGATACAACAAGATATTATTATAATACACTAGCTGATCCGACCCGGCGTTGCCCGGGATGCAGTGAAGTCATTTTAGTTTTAATTTCATATATAAAAAAAAAACTTATACAAAGTCAGAAATGTTCAAAGTTGTTCGGCAGAAAAAGAAATAAAATTTTAAGGGAGACAACTCTTTTTATATTCTTCAACTAAAAATATGCGTTATTTCCGTCCCTAATTTTGATTTTTCGTTCATGATTGAAAAATGTTTCCATATTACCGGTTTTCCGGACGGGACTACATGATTAAAAAAAAAACTGTAGCAAAATATGTTATTGCAGTGCTAATAACATGATACAACAATAATAAATGAAAATGGGCTAGTCATAATGAAAGTTTGTTATGTCACCTTAAATGTTATTTAGGTCTAACTTTTAAAATCTTGCAAGATAACTTTATATGTTAGACTAGATAACTCATGGACTTTTGCATTAACATTGGTACATTGTACATTGGTGTATACATTTGTTCTCTTAACCGATGGTATCGAAGGTAAAGAGATAGATATTTTAAAAGTAAATCCAGAAAATTAGAGAATAAAGGTACTGTTTGCTTTTAATTTAAAGGGAAATAAGTGAGATTTCAGTTACGACAAAAAATAAACACACTGTTTTACTGTTTCTCGTGATACTGCTGTTGAATAAAACTACATTTTAAAGTACATCCAAGTAGTTACGGCCTGCTTTTAATTTAAGGATAATTAGCGAGATTCCATGAATAAGCGTTGGTGGTGTCAGTTACGACTAAAAAAATAAACACATTATTTTACCGTCTTTTTAAGTGCTGCTGCTGAATAAAGCTAAAACTATATTTACGTCATTCAATCAAAACGCTTGTTGCCAAGGTGACTGACAAACGGACGACCATTTATGGGTTAACCCATGTGGGAGATGGTGAGCTTTATTTTCTTTCTCTTTTTTCCTTTACCCACTCTCCTTTCAGCTACACATTTGAAATTAGGTGTCTCTTAAATTTACTTTAAGATTTTAAAAGATTTAGTTGAATCTATTTAGGTTTTCAGGCAATCGAAGTTTCTGTTTCTTTTCCTGTTTTTTTTTTTTTAGATTTTTCAATTAGTAAACGTTTCATTATTATTAAAACAATTATACATTACTTCTTATTACTAAAACAACAAGCATCGATGATTAAAGTTTTGTTGAATAAAAAGTAAGAAAAATGTCATAAAAATGAAAGTCATTAAACAAAGGTGTGTTATTAAAATGAATACTATAAAAGAAAGAAATGTAATAAAAAATGAATGTCATTAAAAAATAGCGTTAAAAAAGAATCATTAAAAATAATATAATTAAAAAGAATGTCCTAAAAAGAATATCATTAAGAAAGGATACCATTAAAAACAATGTCATTAAAAAGGATGTTATTAAATGAATATCATTAAAGAAAGGAATGTAAAAAAAAGGATGCCATAAAAAAGGATGCCATTAAAAATCAAGTATCGTGGATTAAAGTTTTGTTAAATAAAAAAATTAAGACTAAAAAGAATGTCATTAAAATGAAAGTCATTAAAGAAAAGTATGTTATTAAAATGAATGTCATGAAAGAAAGAAATGTAATAAAAAATTAATGTCATTAAAAAGGAATACCATTAAAAAAGAATGTCATTAAAAAGAATGTAATTAAAAAGAATATCATTAAGAATAATGTCATTAAAAAGTATATCATAAAAAAAGAATGAATGTCATTAAAGAGGAATGTCAAAAAAAGAATGCCATCGAAAAGAATGTCACTAAAAATCAAGCATCAAAGATTACAGTGTTGTAGCATAAACAATTTAAGACTAAAAAAAGATTTTCTTTTATTAGCATCACCAGCAAATACATAATGCAACAGAGATTATGTTTAGTTTTTTACTTTTTTTCATTTACAAATTTTAACATGAAAAATCAAGTATTTCTTAAATCAAAAAGAAAAAAAACTTATTTCTTGAGATAACAATGCCCGGTAATGTCCACTTTCTGTATATTCTTCATTCAAGGAAACTGACATTAGCAATCTCCCTCTCTTAACAATTAAGAAGCACATTCTTCAGACAAGTTACAGAATCTAATTAAAAATCAGATTAAAACCACCACGGCTATATTCTTATGTAATTCTGTGTAAGAAGAAGTGTCCATTTTGTAGGGTAGAGAAGGGGTTCGTTTAGTAAGAAGAAAGTGGGGTTACCCATATCTCGAT
Source organism: Sepiola atlantica (assembly GCA_963556195.1). Classification (NCBI taxonomy): domain Eukaryota; kingdom Metazoa; phylum Mollusca; class Cephalopoda; order Sepiida; family Sepiolidae; genus Sepiola; species Sepiola atlantica. The sequence continues at coordinate 172,207,398 of OY744518.1, forward strand.
TATAAAGACAAACTCTTCTTCCACATTTTAATTAAGTTTTTTCCAGACATCACTTCACCAACAAACAGCAATAGAACATGAACAAGTTTTTTGTCACCCGTAAAGAAGAAACACCATAGCACACAGAATGGTTCAAGTGCATCTGTCAAGGTTGAGTCTTCCATCCAACTGTCTCGCACATCTCAAGTCTTTTTAGACAGTTGACGTTTACTATGCAACTCTGTGAAAAGCGGGAAAAATGTACAAACAGTATAGCGGAAATGCCTCCCACGCAAAGTGTTCTGATTGGATAATGTATCAATCACTCTGCCTGGAAGAGTGTAAGCCTACGCAAAAGAAAATAGTTCGTCCACAAATAACTACTACACATGCATTGAGCACAAAGGACGTGATATTTATCTGACATTTAAATTCAAGAAAAAAAACGAGAAAAAAACGCAGTTAGAAATAATATTGAGTAAATGTGAAAAATGCTGTAAACCAAGAAAAAAATCTCATCATCATCCGAAACAAATTTTTAAGTCTAAACAATTAAAAAGACAAACATTTGATGTCTTTGTAACGCAAGCGAATATTGCGCAAAATTATCGACTCTTGATTAGATAAGCATCTAAATATAAAATCTTATTTCAACCAATTAAAAGCACGGAAATCCTACACCTCCAGAATATAAAAGAAAAATGACGTTTCAATTTATTCACATCTATCGCTGGGAGTCGGTTGAATTCATATTTAAACAGACACGGCAGCTTGAAAATCAGTTTCTATAAGTCAGCTGAACAGACCGTTCAAAAGAAGAAAGTATCTATTTACTCCTCTGGCGACTCGACTGAAAGAAGACACAAGAACTGCTACAAACTTGTCGACACACAGTAACACTGATTCCTACAAACACAGAACAACAATTTATCAATCTCACCCCAAAAAACTCTACGCTCGGTTCATTGCTAATGGCAACCAGCTTGAAACTGTCGAGATTACTATTAGATCATCACACAAAATTTTAAAATCAAAAGAAAGAAGAAAACTTATGATTTAACGCATGCGCACAATGCAGACTCCTGCTGTCGTGACTTTGTTTTTCCTGTCAGATTTCAACACGAGAATCCAATTTATTCGTTTCCCACCAATGAACTTTATTTTGATTATTTTCAAAGTTGTTATCTTGTTGTCGATAAAACTGAATATATTTTTGTATGGATTGCTTTGTCATTCATTTGATAATAGTATGATCACGCTAAAATACAATAAAAATATACATTTGGCTCTAAAGGAACATATGAATGGATATATCAGCCATAAACAAGGGCTATAAATATATAAATGAAAGAATCCCCACCATAAACCAGCAAACAAAATACAAAAGCGACTCCTAATATAAATAAAATCCACATAAAATAACAGTAGTTAACATGGAAACTTGTACAAAATGTCCAACGTTCTACACCTTTTTTTAGTAAATGTATGAACATGCATGTGTGCGTCCATTGCACAGGTTGTAATCATTAGCTCGTTGTGCCGGTCCAAAGTTGTCGGTGATTCAGCCAGTGCTGCAACAAAGGAATTCTCACTCCAAATAAAACCATAAATCCAATTTAAAAACAATTAACAATGTTTACTTTTCTTTGGAGGTTACGATGGTACTCGTTTTCTTAGGTTGAATAGCAGACTTGCAAAATGAGATTTTTGCCCGACCAAATCAAAACATAAGTCCCTTTAGTTTAGAGCCCACTTCTCTCTGAGAGGCATACAAATCTAACTGACTCTCAAACGTCCAGCTCTAACTGGCCGGCTCTAACTGCTCTCCCCTGCTCATAGACTGGGATATATGTACTTTTAACCGGAAATCTTAGATTCTGGTCGTTCTCAGTCATCCCAAAAAGACCACCCAAAGATCGACTACTCGAGATATCCACTAAAGATAACGGCCAGCCAGTGTCCACTCAAAGGGGCCTATCTCCAGACAATCTATGAACATCATTTTTCTCAAGTAGGTTGCTTTCAGTATGAATCCCCTTTTAAAGAGACATTACTTTATTTCTGAAGAGAAATAAAATTCTGGGTGGCCGAACCCCAAACCAGAGATATTTTCAATTTCTTGTGCCCCGATTCTCTTGGCCGAACATCTCTCACCAGTAGTAAGTCTGCTATTCGCATGCATCGCAAACATGCCGCCTGGTGCATGTTTACAAATGTTCAAATAAAGAATATTAAAGGAAATGCAGGTGACAGTCGATAAACAAGGGGGTAAATATTTTTGTCAGACCGCTTTGTAACCCCTTCCTTCCCTATTAGGCTCTTGGAGGGCTTACCTTTTGGCTAAACTGTTTGGAGTCCATGGGATTGAACGCTGGTGGTGTGGTCTCTTTCAGGCTTGGTTTGTCTGATAATTGACAGATAATGAAGGTAGTTCAGGGCAGGGCCATAGTGCTTTTCTGTTCGGCACTTTCCCGGGTGATAGTACAGGAGACCAAACTCATGGGTAGCCCCGTGAGAGGGTTCTCCATCGGCACTCGCTAAATGTCGGAGTATTCTCAAGTGCCATGTTGCGCATGGATGTGTGTCCCTTGAGGTATTTCCGCTGTGGATGACAGGGTTTGTCACTGTCATGCTAATATTTCGCCTTTAGGTTCGATTATTTTGCATCTGAATTTATCATTGTCAGTTAAAAGACTGACTTGTTTTAAAGTGATTCTACCTTCTCTCTTTTTGTTATTAAGCAACTTTTCGTTCCTTTTAGCACCTTACATAAAGTGACTTCATGTCTTGTCTGGAGCGGCTTTCATAAAAACAAAACAAAAGCTTTTTGCAAATAAACAAATGGAGCACTGTCTAGTGGTGGTCAATGTTTATATAAAAGCATTAAGATATCATTTACCAACGTGATCAAGTGGTTAGAACTGCCGACTGTCAACTAGATGGTTGTAGGTTCGATCTTGGGATTGGTGCTAGTCTAGCTGCACCGAAGAGCTGTGGTACAGCGAAACAGTTTGTCTGTGGATGACTACATATATGCTATTACTTATTTTCTACACAAATAACAAGTCTGCATGACATAACATGAGAATTGTGATATGTTCACAAACTATTTTCTTTAGAACAAGTTTATCCTTACATGGGGAGTGGTTGGTACATTATCCAATTGTAACACTTTGCATGGGAGGCATTTCCGCTGAACTGTTGTATACAGTTTTTCTCACTTTTTTTTTTTAGTCTAGTATGCTTTGACATCAAGCTGAAGAGACGGCTATATTCCTGTCTCGTCCCCAAAAAGACTTGACGTGCGCGAGACACGTACACTCCACACCCAACGGATGTACGCATGCTTTTGTATTTCTGGCTAGTAACTCTTTCTTGGTCCTGACTGTCAGCCGGTGAAACTATGTATGAATAAAATTGATTAAATATGTAAAGAAGGCGTTTGTCCTTATAAGCAGCGGTAACCAGGGATGCAATATTGTGGCGACGGAACAGAGGCTGGAGCTTGGTAGACAGTGTGAGACCTATTAGATTAGAGACTATCTGTCTAATACGGAGAGACTAGTGGTTGGTGCACCAGCCCAGATATGGCAACAATACTCCATGCATGGGCGGATGGTGGCTTTGTAGAGATATAGGATACTGGCAGGTGTGATAAGATTTCTAGCATGGTAGAGGGAGCCCACTTTCCTTGCAGCAGCCTTTGACAGTATCTTCTATGTATTTGTTACAATTCATATTACCTGTAAATGTTAGGCTGAGGAGTTTTAATGATGGACTCTCAGGTAGAGTGCTATTAACTATAGTAATCCGTGATTGAAAAGGTTTCTTATAATTGTTAAAGGAAAGGAGCTTTGTCTTAGTAGCTTTACATGTTACCATCCATTTATGTCCCCATTTAACCTAAAGACTGGAGGTCTTTTTCTAAAGATTCAGCCATTGCCCACATTTGTTTTATTCACATGTCGAAGAATAGAGCGTGCTGTCATCAACAAATATACCCATATCGGACGCAATTTCATCAGGGAGGTCGTTTATGAAGATTAGGAACAATAAAGGTCCAACGATCGACCCCTGGGGTACACCCACTTTAATGTTATGTTTTTGGATGCACAGTCATCGAGGACAGCCTGGATCTTTCTTTTGGCTAAGAAGGATCTGATTATATTAAATATTCATCCAGTAATACCATACAAATTAATTTTTATGATAAAACCTTCATGCCAGACCTTGTCAAAGGCTTTAGATATACAGAGTGTCCCACAAAAATGTCCCCTATTTTTGCATAAATTATACCTCCAGTTCAAATTGAGATATTTTGAGTCTGTTTGTTTCATGTTATTGAAAATTTTGTTTTTATTTAGATAAAATAAAATTGTTAATATCTACAGAATATCTACTGCACAGTAGAAAGTTGAATGAACAGGGATGGAGCACGCTTTGTGACAAAGAATCATTGAAATAACATTATTGATATTTTTCTTTATTTTCAGATTTCCAAACAACTAAGCTAAATTCTAACAATAAAAGAGTAAATGAATTTTAATAAATGAAATACAACTCAACATTTAGTATCCTTCACCATGACGGCTGTCCCTCTCAAGGCAAGTATTACCTCGATTCGCCATAGTGCAAACTGCTCTCCGCATCTGTTGTGGACTGATCTGATTCGGATTCACCCATAGTGACAGGATGAATTTGTCAGGTCACTATGAAGTCGACACCTTTTCCCTTACCAAGGAGAACCGCTTAGCAAACAACTTAGCACGTTTGCCCAGAGCCAGTAATGGCGACCAACTTATTATAATCAAGTATTTTTAATACAATTCCTATTCCTTTAAATTCTTGTCTTGGGTTTCTTATTTACTTATTGTTATTCTTACGATATAACAAATTGGCGATGAGAGATTACAATTTAAAATCCAGTTTGTTAACACATAACAAATTGGCGATCTTCAATCAGGATTCACGTAAAAAAAAAAATTTTTTTTCCGAACAGTGAATCTAAAACCCTCGATGGTAGCATTACAGAGACACAACGAAACGTTTCTCATGTAAGAACAATTTTTTTTCTTCCAAAGGAAATTGCCAACCAAATTGTTTTTTACAATTTGACAGTGACATTTTTGAAAGGATTTGAGAAGAAAAGATATTTTTGTTTTCATTGTATTTGAACTGTACGTATTATTTTTTCCTTTTATAAAAGGCTACAGCGTATTTTAAACAACTGTTGACTGAGGAAAAACAAAACAAAACAAAACAGTTTTTTAAAAATGGAGGAATTGCAGCAAACTATTGTCCAACTTTTAAAAATACAAGTGGAACACCAGCAAAGAAATGACAAAAGGTTTGAAAAAATGTTGGAATTTATTGTCTAACGAACACAAGAACCAAAGCAAGCTGGATTCTTTTCACCAAATACGGTTGTGAATTCGATTGGAGAATTCACGTATGACCCAAATAATGGTTCTATTTTTTCTGCCTATTTTCGGAGGTTTGCCGACATTTTCAAGGAAGAATATTCAGAATGGTCGCAAGAAAAAAAGGTTTGCCTACTTCTTCAAAAATTAAACCTAGCGTGCCATGATAGGTACTGCAACTATATTCTACCAAGGGTACTGGGCGAAATTTCATTTGATGAAACTGCAAATCCTGACAAATGTTTTTTGGTGTAAAATCGTCCCTTTTCAACATATGTTGGAAATGTTTAAACCTAATAAAAACAGACGACGAGGATTTTTTTAGCTCTGTCGGAATCGTAAATAGAGAATGCCAACAGTTTAAACTGGAAGAACTGACTGCAGACAGATTCCGATGTCTAACTTTTGTGCAGGGCTTAACCGCAAGCAAAGATTTTGAGATAAGGGCGAGAATCTTTACGAAGTTGGAGCAGGACCCTAATTTAACGTTACAAGCGATTGTTGACGAATGTAATAGAATCGTAAGCATGCGAAGATTGAAGAAAAAGATGTGGCTCAGGTCTGATATGCCAGAAGAGACGGTTAAAAAAATAGACATTTGAAACCTATTCGTCGCTACGCAGAAAGCACACAAAGGTGGAAACCAAAAACATGGGAAACACACACAAAAGCGGAAACCAGACACATGTCCTTCGTATTTAGGATTTCATATAAAAGGCAGGTGTCCCTTTAAAAACAAAATTTATTATTTTTGTGGAAGGTTAGGGCACGTAATGCATCTGTGTAGAGAAAAAAGGTTGAGCACTAAAAGTTTTGTAAATGCTGTAATTTCCAGGAAAAATGGCAGCGGCTATCATGAAAGAAAATTTGTTGATATAAAAATGAACAACAAAAATATTCGTTTTCAGATAGACACTGGTAGCGACTTGTCTATAATCAGTGAAGACCCCTGGTAAACCAACATTGGTTTGCAGCGAAAAGGTCGCAAAAGGAGTTACTGGCAGAAAGCTGAATTTCATAGGAGAATTTATGTGCAACATTTCTTTTGGAGGTAAGACGTGTAAAATGAAAGTCTATGTGCTGAAAAATACTTCCGATTTATTCAGTACCGATTGGATGGCTTTATTTGACTTGTGGGATATACCGATAATAAGCTCATTCTGCAACTCGGTAAAGGCCCCTCCCCAAACACAAATAGTAAAAGTGAAAAACTTAAGAAGACTCTGAAAAAAGATTTCCCTGAGATATTTTCACAAGGTTTGGACAGATGCACAAAAACGAAAGTAAAATTGGAGGTAATGGAAAATGCTACCCCATATTTTAAACCAAAGCGTAGTATACCCTATGCAGCTGTCGAATCGATAGACCAGGAGCTCGTTCGCCTAGAACAAATGGGGGTACTTAGAAAAGTACATTATTCAGAGTATTGATTTACTCCTCTCCAGGAGTTAGGCACAAGGCCAGTTTTTATCTTACTCCCACAAGTAAGATGTGACCCAAGGTCGGGTTGGGAAAGTGGGGTTTAAAAATTGCCTGGGCAGCCCCATCGGCATTCCCCGGTAGGGGCGCCTCAGACAGTAAGCAATAAACTTACTCCTCCCCAAAGAGGGGAGGCGAAGCCTGGGAGGGTGAACCTCCTAGAACTGCACAGGGCAGACCCATAGACTGGCGTAAATCAAGCCCCGAAGGCCAAAACAATACCAGTCTATGGGGTGCAGTATCCATCGGAACAGATACTACACTTTGATCTTAGCCAAAAGGCCAAAAATCACCAACAGTTTACATAAAAAATAAAAATAAAAATATTCGTGTGTGTGCGGATTTCTCAACAGGCTTGAATATATGCTTGAAAACGCATGAATATCCATTGCCCAGTGCAGAAGATATTTTTGCCTGTTTAAATGGCAGAAAAATTTTCTCAAAATTAGATCTCTCAGATGCGTATCTGCAAGTAGAAGTCGAGAAAGAAAGTATGAAATTGTTAACTATCAATACGCATAGAGGGTTGTATTCATTTAATCGTCTACCTTTCGGAGTGAAAGAAGCACCAAGTTTGTTCAAAAAAATAATGGATAACATGTTAGCAGGTTTGGATTATGCTATGGTGTATTTGGATGATATATTGATCAAGAGCGAGACTGTTGAACAACAATAAAATATTTAGGACAAATTATAGACGCAAAAGGCAGAAGACCCGACCCAGAAAAGTCTAGTGCAATTAAAGATATGCCCGCCTCGACAAATGTTGCTAAATTGCAAGCATTTCTAGGTCTTGCTAATTATTATCAAATATATATAAATAATATGCATGATTTACGTTCCCCGTTGAACGAATTGTTAAAAAAAGATAAAAAATGGCAATGGACAGAAAATTGCCAGAAGGCTTTTTAAAAGATTAAGGATGTGCTTACATCAGAACTTTTTTTAACATATTATGACCCGAAATTAGAAATAATTTTGGCTACTGATGTGAGTAATTACAGCATCGGAGCCGTACTACTCCATAACGAAAATTTAGGGGTCACAAAAGCCATTGCTCATACGAGCAGACGTTTAATATCGGCTGAGAAAAACTATAGCCAAATCGAGAAGGAAAGTTTATCCATCATTTTCGGGATTAAAAAATTTCACAAATTCATCCATGGCCGTAAATTTATTTTACAGACGGATCATCGATTTTGGGATCAAAGAAAGGAATCCCAGTTCATACAGCAAATAGATTACAGCGATTGGGCACTATTCTGCTAAATTATGATTTCAAAATGGAATATATTTCTTCGAAGAAGTTAGACCATGCGAATGGCTTGTCCTAATTAATTCCGAAATATTGTGAACCAATGGAAGATATGGTAATCGCATCACTCAAAGCTGAAAGTGAAATAAAAGAAGTACTGGTTAGCAACGTACTCAAACTCCCAGTGACTGCGCAAGAAATACAAATAAAATCTAAAAATGATAATTTTATTAAAAACATGATGGATAAAGTGGCGTGCAAACGAAGGGGAAATATAAATTCGCCGGTAAGCAATAACTATTCAATTTGCAACAAAATTTTAATGTACGCCAAGTGCGTCGTGATCCCAGTGGCACTACAAAAGAGACTGTTAAAGGAATTTCATTGTGGTCATCCAGAAATGTGTAAAATGAAATCGCTAATGCGTTCATACGTTTTTTGGGCCAGGTATGAACCAGGACATTGAGAGGACAGTTAAGAGCTGTAGAGGTTGTGCTGTAGCAGCTAAAGCACCACTAATAATGACAGCATCATAGCTGAAAGTGGACACGCCATGGTCTAGACTACATCTAGATTTTGCTGGACCGCTAAATGGTGCATATTACTTGTTTGTGGTGGACAGTTTAACAAAATGGCCAGATATTCTGAAATGCAAAAAGCCAACATCTGCCATAACAATACATTTTTTGCATGAACTGTTTGCCAGGTTTGCATTACCTGATGAAATTGTCGCAGATAATGGGACCCAATTCACCCCAGGAGAGTTTAACATGTTTTGTAAAACTTTGGGGTAAAACATATTACTACACCTGTTTGACAGAAAGGTTTGTAGATACCTTCAAAAGGTTCATTTAAGAAGCGTGAAATAGATGTTCGTTAAAGAAATCTATTTTTAATGTTGACAAATGAAAAATGTATTGCTTGGTTTAAATAAAAATATTCTTATTATGTATATTTGTAATGTTATAAAATTAAGAAGTGTACTTACTATGTGTGGAAATGGTTTTATTATGCTGCGCGTGATGTGTTTGTTTTAATGTAATCCGTTATTCAGTAATGTGTAAATGTTATGTGTTCAGAATAGCGGAATGATATTCCCGTAATCTATACTTGACGGTGTTTCTGTTTAACAGTTCCGAATTAAATAAAAGTCTGCGGTGTTATGAGTGGTGGGTACAGTAGATAATTTGCAGTGAGTAATTATAGTTACCACTCTCTTTGTTGATGCTGTAGGTGAGAGAGTAAATGATCTAGGAATAAATATAATATTCCAGATTTCTATTCATTTGAACCCTAATTTCCCAATTGGAACCCTTTTAAACTTTCTGAATTATATATAAGTTCGTTTAAAAATCCGTTTCAATTATGCCCCCCCCCTTTCAGAAATATTTACTTACTGACCTGAATTCACTTCTGTTTGTAGCTTATGATAATCCCACCCCAACTCGCACCGGTTTTATTGCTTACTAGCAATAAGCAGTAACCAAACAAGCCATTCCCCTTCTCTTCTCCCAGTATCAGCCATAGTTCATTCAACTAACCCTATCACCCACCTTCTTTATCTTTTATCTTTATCCCTTCCCCCACTTCCTCACTTGGCCTTGTCTCCAACCAAAGCTGTCGCTTTTCTTAGACTCGATCGAAGTCACTACTTAAATTCCCGACTGCTTGCGTTTAATATACACAGTTCAATCTCAACTTCTGAAAAACTACTCTCATTCTCATTCCACGGAAGTATTTTTAAATGGCCCGAATTCTTAAAATTACTTCTGAATAAGTGCGTTCTACCTACGATTGAACTAAACATCTTTCTATTGGATTTACTTCATTTTTGAACATTTTCAACGCTGCCTTCACGAAACCCATTTTTTCCATCTTTAAATCTCCCTTCACCGGACTCCTTATCAACGGACATTCACCAACTGGACAGACCCCATATTTTTTTACACGCACACTCTCACTCTCCATTACTTAATATTTTTTCAAATTTTGAATTTTGGCTTTTCCACTGCCAACTTATCCATCTATGTAATTCCTCTGATGATAAGATTTTAATCTTTGAAAAGCCTTGGCTTAAGGAAAGAATAATAAACATGTTTTTATCGAGTACACCTCGCATTGAACAATCGAAGTTGAAATAGATTTGTCATTCGTACATGTTTATCCCTCTTCTTTCAGTTATCTTTATAATTGCTCTATCTCGTATATATATATAAAATATGAAACTAAAAGTATACTTTTAGTAGATAGAACCTATAGTGAAATGGTTTAAGCTCAATATACGAGATAGAGCAATTATAAAGATAACTGAAAGAAGAGGGATAAACATGTACGAATGACAAATCTATTTCAACTTCGATTGTTCAATGCAAGGTGTACTCGGTAAAAACATGTTTATTATTCATGCATTAAGCCGGGGAGGGGGGTCACTTCGCTATTATATCTTCTTTGTAAAATAATGGACACTTGTAACAGTTTGCTACAAGCCGGCGCACAGTACACACTTACTTTATAGTCGGTGTAACTAAAATCCTTAAATCTTACATAAAGACGACAGGAACGACTCGTTGGCTAGAAACAAAGTGAAGTATCTGTTCTGACACTACACTTAATCTTTTCTGCCCACAGTCAGTGAAGGAGAAATCCTTCTAGACTGAGGAAATTTAAATTTTTGTCCAGTTCAAAGTGCCACTTTTCGAAGGGATGGATTTTCCCCACATTAAAAACCGACCTTGTGTCTAACTCTGTCCTCGTGGGGAAGCAAGTAAATAGTGACAACGGAAACGACCCTCTTTATTTTAAAGGAGGGATTTTATTTGCACTGGCTATAAAGTAAGTACCCATTTCACAAATAAGTTATAATATCTAAGTGAATCTTCCCTTCCCCTTCTTGGATGAAAATAGATTATTGTGACGTTGGTGATTGTGCTCTAAATGTGGCAATCGACAACATTCTACATTAAAAAAAAGGTAAAATTGAATTATTTCACCCAGTGGCCGCTATTCCGAATTTATAACCGTAAACTGCCATCAATAGACAGTTTATGTTGTGTACCAAACAGTCATGAAAAACGTTTCAAGTTTAATTTAGACAGTTTCAAACCGATATAAATGATTGCACACTAAAAAAAATTAAATAAAGAAAAATCGATTTTTTTAATGCGAATTATTTCATGGTTTTCAGTAATCAAGTAAAAATTCCATTTTTACTTGATATTTAATTTTCATTAAAAAAATAATACCAAAGAATTTTAAGGTGCTGCTGCTGTTTCACAATGACATTAAAATATTTAAAGAAATGTATAAACTTTGTTATCTACTTACGTGTTAGCTAAAAATAAAATTGTACAGAAAAAAATTACGCAAATTCATGCAGTATTTATTAAATTATAATTTAAAAAAAAAAAAAATGATCTTACGTATCTGTAGACATTTCAGCTTATTAAGTAGGCAAGGGAGATAACTCCATTTTTTTTTTGAAAAAGTCAAAATATTAGAAAAATGGCGACATGTAGATAACATCGTTTTAAAAAAAATTTAATTTAATAAATACTGGATGAATTTGCGTAATTTTTGGTGTACAGTCTTCTTTTAAGCTACCACGTAAGTACATAACAAAGTTCATAATTTCTTTAGCTATTTTTTTAAAGAGAGGCCTAACATATCATTGTGAAACAGAAGAAGCACCAATTTTAATACATTTTAATTATATAATTTTACCTGAAAATAATTTTATGTGTTTAGAATTTTTTTTATTTTTTAAACGTTGTTTATGACCGTTTGGTACAAGAGAAACAATCTATTGATGGCGGCGTACAATTATAACTTCGGAATAGCGGCCACTACATGAAATAATTCAATTTTACCAAAACTATAAATAAACACAAAAACTCGCCTCAAAACCACGCGGCCTCTATTTCGAAAGCTGTGCCCGGGAATTTTCTTACACGCCCTCGTTGTATCAAAGAACTAAAAGAAAAAGAAACTTACCTCGGTTTGAAGGCCGGGTAAAAAAAATAAGCGCGTGTCGAGTTGAGGTCGTAATAATTGTTGTTATTTTTAGGTCGTTTATACTCACTCGTCAAAGTTGGGTTGCTATTGACAACACCAACAAAGCAACGGACAGGAGGAAAGTCATCACTTCCTTGTTTATAAATACTTTCGACTCTGCTTGACATTATAACTAACGAAATAATAATAATAATAATAATAATACCCCCCAAAAAAACAAAAAAAACCCCAAAAAAACAACAGAGACACACACTGTGATGGTACCAGTTTCGGTTGATACCACACAAATGATTGTGAAAGTCCTTCACTGAAAGGTCAAGGAGGATGGAAAGACAGCACTGGAAAAGAGCACTAACCAGACCTCCACTGGAAGGGTGCAAAGAGTACTGGGACCCTGGAGAGGCTTATTGCCACCCAAATCTCAGATAACCAATCGTCGTTGCTAGTGAAAAATCAATGGTAAGCGGCTGTTGCGATAACGCAAACTTATTTGTAATTTTTATTCGAAAGAAGTGGAGAATACTGGAAATCTGGGGAGACTTGTTGTCACTTAGACACCACATGTTTTTGTTAGTGAGCAACCACTGACGACAACCAGTGTGTGAGAACTCCTCGTGAGCAGCAGCAGCAGCAACAACAACAATAACAGCAAGAATAGAAGAAGAAATGAATTGTTGTTTTGCCGACACTTATTAAATGTGTTGTATTTTCTCTCCATTTTTGAACCTACTCTACATGTATTGTTGGAATTTTCTACCAGCAATATTATGTAACCCCCTATATATTCTGTATTATATTTATATATTTTGTATCCTATTTTATATTTACATATTCTGTACCCTGTATCATATTTTGATATTCTGTATTTTATACTCTCTATTGATTTGCTTTTGTTCTTTTGATTTTGTACGAAACTCTATGTAATTTACATAAAGTTTAAGGTCAGCTCTTTGAGACTGATGTCGGGGATTCTGGCGCCAAATACTTTCTTTTGGAATTCAACTAGCTTTGGGCGTGGGCGTAGTTCTCTAGCTCATTGATAGAGCGAATTCTCTAAGCGCTTTCTTTCTTCAAGAACAATGAGACTGTGACTGTGAGATTCAACACAGGAGTTTGTCGCCGCACGGAGTGTTGAATCGAAATTCAACGCGTCCATAAGTTTCAAGAATTTTACGTCATTCAACCTTTTCTGAAGAAGGACGAAGAAATTGTCGACTTTGACAAGATTGTTCATGCAGCGTTGACATTGGAAGGCGAAGTTGTCGAGTTTGAGGTTTTATTCACGCAGCGTTGACGTTGGAAGAACATTTATTTACAGAGTGTTAAAGCCTTTAAACTGGCGAAGGCTGTTTGTGTCTTTTGGGAATTGTTTAAACCTTAGAAGTACTTACTCTCCTCATATTTGTATAATATCATTCGTCTTTGGTTTAAACGACAATTGTCTAATTGTTTGAAAAGTAGTTTATTTTTGGTTTATAGTAGGCAGCTTGTCCGCAGTTCCTCCTATTTTATTTTGTTACAAGGCGTTTGTCTTTACAGGTTGAATGCCCACAAGGGAAATATTTGCAAGTTTTTGACTCTTCCCGAGGACTTTTTTTGTAAAATGAAATCTTTTCCTTTTGATTTCAAACAAGACCACTTTTAATCTTATTTCTTTCCTCCCCATCCTCCCTTTATTTTATCCTTTTGTTTTTACGGGTTATTTCCACCAAATCGTATTTGTCTGAAAACGGATAAATTTGCGACATTATGCCTATGTAAAATATGTATACTTTATATTCGTAGTTTTACGTTTTTAGTGACGCACGTGTTTGGGTATGTTTTCCGAAACACGCGATTGCCATATTGTTTGTTGTGATGATGAAGAAACGATTAAGTTTACACACACACACACACACACACACACACACACACACACACACACACACACACACACACACACACACACACACACACACACACACACACACACACACACACACACACACATACACACACACACACACACACACACACACATATATATATACATTTATTCTCACATAGTTTGTCAAGGACAAACGTAAGAAGGATTTACGAGACATGATACATAAAGCGGGTAAAACCAAAGACATAATTACCAAGTATACATTAATAACCCAACACAATCGATAAACAACATACATTGTCAGGGTCAACGAATAGAGAGAAATATGCATAGACAATGTAAAAATAAATGTGACTTACATTTTGTTGATGGTGTTCTTGGAGCCTACTGCTGTGACCATAGGGGGAGTCTGAAAAGGAATGTCACCAGGGTTAGTGAAAAATTGCCAAGGTCGCAGCCTGTCCGATCACTTCCGATACTTTGGGAGTATAGCTACATTGAGTGAAATTAGATATTTTTTATTTCCAGAAATGGAAGAGCGCATTCTCCTGTTGCTCAGTATAATTCAGGGAGATAACTTAGAAATGATCCAAGGGAGGCCACTTTTAATAATTCTGAATGAACAAAACCTACATTGGCATCTTAATAAAAATACTATGCAAAAATAAACCCAAAAGACAAAACAATTCCAACATTAAAAAAAAAGTTTTATTATATTATTTTTTAATTACTTTTCCTTTCTTAAACTAATGCATCGGTATAACTTCCAGTAAGTTCGGATTCTTTAAAAAAACATCATCCAACAGCATCCAAGGTTACTTCTCTTTGTCTAAAAATAGATTATCTCCTTATTGTGACAATGAATTATTTACCTTTTATTCTAAAATAGTCCCATCTGATTGGGAAAGACAATCTTTTGACCAATGAACAGGCACTTGATTTTGGTGGGATGAAGGCGAAAATCCTATATTTGTCCTCTTTTGTATTCTGTATTTGTCTGAACAACACGCTAAAGGTAGCTCTCCTCTTTTTTAATTAGCCTTTACTTAAATTGGACGCATTCAGGGAGCCGTTCAGTTCAAGCGTTGAAAATTTCACAATAAGTTGCTCTTTTAATTAAGCTGCAAACGCACTTAGTTTTGAAAAGTCATGTCTTTTATTGTAATTTAATACATATATTATCATTTATCATTGTTCTGTGTACCCTTTTCTGTATGCTTTACATCAGCATCTTTCCAACATTCGGCAAACAGCAACAACACACATTAAAAAAAAAGAATTCGTTAAGGACGGCATAAAAATACAGAAATACATAAGTACTAAACAAGAAATACGTTGATCTTCATACAATATTACATACACGTGTTGTCCGCGTTTAAGAAGAAAATGCGCAACGCACGAAGTGTAATGTACTTCTACACAGCGTGATAATTGAACATAAAACAAATGCATTCGAATGTTTAACCAATAAAAATCCCTCCCGCCAATTCAACCAGAACTCTTTTGGAGCAGACTATAGAAGGTATAAAACGTCCAGAGAGATTCTATGTATCTGGAGACAAAAGCACAGTAACATCACGAGGACATCATGTGCAACAAATAACCAGGGCCGACCTAGTCCCATTGAGATTGTTCATCACACGCACGCATATTAGTCGAGACTCCACAGATGTACGCATACACTAGCCAAATAACAAGAATGTTCTCCTCACATCTACAGCTGAAACTTAAGAGTAACTATTCGCACACCAACTAATGCACAGAATTCTTTAATAAACAAACGCTTTTCTATATGTTTTATTTTACACAGAAATGTCGGTAAATCATAGTATTTAACTACTTAGAATTAACCTGAAAGACAGAAAAACATTCTATGTTTGAGTGTTGCTTGTGTTAGTTAGTGAAAGGGCCGGAGGGAGAGCACTCTAAAAGGAGGAGAGGCCTAGAAGCGGAAATCGAGAAAATCATGTCACTTCCGCCAGGGAGGGTTCTTCCTCTTTAGCCTGCGATCAGCCGACGAACGAGACGCGAGAAATTGACGTCCTCTGCCAGCCCGGTAGGGGCCGGGGAGGTGGAGTGCAGTGAAGCCAAAAATGGCCATGACTGATATCTTAGGGAATCTCTCTCCAATTAATTCTTTCTAGATCTCTCCCCCCCCACTCTCTCTCTCTCTCTCTCTCTCTCTCTCTCTCTCTCTCTCTCTCTCTCTCTCTCGTACACATACAGTTGATTTCTGTCCTTTGTTATTTGTTAACTAAAACTCTTTAAAACACACCGACGCCCGCGTGGTTCTCGATCAACAAGTGGAGAACCATACTCAACGGCGCAGACATCGACGAAACCTGGGTTACAGCGAAGATGCACGGATGTATGATGTTATTCACACGCGACGATAAGCAGTATCCAACACTTGGAAAATCGCCTCGAATTAGTTTTTAGATGCAGTATTGTTGAATACTTACTGATTTAAAATGTATGCGACAAATTGTATATTTCATTTTCTGTACGTTTCCTTTTATCACGAATGCATATAACGGCATACCGCTTGCCGAATTTGGGAAAATAAAAAAGGTAAAGGCAGGATTCTTTCTCAATAATTTTTTGGTAAAGTGAGAAGACAACTGATAAGCACAACAAAGGGATCACAATAACCAACATATGTCAGATTGGAAAATACGATATTTATTTATAAAGGAAATATACAGATATACAAAACAAAGGACAAAGAATCTAATAGGGAGAGGAATAACAGCATAGAAAGATACCGAGCAGAAAAACTATAATCGGATTGTAAAAATGGTACTCATCTGCTAGCAAGCGGGAAAATGTGGTTGACGTGGAATTCATGGATATGTATTAATATATGAACAATAATTGTCTTGAAGTTCTTGTTAAAAAATGGAGGGTTTGAGTTATAGTTCTAGTTCGTCGTAGAAATGTAGAGGAATATTGATTTTTTGCAACGGTTTTTACAGGTGCAAAGTCACCGAGGAAAATTTGAAAAATAGTATCCGTTCTTAGTCGTTTTTATCCAGCGTCGATAAAGAGATTGATATAAGCTTGAAAAGTTATTGTTTCCTTTCTAGAGCTGTTGGGATTTTCCACAAAGTCCATACACGTTGTAATTCAATGCTTGGTTTCTTTTGAATGATACCAGTAGTTCGCTATAAGGTGTGACAAAGATTTGAATTTTAAGATTTTTATGACGATCACATCTCCTAAAGAAAAATGAGTTTCTTCTTGCAGTGGACAAAAATGAGTTTCTTCTTGCAGTGGAGAAAAATGAATTTCTTCTTGCAGCGGAGAAAAATGAGTTTCTTCTCGCAGTGGAGAAAAATGAATTTCTTCTTGCAGTAGAGAAAAATGAGTTTCTTCTTGCAGTGGAGAAAAATGAGTTTCTTCTTGCAGTGGAGAAAAATGAATTCCTTCTTGCAGTGGAGAAAAATGAATTTCTTCTCGCAGCGGAGAAAAATGAGTTTCTTCTTGCAGTGGAGAAAAATGAGTTTCTTCTTGCAGTGGAGAAAAATGAATTTCTTCTTGCAGTGGAGAAAAATGAATTTCTTCTTGCAGTGGAGAAAAATGAGTTTCTTCTTGCAGCGGAGAAAAATGAATTTCTTCTTGCAGTAGAGAAAAATGAGTTTCTTCTTGCAGTGGAGAAAAATGAGTTTCTTCTTGCAGTGGAGAAAAATGAATTTCTTCTCGCAGCGGAGAAAAATGAGTTTCTTCTTGCAGTGGAGAAAAATGAATTTCTTCTTGCAGCGGAGAAAAATGAGTTTCTTCTTGCAGTGGAGAAAAATGAGTTTCTTCTTGCAGCGGAGAAAAATGAGTTTCTTCTTGCAGTGGAGAAAAATGAGTTTCTTCTTGCAGCGGAGAAAAATGAGTTTCTTCTTGCAGTGGAGAAAAATGAGTTTCTTCTTGCAGTGGAGAAAAATGAGTTTCTTCTTGCAGCGGAGAAAAATGAATTTCTTCTTGCAGTAGAGAAAAATGAGTTTCTTCTTGCAGCGGAGAAAAATGAGTTTCTTCTTGCAGCGGAGAAAAATGAGTTTCTTCTTGCAGTGGCGAAAAAATGATTATGTCTTACTTCAACTAACAGGCAATGGAAAATGACTTTGACTGGTCGACGCCGGTTGTCGGTTAATATTTTCGCGGGCTAATAAACGATTTTGATTGGTCATCAGGTGAATCGTACGATCTCTTACCTCAGAAGATTTTAGGTAATCTAACACGAATAGATGGTCTCGTCTGAAGCGTGAAGGGTCGGATATATTTCTCGTTTTAGCTTTTGATGTGTCAACGGAACGGATGTAAAGTTTTATGGTCAGACAACCGGATGGGGAAATAGGAACAAATGATTTGCCATGAAAGAGAAAGAAACGAAAATACAAATAATCCGAAATACGTCTTTATGCTCAGCTGTTCAGTTTTAGCTTCTTAATTTTTGTGAATAAAAATTCAGTACTGTTTCGGAAAAGACAACCAAAAATTTACAAGTTGACGTAAACGTGACATATGTACAATGAATGCTACGAAAACAAACGGAAAAATACGAACCAAGTTACGCCGTTCCGAATGTTACCCCAACCCCCCCCCCCTCTCCATGTTAAGATATGGCTTCTAACTAGACAAACGACTTTAATGAAATAAAATTGTAAAATAACACTAGAAACGACCATCTTTTTAAGCAATTAGAACGAAAGAGCAATTTTATATTTTTTTCCGAGTTTTGTTTTTTGAATACAAAAAAATATTTTTATTTGGGGGGGGGTGGGGAGGTCGAGTTATTTTTTGAATACAAGAAATTTGGGGAAGGGGCTTTCGGTAACATTCGGAATGGCGCAACTGGGTCTGTATTTTTCCGTTCGTTTTGGTAACATTTGTTGTACATACTGTAAATTTTTGGTTATCTTTTCCAGTAGAAAAAAATGAGTTTCTTCTTGCAGTGGAGAAAAATGAATTTCTTCTCGCAGTGGAGAAAAATGAGTTTCTTCTTGCAGTGGAAAAAAATGAATTTCTTCTTGCAATAGAGAAAAATGAATTTCTTCTTGCAGTGGAGAAAAATGAGTTTCTTCTTGCAGCGGAGAAAAATGAGTTTCTCCTTGCAGTGGAGAAAAATGAGTTTCTTCTTGCAGCGGAGAAAAATGAGTTTCTTCTTGCAATGGAGAAAAATGAGTTTCTTCTTGCAGCGGAGAAAAATGAATTTCTTCTTGCAGTAGAGAAAAATGAGTTTCTTCTTGCAGTGGAGAAAAATGAGTTTCTTCTTGCAGTGGAGAAAAATGAATTTCTTCTCGCAGCGGAGAAAAATGAGTTTCTTCTTGCAGTGGAGAAAAATGAGTTTCTTCTTGCAGTGGAGAAAAATGAATTTCTTCTTGCAGTGGAGAAAAATGAATTTCTTCTTGCAGTGGAGAAAAATGAGTTTCTTCTTGCAATAGAGAAAAATGAATTTCTTCTTGCAGTGGAGAAAAATGAGTTTCTTCTTGCAGCGGAGAAAAATGAGTTTCTTCTTGCAGTGGAGAAAAATGAGTTTCTTCTTGCAGCGGAGAAAAATGAGTTTCTTCTTGCAGTGGAGAAAAATGAGTTTCTTCTTGCAGCGGAGAAAAATGAGTTTCTTCTTGCAGTGGAGAAAAATGAGTTTCTTCTTGCAGCGGAGAAAAATAGATTTCTTCTTGCAGTAGAGAAAAATGAGTTTCTTCTTGCAGCGGAGAAAAATGAGTTTCTTCTTGCAGCGGAGAAAAATGAGTTTCTTCTTGCATTGGCGAAAAAATGATTATGTCTTACTTCAACTAACAGGCAATGGAAAATGACTTTGACTGGTCGACGCCGGTTGTCGGTTAATATTTTCGCGGGCTAATAAACGATTTTGATTGGTCATCAGGTGAATCGTACGATCTCTTACCTCAGAAGATTTTAGGTAATCTAACACGAATAGATGGTCTCGTCTGAAGCGTGAAGGGTCGGATATATTTCTCGTTTTAGCTTTTGATGTGTCAACGGAACGGATGTAAAGTTTTATGGTCAGACAACCGGATGGGGAAATAGGAACAAATGATTTGCCATGAAAGAGAAAGAAACGAAAATACAAATAATCCGAAATACGTCTTTATGCTCAGCTGTTCAGTTTTAGCTTCTTAATTTTTGTGAATAAAAATTCAGTACTGTTTCGGAAAAGACAACCAAAAATTTACAAGTTGACGTAAACGTGACATATGTACAATGAATGCTACGAAAACAAACGGAAAAATACGAACCAAGTTACGCCGTTCTGAATGTTACCCCAACCCCCCTCTCCATGTTAAGATATGGCTTCTAACTAGACAAACGACTTTAATGAAATAAAATTGTAAAATAACACTAGAAACGACCATCTTTTTAAGCAATTAGAACGAAAGAGCAATTTTATATTTTTTTCCGAGTTTTGTTTTTTGAATACAAAAAAATATTTTTATTTGGGGGGGGGGGGGGGTGAGGTCGAGTTATTTTTTGAATACAAGAAATTTGGGGAGGGGGCTTTCGGTAACATTCGGAATGGCGCAACTGGGTCTGTATTTTTCCGTTCGTTTTGGTAACATTTGTTGTACATACTGTAAATTTTTGGTTATCTTTTCCGAAATAGTACCAACATTCTAATAGTAGACTTTGTATCATTGTTTTGAATAAATGTTTAGCTGAAAGCATTTGTTTCGTATCTATACTCAGATGAGTGCAGGGGATATAACCTGCAATTAGCTTTAAACGGGTGACGCCAGCCACGTTTCTTGCTCGTTGGAATCCAGCACTCGATGTGAAAGGTTGGCTTTCTAAGACTGTTAGCCCAAAATCGTCGCATGGACTTTCGTTCGAGCACCGCGTTTTTTCTGTTTTGCTTTGCCCACTAGCATATCAGAAATGTGCCTGTACAAATTGTTCTCGTGAATAGAAAAAAAATTGCAGCAAGTAGAGTATTTATTTACCCCTCTCCAGGAGTTAGGCACAAGGCCAGTTTTATCTTACTCCCACAAGTAAGATGTGACCCAAGGTCGGGTCGGGAAAGTGGGGGTTGAAAAGCCAGCGCCCGAGAGGTGAGCACTCTGACCATTAAAAATTGCTTGGGCAGCCCCGTCGGCATTCCCCGGTAGGGGCGCCTCAGGCAGTAAGCAATAAACTTACTCCTCTCCAAAGAGGGGAGGCGAAGCCAGACCCATAGACCGGCGTAAATCAAGCCCCGAAGGCCAAGACAATACCAGTCTATGGGGTGCAGTATCCATCGGAACAGATACTACACTTTGATCTTAGCCAAAAGGCCAAGCCCAGATCGTCTGCCGGAAGCGGAAGTATAATTCAACATTTCGATGTTAAATGAAAAAATAAACAAAAAACACATTTCAATGTAGGAATTTGAAAACAGACAGAGGGATAGACAGACGCAACTAATAGACATGTGGTGTCTTCTGCCGGTAATTTATCCCTTTCCAGATAAATTTGACTTCCAGAAAGTAATTAGCGTTTATACACCAGGGGATAATAAGACAGGAAGAAAATTAAAAATGGTTAATTAATAAGAAAGAATTAATTTTACAAGTACACCCCGCGAGAGGAGACATATTTAATTGCATATATTTCCCATACGGGCATCACAAGAATATAAACAAAATACGCTAAATAATAACTAAAAAAACAACACTTAATTATAATACGGGTTAAACAATGTTAAAATACTGGTCCCATAATATGTTAAATTCCTTGTAGTGTTGTGGGGGGACCGAGACGCGATCCTAACATTTGGGTACTCTTTCCTTTTCACTCACCAAAAAAACAGGTCAGTTTTAACGTAGTGAACTGAAGATTTCCAACCAATCAAAAACAGTTCAAAGTCAAAAACTAACAAGTTGATGCCGAAGTAATAAGCCGACGTGATCTAAAAACCTCTATAAAAACAAGGAAATAAACAGCTAAAAGACAGCGAGATTCAACCCGGCGCACCTCACACCTAGAAGGACCCAAGAACGTCTACCCCTCCCGTGTCTTTGGTCGAAGGGAGGGGGGCGAGAAGAAAAGAACACTTCAAAACGAACGTACAAGCTTTCCACGTCTCGCCCACATATCCATACGCACTGACAAGAGGTCAGGCGAACAAAAACAAATCGCGATGACTCATACACAGTAACAGAACAAGGTAAACCTACCCACACACAGTATCACATCACCACGTACACGAACTAACAAATATAGACATACACGTCTTTAGCCTTCGTATCTACTTATTAACTGAACATTTTCTACCAAGGAACACGAGTTGTATAAACTTTACCAATGAACATTTCTTCACTAAAACTGACTTTTATATTCTTGTAAAATTGTAGTTCTATAAATGTTTTGTTGATTAATACTGTTTTCCTTCATTTTTCATTCACAAAACTCTATTCATGTTAAGTTAGCGCTTGCTATCTGGTGAGCCTAATATTCCTCTCAAATCTTCATTTCATTTCCATTTATATTTAACTAGCTGGACCCGTCGCCCGGCGTTGCCCGGGAGAAATATGAAAGAATGAATTAAAATTTGTCAACATCCGACAGAACGCAAATAGGTCACATCGGACAATTGTAATGTTCAGTTTTGAATTGTTGAAAGGAGGATAGGAGGAAGAAAGGAATGAAGGAAGGAGAGTCGGTTGTAGGAGTCTTCCTGCCCATCCCATGGTACCGGAATTCCCCCAGAATTTTTCTTTTAGATCAAACACCATCTTTATTTATGATAATGGGCACTTTTAAAATTAAAGAGGCTTACAGAGCCCTATTAAAACCAATCCCCCGTTATCTTTTTGTAAAAATTCCCCCTTTTTGTGAGGAAAGAAAAATGAGAACTACTTAAACACACAGATATAATTAAGGTGGCCTGCAGAGCACTAATAAAACATGTGTGTTCGAATAGAAATGATGATATTCACAATAGTTAAAGTACTACGTATTACATTGATGTAATAGTTCAAATACTACGTATTACATTGATTTCTTTTCAAATTACTACATAATAACGTTGAATTAAAAAAAAAACTTTGTATGTTACGATCTGCCAGAAAGTGAACAAATCTAGGGTCCGCTAGTCACACGTTTTGGGTCATTTCTATACCAAGAAATCGATGTTTTCCCCCCAATTTTTGGATATTATGCGTGTGAAAGGTTTAGTATTTAGAAAGTGTCAACTTTATGGTTCTGTCGAGTATTTTGGCGTATACTGACTTAATTCGGAAGTTGAGTCGCTGAAGAAATTGTAGTTGATTGATGGAATACTGCAAGGAACTATGTTCATTAATTGCATTCTCTAAAAACCGGAATGAGTATAAATGTATACGTAACAGGGAGAAATGACATAATCCGATATTCTCGAAATTCAGCGCAATTAGCGGGAGCGTCCATTAAATGTATGCGTAATGTTTTGTATTATGTAGTAAATTAATAGCAGACAGATAGTAAATATTAACGGGCACTTTTTTGAAAAGTAGACGTTTATTACTTCCCGGTGTCGATGAGGAGAGTGTCAGTACTGAAGTGTTAGGGGGAGTTTTTGCTACCACCTATATGGAGTATGTTTTAAGGAGAGTCGAAAATGGTAGGCCAAAAGTAATATTTAGTGTTAGCTGGAGAAATATAATAACAAATGTACTAAAACACGCTCGAGTGAATAAGCGTAATATGGTGGTGAGTTTAGTAGCCTGTGATGCATGTGGTTATTTTCCTATTCTTCAAAAAGGTACAGGGGAAAATCGTCTTAACTTTATATATTAGAAGAAGAAGAAGAAGAAGAAGAAGAAGAAGAAGATAAGCGTGCACGCCCATATATATCTTTTTTTATGCTGTAGTCAAGTGACATCGGCCATAGTGTTATGAAAGTCATTCGTAGTGAATGATAACTAAAATACGTGTACCGGCAACAAATTTTCACTTGAAACTGACAAGTAAATATTATTCACATTTCGCGCTGAAAGCGCTGCTGCTTGTAATACAAATCATAATATCACGCACACACAAGCGTGCACGCACACAACACGCACACACACAAAGCTGAAATTTTAAAGAAAAAATAAGATAACGTTTTTTTTTCTTGTATGGTTAGGGTTAGGGTTATTTTAGGGTTAGGGTTAGGGGTTAGGGTTAGGGTTATTTTAGGGTTAGGGTTAGGGTTATTTTAGGGTTAGGGTTAGTGGTTAGGTTAGGGTTAGGGTTATTTTAGGGTTAGGGGTTAGGTTTAGGGTTATTTTAGGGTTAGGATTAGGGGTTAGGGTTAGGGGTTAGGGTTAAAAACAAAACAGTTCGGTTCATATTGTGTAGATTGTTCGGTGAAGTTCGTTAACGTTCGCCAGTCTTGGAAGTGTTCGGTGGTGAAACTCGGAATTGATGACTTAAATACTGAAATTTTCTTGGATACCTATTCCTAAAAAGTACCCATGTATATACTATTAATGTTATACACATCACAGCCGCTGTTGTCGCCACCACTGATTTCTATGCATACACACAAAACACAAATATGCGTACATTAAATGTATATATATATATATATATATATATATATATATATATATATATATATATATATATATATATATATATATATATATATATATATAGGGTTAGGGGTTAGGGTTATATATATATATAAGTGTGTAGCAGCGGTACAACTACAACGACAGCCGCCATTACGATTTTTAATCTGTGTTTAATTTCTAAATGCACCATGATGGACTTCCATTTCTGTGTACGGACATAAACATTCTTCATATGTGAATTCTTTCTCTTTTATTACAAACAGGACATTCCTCATATATTAACTCTTTTCTCGATGCGTCTGCAGTATTGTGTACATATGAAATATTTTTGTCTTTAATTTAAAAGAGCGACTTGAAAGGGGGAGATAATTCAAACTTTTTTGTCAAATCTGATTTATTATTTTCACACAGATCGAAGAATTGTACCCAGTATAAAACTTTTTTTCACATGTTTCGTTCATTTAAACTTCACTTCATTTCAATTAAGTATTTTTTTAAAACTGGTTTATTTATTATTTGATGTTTACTTTATTTCAATAAATCTATTTGATTTTAACGTATTATCTGAATTTTTATTTGATTTTGTATTAAAAAGTCAGTGCCGAACAGCACCTGTTTGTGTTAAGCATCACCATAGACAAGACCAACTAATGTCGCCCATTATCTCCCTTGATACAGAAACAATAAGGAAATCTCCTGTCCGAGGAGCCATCTTTGTATAGTCAGCAATCTAATAAAGTATTTTGTATTAACAATACGAAATACTTTATTAGATTGCTGACTATACAAAGGTGTCTCCTCGGGCAGGAGATTTCCTTATTGTCTCTGTATCTTTTAAGTCTCTCTCGCGTTCTTGATCTTTCATACTAAGTACTCACTATTTCCTTTTATACTCCATGTATATATATATATATATATATATATATATATATATATATATAAACAACATGGTGTCAGATTACTAAAAGAACCCATCCTACAGAAGTTGAAATCATACTTCAAAAACGAAATGGAAAATCTACCGAATTCAAAAGGCCTAGATTTTAATCAAGAAAATCTAGCTGCAGCATGGAAAAAGTGAAAAAAAAGAATTCAATCTCTTTTTGATAGCAACAGAAAGTAATATAAAGCCAGACAAAGTAAAAACTTCAATGTTTTTAACTTGTATCGGTTCCAAAGGCGATGACATCCATTCTTCTCTGGATTTCGATTCATCCGACGAAGAAATGAACCTTCAAACAGTAATCGAAAAATTCGATGCATACTGTGGACCCAGAAAAAAACATAACTTTCGCGAGACACAAATTCTTCACATGTGGACAAGCGGATCATCAAAAATTCGATGAGTACGTGGTAGAGTTGCGCCAAAAGGCACAACAGTGCGAATTCGGCGACCTTATAGACAGTCTCACCAGAGATATTCTGATATGTGGAATCAGAGACATGAGACTAAGAGAAAGATTATTGAGAGAACCAAATTTAGACCTACAAAAACAATTCAAGCCGGTCAGAGTGCAGAGAAAACACGATGCCAATCAAGGATGCTGAATGCCACATCCGAAACAAGAGATAACGAAATCTCGGCGGTACATAGTCAACACGACAGAAAAGGCGCCAAAACTCAGATAACTCGACATATGCTATCGATACGTCAAAACGAGAAAGGCGAAAGTGATAGAAAGCCCGCTAAATTTCAAACGCCAACTCAACACTACGTCAATAACTGTCACTATTGTGGTTACAATCACCAAAGAAATAAGTGTCCAGCATTTCACAAGATATGTGAAAAATGCAAGAAAAAAGGACACTGCAAAAATGTGTAAATCAAGAAAATTTGTACATAAAGCGGAGACACATTCCGACGATGAATCAGATGACGATGTACATGCACTCAAAATGATCACTTTAAATAAATCCCGCGTGCACAAAATCGAAAAGTACAAGACTCCAAAAGATATTTGGACGGTCGAACTAAAAGTGAATAACTCGAATGTGTAGCAGTTACCTCCTCCTTTCAAAACATAACTACATCGGTTGGCCGTTAGGTGTCGCTTTTTCACCGACAGGTGGCGCTGTAAAGCGACACCAGAGTTATCTGCCCTTCGGACTATAAAACCAGGTGCAAACGGAAATTCTCGCTCTTCTTCACCAACCAGCCTCGGCAGAACAACGCTGGCACCAGCGCTCCGTTTCACTCGCTTTTTCCTACTCAATTGGCCTCGACAGAACGACGCTAATACACTAGCGTTCCGTTTCACTCTTCTCTTCTGGTCAATTGGCCTCGGCAGAATGACGCTAATACACTAGCGTTTCGTCTCACGCTTTTCTCTTGAACTGGTCTCGACATAACAACTACCAACACACGTTTCTTCCGTCAGCACGTGGTCAAACAACGGTAAGAGTTCTCAACTCATTTTCTTTGTGTACGGCTTTCAAAGACTTTCCTCACGCCGGATTCATTTCTTCTTATACCTTTTTCAAGAACTGTTTTTCCATCGACACACATGCATACATCACACACTTCATCATTCCACGTACACACACGTTCAATAAACGTTATTTGAACTACTTCATTTTTGTTTATTAATTATTACTCTGTCTTTGCATGCAACAATTGCTTGATTTACTAAACACGTTTATAATCGGGGGACACGACCCTCGATCTTAACAAATGTAATATTCAAAATTGATACTGGAGCAATTCCAAAACCCCAACTGCAAAAAAAAACTCAACTCGATTATCAGTCTATAACGACACAGCTATAAAAGTGCTAGGAAAATGCACAGCAGTCGTTAAATACAAAAAAGTATCAAAACAAATAAAATTCTTTATTGCAAAACCAAACTCTCACGCAGTTATAGATGCAAAACAGCACAAGATCTTAACCTAATTCAGATAATTTTAAAAATAAATTCGGTGAACGCAAACGACATAGCAGAAAAATATGAAGACTGTTTCGGAGAAATCGGCACTTTGTCAATAACACATCATATCACAGTGGATCCACAAATAACTCTTGTAATTCATCCACCAAGATCGGTTCCTTTTTCTATAAAAGAAATACTCAAAAATTAAGAAAAAAAAGATGACAGAATTCGGAATCATAAAACTTGTTAGTGAACCTACAAACTGGGTAAATTCCCTCGTCATCGTTGAAAAAGCTAGCGGGAAAGTCCGACTCTGTTTAGACCCTAAGAATCTAAACAAAGCCATAAAAGGGCAACATTTCAAACTCCCTCTATTGTAATAGAGGACATTTTTGTACAAATGCATAATCCTAAATATTTCTCGAAACTCGATGCATCTTATGGATACTGGCAAATTCCAGTTGACGAAGAAAGCTCCATCTGTTAACGTTCAACACACATATTGGAAGATATCGCTTCACACGACTGCCCTATGGAATTCACAGCGTTAGTGAAGTTTTCCAAAAGAAATCGCAAAAATAATAGAAGAGATAAAAGGAGTAAGAAATTCACAGAATGATATTATAATCTGGTCCAGCACTTTAGAAGAACACATAAATAGACTATAAGTTTTCGAACGAATCCGAAAACACGGATTAAAATTAAATAAATCAAAGTGTACCTTCAATGTATCACAAATAACGTACCTTGGACATCTATTAACCAGCGATCCAACCAAAGTGCAAGCAATAATTCACATGCCACTTCCTACAGGCAAAAAAGAATTACAAAGATTCCTAGGCATGACAAATTACTGAATTTTTATCAAACTACTCCGAAGTTACAGAACCATTATGACATCTTCTACAGAGTGACACGTTATGATCATTCGACAAACCTCAAATCGAAGCAATAAAAAAAGCTAAAAGAAATGATTACCAGAAAACTAGTAAAGATCTACCAGTAAAAATAACTACAGATGCTAGTAAGCATGGGTTCGGAGCTATACTCGAGCAGAAACACAACGAAAGATGACTACCTGTTTCGTTTACATCTCGTGCAACAACTCAAGCGGAACAAAACTACTGTCGGATTGAGAACGAAGCTTTCAGTATAGTTTTCGCATGCAAGAAATTTCATCAGTTTATATACGGAACTCATTTCAGAATCGAAAACGACCATAAACTGTTGAAGCAAATATTTAAAAAAATCGATCACTAAATGCCCCCCCCCCCCCCGAATCCAAAGATTTCTACTAGCATTACAAAGATACAATTTTGACCTAAACTACATACCTGGTAAAGAATCAATTGTTGCAGATACTCTTTCACGTGTATACCTTGAACAAAATACTTCAGAAGTATAAGACGAAGATATGAAATCGCACATACACGCAGTAATAAAGAAATTACCCCATAACCGACACTAAATTAAACGAGTATAAAGAAGCAATTGCAGATGACTTGTCACTACAGACACTCATCACATATACAAGAACAGAATGGCTCTCAAAAGACAAAATACCAACAAACATTAAAGCATTCGTCTCTGTTCGTGATGAAATATCGATCGTCAATGGTCTCGTTCTAAAAGGTTCAAGAATCATTGTACCTAAGTCATTACGTAGAGAAGCTCTACAGGAAATACATACCAGACACATGGGTATAGAAAAATGCACAGAGCGAGCCAAGGAATGTATATATTGGCCCGGAATTAACGCTCAAATCAAAGGGATGATTAACACATGCCCATACTGCATCGATTACAAAAATCAACAACCAGCCAAACCACTAATAAATCATGAAATACTTACTACACCATGGACCAAACGGTCTAGAATTCAATTCGGCTGAATTTTACAAAATTGCATTTTCATCACACGAAAACAAGCCCACATTATCATCAAGCAAATGGCATGGTTGAGAGAAATATACAGACAATAAAAATACGTTAAAAAGGCATTCAAAAGTGGCGAAAAACATCAATTAGCGCTCTTAACATTGCGCACGACAAAATTACAAAATGGTGCACCATCCCCTGCAAATCAAATAATGAATAGAACATTGCGAAACAAATCTCCCAAACATGCTACATGGCAAAATTGTTCTCAGGCCACACGAACAGAAGAAATCAAAGATTACAACAGAACTTCCAGATTTAAAATCATATGACACGGTTAGAATTAAGTTCGATAACAATTGGTTTAGAACGGGTAAAATAATTCAAAAACTAGAACAACTCCATTCATACTTAGTAGTAACAGAGGGAGGTAATACAGTCAAATAAAATAGACAACACATTCTTAAAAGAAAAGAAAACGTTCACATAACAGAAGAAATAGATTATGAAAATATACTTCCAAATTCAACAAACACGCATGACAAAACAAAATTAGCACAACTACATAATTCAACACTCTAAAATAATAGAACCACAGAAAGTGGACGACGAATAATTCTCCCCTTTTAAAGATAAAAAATAATAAATAAATAAATAAATAAAAGAACAAAAATAAACACTTCGAAAAAAAAAAGGAAGATGCTCATGTTAAGCATCACCATAGACAAGACCAACTAACATCGCCCATTATCTCCCTTGATACGGAGACAATAAGGAACTCTCCTGCCCGAGAAGACACCTTTGTAAAATCAGCAGTCTAATAAAGTATTTCGTACTGTTAACACGTCTTTTCAGTCTCTCTCACGTTCTTGATCTTTCATACTAAGTAGTCATTATTTCATAACAACAACAGCACCGAGTGTTGTATGTGTGCGTGCAAGTCAGTCGTGTATTAAAATTGGTTATTTCTAACTTCCATTTTTGGAGAAATCAGATTTGACAAAAAAGTTTGAATTATCTCCCCCCGTTTCAAGCTACTCTTTTAAATTAAACATGGAAATATTTCATATGTACACAATACTGCAGAAGCACCCTTTTCTCTTCCTTACTAACGAGACATTTATTTAACACCATGTGAACTTTCTAACCTTTCCTCTTTATCCATCTTCATGGACGCGTTCATTCACTAACGCCATTCTCTTTCATTTCTCTTCTTTTATTAATATGTTAACGAAGACGACCAATCAAGTTGTTTTAAATGTTAGAATGAGACTTTATCATCCTATTCTACAGATGAATAATCCAACAAGAGACAATAAACACCCATCAACAAAAGTTCAAACTCACAACAAGGTGAGCGACAAAATGGTGCTATTAAGTATCGGCTCAAGTTAATATCTTCATCAAATTTTTTTCATCAGATTTTTCACTCAACTTTCGGTAAAACAATATCTGCACAGCCTTTGCTAATTCACACACACATACAAATGAGGTTCTATTTTGAAGGCGATTACATGTAAACAACCTGATATCGATCCTGAACCAGTTTTCGTGAGGTTCGATTCGGAAGCGTTCGGCTATCCTACGCAAACGCCCGAGAGTTGACGAGCCGATTTGTACCAGAATAAGAATAAAAATAAAAAAATAAATTGAATAACAAAAATTAATAAAATATTTTGTATACATTTCTTACCGCATTTATTTGTACCGTTCTTTAAAAAAATACACGTAGAACCAGACAAGATCAAATGGTTCGAATAAATTATTCTTCGAAATGCCAATATTTTCACATAATCGTCACGTCATTTGTATTAGTGTGACGTCACAGTAAACCGACTAAAACATTTTAATAATAAATTATTAATAAGAACTTTTTATGTTTCATAATTTTTTAGATGGGGATTGATAATTTGTATTGTTTGGATTATTCGGACTACTATTCTCACCTTGGTTGTTATATTCATAACGTTTCGATCGATCTAATCTCCGACCTTCTTCAGGTGCATCTTTTCGAACCTGGGAACCTTTTAATCGAACTTGGGAATCTTTATGTCGATCTTGGGACCCAGACGGAATTTCGAACTGAACCCTTTATTTAATCCACGGGGGTAGATTGTTCCCATTGCATCAGCCGTGACCGAGTAGAAGTGTTAATTTATGTTATTTTTGGTTATTATCGCTGTAATAGGAATTACACCTTCAACCTCCAGAAGACTGCCACTTAGAACTGATTGTTGACCAACGTCTTTACCCGTTCGGTCATATGTCATATCTGATGGAATGAGAACAAAACATTTATTGCACAGGGACATCCGTCCGTCAGTCACATTTTTTCAAGAAATATCTTAAATTCTTTTAGAAATGGAAAATATTGCATTAATACTAAATAATAAATCCTCCAAAAATAAAGCGAACGCCATGACTGGAAATCGAAACCGAAACCGAAACTTTGAGATTTTCAGTCTGATGTCCTACGAACAGAGCTATTCAGATTTTCTTTAAAAAATACCATAACAAAATAATTATAGCTTTGACGTGACGTCATAGATATATGATTTACGTCATGTTTCAAAACATGAATTCAAACATAAGCGATCATAAAAATAAATCAATGAATGGTTAAACATTATCAATAATGTTGGAAATTCATTTAATAGTCCAAAATGTTGCTTTAACTACATATTGCCATTAAAAAAACTATTTAATATTTAATATATAGAGACTAGAATTTGGCCCGTGTATATATATATATATATATATATATATATATATATATATATATATATATATATACACACATATATATGTCTAGGCTTGGAGGGTCTACTCCACATATTTAATGTGCTAAACCACGGCCCTCGTAATAGAAGGCCTGTTAACTGAGTCGAGTTTTTCTGGTGACATCATTGATAGTGCTCAAGTGAGAACAGATTTAGTTTTTGGGACTGCTCTTTGTAGGTAAACATGGAAAGTTCCGTCATTATCCTGGTTGCCAACTGTTGGTGTGGCTTGCACAACAATTGCTTCACTATAAACTCCTCATTGCCCAGGAACTTTTTCAGGGGGTATCCATTGTCTCTTAAAAATATCGTTTACTGAAAAGATGTTGATATATACTATATATTGATTTATATGCACATATATTTACGAATATTTAATATAATTAGATCCTTCCTTACCTTGGTCCTTTATTGTTCCTGATTTTCATAAACGACCTCCCTGATGACATTGTATCCGAGATGGGCATATTTGCTGACGAGACCATGCTCTAATCTCGTCACGTGGGTAAAACGGATGCACACATATCCGAGGCAATGGCTGAATCCTTAGAAAGTGACCACCAGTCTGTAGTGGAATAGGGTCATAAATAGATGGTAACATTTAATGCTACTAAAACAAAACTCATTTCTTTCAACAACTACAAGACCACCGATTGCCATGGCAAATAACACCCTACCTGAGAGTCCAACGTTCAAACTCCTCGGCCTAACATTCACAAGTAACATGAATTGGAACAAATGTATAGAAGACATTGTCAAGGCTGCTGCAAAGAAGGTGGACTCTCTCTACCGTGCTAGAAAACTTCTCACACCTGACATTATCCTATATCTCTACAAAGCCACCATCCGCCGATGCATGGAGTATTGTTGTCACATCTGGGCTGGTGCACCAACCACTAGTCTCTCCCTCTTAGACAAGGCCCAAAAAAGAGTCACTAATCTAATAGGTCCCTCACTATCCAGCAAGCTTTAGCTCCTGTCCCATTGCCGCAATGTTGCATCCTTGTGCTTAAAAAATAATAATACGGCTTCTTAGAGGAAAGGGAAGAGGGAGAGAGGGGAAGCGGGGAGAGAGAGAGAGGGAAAGGAGGCAAACACATGAGCCAGCCAGAGAGAGATAGAGACAATCAATCAGTGACAAGCTAGCCACGCTCTTTCTCCTTTTTTCTTTCTCTGTAATGCCGTCGCGAGCGATTTTATGAATATTTTTTTTTAAGTTATTAATTTTTTGATTAAATCATTCTAATTAATTATTATTAATATTGACGAAACTATTGCACATATGTAGATAAGATAGTACAATAAACTTAGAAATAAATAACATCAAATATTAATTAATTATGAAGTGGTTAAAAAATAGATATGCAAATTAGACTATCCAATAACTTCCCTTCGATCGTTCGTCTCTAGTATATATAGAGTATTTCAAATTTCTATCTGGTATTAATGATTTAAATAACACTACCCGTTTCGATTGTAATATAGGAGTGATAAATAAATTTTTTTTTCGCTTTATTCATTTAGATATATATATATATATATATATCTAAATGAATAAATGCGAAATTTTATATATATATATATATATATATATATATATATATATATATATATGTGTGTGTGTGAGTACGTTCATGTATATACTTACAAGTATATGCTCCTTCCGGTTACATATATTTGCTAGCCTTCGAGGATATCATGGTGAACGAACATATACTAATACTTATGAGGATTATCCCGACCCCCTTAAAAAAGGAGGTAATTCCTGGGAGGATGGTCTTATTACAACATAACCGGTACTACACTACCCACGCCCCATTAAAAGATAATACACTAATAGATTAAATCAGTTTTTTTTCATGCATTTAAAAATGTCTCGTCAATAAAAAACATTATTTTTATGGTTCCTTAGCCTTTTGGCTAAGATCTAAGTGCAGTATCTGTTCTCAGTATCGCAGTTTATTATATATACGGTATTACAGACTATCATGTTGTATCATAATAAAATAAGCATAAGTCATTTTATATGTTAGGATAGGTAGAAAAATATATATATATATATATATATATATATATATATATATATATATATATATATATATATATATATATGTGTGTGTGTGTGTATGTGTAAGCTGTAGATTAGTGTTAGAATCAGTAGCAACTCTGACTCTGATTAATGTTAATATAACATAGGAATATTTTCTTCTTCACTTCTGGTAATAAACTCGAAAACTACACACATGTTTTATATTGTTTCATTCACTTGATTCAAAGCTCGTATTTCCTTTTACTTCCACAACATTCAACGGCGAATTATTCAAACAACCCCATTAACTTAAGAAAAGAAAACAAAAAATGTGACAAAAAAAAAAGAAAAAAAAGTGATTCGTTAATATGTTTTAATTGAAATTAAGTTTAATACAACGAATCTTCTACAACCATGTGCGGAATGAAATCTTTGTATGAAATGTTTCCAGTTTCTGTATCAGCCGCGGCAGAAAACAATTCATTCAATTCATCCTGGGTGAAGACTTCCCCTAAAAATAAAGAAGATGAAAAGTTTGAAGAAAAACTACTGAACAGAATTTTCTACAAAAAATATAAATAAATAAAATAATTTGGACTACTGTTCTCATCTTGGATGTTATTTTCACACTGTTTCGGCCGATGTAATCTCCGACCTTCTTAAAGGTCCGTCTTTTCAAACTCGTGAATTTTTATCTCAAACTCGGGAATCTATATGTGACCCTTTATTTAATCCACAGGGGTAGCTTGCTTTTGCTTCATGAGCCATGACTGTAATGATGGAGGTGAGCTGCATTCCAGAAGTATCCTTCCAGCTGTGCATCATAGAAAGATGGAAAAGGCATTTGACTCAATAGGGGGGATGTGTTACTCTGAACGGAGTAAACCATGTGTGTTTTCTGTTTGGAATTCAAATAAATTGTTTCTGACACCAATTCCGTTACTTTTCAGACACACCTTGCATATTGTCAGTCAGCGTCAACCTCTTGATCTCTTCTGACCTTTCACCTACAGCACTTCCTGCATAATTACTAATATGTACTAGCTAATCTACCCACTCTAATATTTAACAGTATTACCTTGAAGTGGAAACCAATTAGTTTGTTGTTTCGAATTGAAATACATTGTTTGTGACACAAGTCCCATTGATTTTCAGAACCCCTATACCCATTTCTAAATGTAACTATTTACTAAAATATACGATACATATCCTCTCCTCTAAAAGGTTTTTCGAAAATGTTGTAAAGATTTTTATTGAATAAGCAACAATTTTTGTCCGGATAATATTGTTCAATTTTTAGCATGGGGTTCCGTTTGCTGTGCAAGTTTAATGTAAAATAATCTTCCTGAAAATGATATTTCATGACAACTTGCAATCGCTCCCTCTAAAATTTGCGTGATTTAATTAAAAGAAATCTGCAAAAGAGATAACTCTGGCTCACTAGAAGAAATATTTAAGTATGGGAGCAATTTTTCCAAAAACAAAAATATTCAAATATCAAGTTCTTTGAATAAATGGTCTGTAAGACAAACAAAAAAATGGAAGAGTGATATCGCTTATGAAGCTTTGAATAAATAAGTACTAGCATCGATAATTATTTCTAGTTATCTATAGATGGGAGAGTTCTTAGTCAAGAGAGATAATATTCAAGAGAGGAAGTAACATGATGTTAACAAAGGGTCCATAATAAAAAAAATGGAAGAGCAATACAGTTTATGAAGCTCTATTCAACTTAGAATAGTTTAGTATACACATAGTTATCGATGGAGTCTAGACTTCTTAGTAAAAGGGGAGATAATATCCAAGAAGGGAGTAACTTATTAAGCAAGCGAAAGGTCTGTAAAAACATGGAAGAGTGATGTAACTTACGAAGATTTATCCAGCTTAGAATAGTTTCATGTATAGATAACTATGTACAATTGTCTATAGACTGGAGAGTTCTTAGCCCGGGGAGATAATCTTATACTGCAGTTCTAAGTCGAGTGAGTCAAGGGAGATAATCTCTAACTTAGGAGCAACTTATGATATGAATAATGGTTATGTAATATTAAAAAATGGGAGAGTGATGTAGCTTCTGAAGTTTTATTCTGCTCAGAATAGTTTAGTACAAGCATAGATAACTATTTATAGTCATCTATAGACTAGAGAGTTTGTAGTGAAGAGAGATAATCATAGACTGACGAGTTATTATTCAAGGAAGATAATTTATAACAAGAGAAGTAACTTATATGATTAAAGTATGCAATGAACAAAACACGAGTCAGTGATATAGTTTACAAAGCTATATTCAGCCTAAAATAGTTTAGTATAAACACAGATAATTATTATTGTTATCTATAAACGGAAGAGTTCTTAGTCAAGGGAGATAATCTTACTGGAGAGATTTTGTCTTACAAGGAAGGTGACTTATGACTTACTATACTACAAGGTCATTCAAATGTAGACGTTCCATTTGAATGACCTAAAAATGAAATTGAAATAATCATCCCCTCTTGAAGAAATCACAAAGTCTAACCTTCTTCAGTTAGAAATTTAGTTATCTCATCTTTTGTCAAATATCCTTTGTTTTCAGAGTCAAGTTTCTGGAAGGCCAATAACAAAATATCTTCGGAGGTTGGTTTAAATCTGTAAAATAAAATGAAACAAATTCAATCCTTTTTTCATGTTCCATTTTAATCACATGCTTTTTTTAAATACTAATGAGTCCCCACTTACCAAAGCCAAAAGCCACTCGAGGATAGAGGTTAATGAGATTATCAGTCGGTTGATGAACAATACTATGAGGAGTTTGAAAACGATGAATGGAATGGTCAAAATTTGATTACTTAAGAGGATGGTCCGACAAGTATTTGTTGACATTTTACTTGAAGACAACCATGTTGTAGTATTCAGGGAAGCAGTCCCATGGTAACGTGTTTCAAAAATGGGAAGTTCTTGGAAAGAAACTCTGTTCACGGAAATTCTGTTTGGTTTTAGGTACATGGAGGAAGAAAGGAAAGTTCTTTGCAGTAGTGGTAGAAGTCGAGTCGTTGATGTGAATTTTTTACAGTAAAAAAAAACAGAGATTAGGGGCTCAGTCGAGCACCTTCTATAGAAAGTAATGATAGAGTAGGGAAAGAGTAGCAATGTATCTTTTGTGAGAAAGGGGGCTGTAGGGAACAGAAGAGATCCCCCCCCCACTAGATTGGGATTCGATTTTGTACTCTGTTATGGCAAGAAAAAATGTTTTAAGTGGCACCTCCCCAGATGTGGCAGCAGTACTCCATCTTAGGATGTACATAATTTTATTTAAGTAATAATCAATGGAGTTAAGTGGAAGAATATCGTGTCAGTGAGTTTCAACTCCCATAACGTGTTTATATTTTGTATATTCATTTTAAATATTAAATAATAAAATTATCTTGTCAGATTTTTAAAGTCAGACCCAAATAGAATTTGACCTGACAGATTAAACTTTGCTTCTGACGAGCCAAATGCCAATGTTTGCTTGTGCTTCCTCTAGAAAGAAAGGTTAGAGAATCCACATAAAACTAAATGTATATTTATATGTAAAATTTTACAGAGAAGACAATGGAAGTGGTCCGAATCTCTAAGTTCCTCTTCAGAACCTCTCTTAAAACTTCAAATATATCCTATTTTTATTAAATTTAAATATATATGAAATTCTCCAGGAAAGACAATGGAACTGAACTTCTACGTGCACCGCAATGTGCCGACTCTCTATGTACCCCTTCTAAGGGAGCTACGTGGGCAGAACCCTGTTTAAAACTTCAAATACATATATCCGATTTTAATTAAATTTAAACCATATGTATAAGACACTAATTCAGAGAATTTTCCAAAATTTCAGTTTCTACAGACTATATTAGCGTGTGAAACGGGGGGGGGGGGGCAGTAAAAAAGAAAAAAAGTAATATGGTGTTATGAGAATAGTAAAAAAGAATATAGTGTTCCTCATTAAATCCCAAGTAACGTCAGGTATTTCTGCTAATTCTTATATAATGTCATTTGTTATTGTTGTACAGTGTTATTGGGAATATAATAACGTACTTCGCTACAAATGTATTTACAAAATTCCTTAGTCCAGCCCAGACGACTGCTAATATGAAACATTTTTTAAATAATCATCAAATTATAAAAATCAGCAAGGGGGATAACTCATTTTAAATTAAATACTATTACAGGAGTTGTCTACCTTAAATTTTAAAACGTGCAAACAAATAAACATTACAAACTAAAATGTCTTCACTGCATTCCAGGCAACGCCGGGTAGGTAAAAAGTTAGTATTAAATAAAGACAATAAATTTGATATCAAACCATTTGTACTTAATGATCTTACACAGTGGCCGCTATAGCTTAAAGACTGCAGACCTTCACACCTCACACAACGAACATACAAAATAAATGACAAATAATATTTCTCTTCTAACAAAGTGTCATATTAACCAAAAACTAAACTTCTAAACCAAACTGATTTTTAAATATCCACAATTATATATATAATATATATATATGAATCTATATGTCTATAATAAATACATGTAAAAGTTTCTATATGAATCGATATGTCTATAATAAATACATGTAAAAGTTAACAAGTATAACATGTGGCTTTTTCTAGTCCGCGGACGAAACCATTTCAAATGGTAAGGAAAAGAGAAAGAACAAATAGCAAGTAAGACAACCACCTCAGACTTACCCTGCTGCCGGAAATGAATTCGGAAAGAAATCCGCCATTCTATAATAAAAAGTCAACAATGACTGTTTTTTTTTCAGAAATTATAATAATAAATGGTCATCCTTCGTCTAAAAGTGATGAAATAGTCTATCCTACTCTTAACTAGAATCATCTCAGTCACCACAATACCACATTTACTCAAAGGGCCATCCTACTTAATATATCCCCAAATTTGTTTGAAATTTTATTTTTTCATAAATATCTTTATTATTCAGATACTGCACTTTGATCCTAGCCTGAAGGCCAAGAAGACTTGGAAATACTTGTAATAAAATTTTATTCATTTCATTCATCATTTTTAATCCTCCCGTAATATTCTTCATCATTCAACTAACAATCCATCCATCTCATTAACCTTTATCCTCGAGTGGCTTTTAACCTTTATAAATGGTGACTCATTAGTAAAAAAAAAATACTTAAAAAAAGATTGCTAAAAAAGAGTGATATTTTAATTTACCTTCGTTCAAGAATCATTCGTATTAATGTTGGCTTGAACTTTTCATATCTGATATATCCGGTTGGCTCTTCTTCGTCAATCTAGAGAACAAAGAAACAATAATTATCAATCAAATTATTTTTTAAATACGTCATCTATCTATCTATCTATCTAAAAAACATCCAGCTAATGTCTGAATTTTCTTGGTGGCTGTTCAAGACGCGTCGATATGCTGTTGACGCTTTCCCAGTCTGGTTTCAATTGGTAGTGGGATGTTAATACATTAGGCTCTAATAAATAGTATCATACAATCATATATATAAAAGCTCTATTCTTTGGATTCCTGTGGATGTTTACCCGGCTTGGATTATTATTATTATTAATATATATATATATAGTGTGTCAGGTTGTATATGAAAAGAAATCAAATAAAGTGCTCGATCATATAAGAGAGCTAATATAATTTATTTAGATACTGTATATTACATATTTCAGCAATGTACCGCGGTTTCATCCAAAAGGGCAAAAGATGTCTAAATCTGCCCTTTTGGATCAAACCGCGGTACATTGCTGAAATATGTAATATACAGTATCTAAATAAATTATATATATATGCGTTAGCATGAAACATCGATGTCTGTAGGTAATAAATAATTAATATTTATATATATATATATATATATATATATATATATATATATATATTCATGCTTTCGTGAATTTTGATATCACATATGGAATGTATTGGCCAGATCTTTTGTGAGTATATTATAATGAAATAAATTTCTATTTCTATTATATTTTTAAATTAGGAGTTCAATTTTAATTCAGCCTGCAAAGGGGAGGGAGGGGGGGATAGAAGAAAAACAAGAAACAAAATGCAAGAATTCTGACCTCCTTTAGAAAATCGTTCAATTCACTTTCTGTTGGACAGC
This sequence comes from Sepiola atlantica, assembly GCA_963556195.1. Lineage (NCBI taxonomy): Eukaryota > Metazoa > Mollusca > Cephalopoda > Sepiida > Sepiolidae > Sepiola > Sepiola atlantica. The sequence continues at coordinate 172,247,594 of OY744518.1, forward strand.
AGCCTAAGGAACGGATGATTGTCCCGACTTCTCTGAGGGAAAGAAAAAAATCATAGCAAGAATAAAGCAGCAGTGGAAAGAGTTGTGTGTTTTCAAACCTAGAAAAGAGATATCGACATTTTTTGTCCCCCCCCCCCCCTTCCATATCTTCATCATGATAACATTTACATTTAATGATAAAAAAAGAAAGAAAATTACACAATGTTCTCCCATCTTCTTATGGAGGCATTAGAACAGCACACATAATTGAGTTCATGCATTATTATAAACGAATAAGTAATATAATTATGCCATATAGGTGAAGGGTCACCAAATAATTTGGTCCTATGCCTCAACTGGACTTGGTTCTAGTCTGATGAGGGTGGCAGTGATGATGATGATCGGCTCCCAGTCTGCCATCTTTAATTTGAAAGCCATTGGTCATGCTGGAAGAAACTGTTCTTAAAATAAAACATAAGACCACACAGATAAGATTCACTAGTTTATTGGAGCTTTCTGGGAAGCCCAATCTCAGTGAACCGTGGTTGCTTTAAGTACCTTAGGGAGGAGGAACCCTCAGCGGCCCAAACACAAGCTGCTGGCAGACATGTCCAAGTTTTATATCAAAAGAGATAGATAGATAGATAGATAGAGAGAGAGAGAGAGAGAGAGAGAGAGAGAGAGAGAGAGAGAGAGAGCAAACCAAATAACGAAAGTTATCTTACTCACATCCAGCTACGATGTCGTCACTCTCTCCTGAAACGATAGAAAGGTAGACAACCTGTGCTCACCTCTCCTTTGCATTATCTAACAATTAATTTGAATTCCTCAGATTATGTTTTACTAACTAGCATATAAAAATGAATAAATGGATCAACCGTAGTTAAGGGTGCCTAGAAGGCTGCCTTTTCATTGGTTACTACACCGAGATGTAGGGGAGGGCGTCACTCCACTTACTCTTGACCTTATAATGCTGAGTTTTAACAAGAAGACATCAAGTGCCATTTTTTTTCATCTTTGGTATGACTCGACCAAGGATTGAACCCCGATTTTATCGATTGAAAGAAAATCTCATTCAAACAAAAAAATGTTCCTCAAAAAAGCTTTTCTCACCTGTAATCAGCAGTTCCGTTCGTCTCGTGATCAAAAACATCAAATGCTTCGAATATCTTTTTTTCCAAATCCGCAATAAGATTTTCTGCAACAGTAAAAAAAAAAAAGTTGGTGTTGTTGTGGGAATGGCTTATTTCAGTAACTAGTGGAACTCTGTGGAAATCCCACGATGCAATCTACATCAATCTGTATAATTTACTGTTCCTATTTACTCTAAACACCACTTAAACTACTTTCTTGGTGCGCAAACAAATGCCGCAGTAGCCTTGACTACCTCACCCACAAAAGAGATGGTAATGCCTGGTATCATGATGAACGAACATATACTACACTACTCCTCAAAGGAGGAGGTAATGCCTGGTAGGATGGTATCATGACAGCAGAACAACATATACTACAATACCCCCTCCAAAATAGAGGAGGTAATACCTAGGAGAATCCCCCATAAAAGGGGAAGATAATACCTCCGAGTATGGTATCATGGCAACAGAAAAGATATTACCCCCCCTCCCCCAAAAAAAAAGAAAAAAAGAAAAAGGAAAAGGTAATCTCTGGGAAGATGATCTTATGACAACAGAACATATACATTACCGTCTCCCTCAAATGAGGATGTAATACCTGAGAGGACTAACCCTCTTCCCTTAAAAATAAGTTGGTAATTCCCGAAAGGACGGTCTGATGACAGCAGAACCGATACTACCCTGCACATCCCCATTAAAAGATAATACAATAATAGATTAAATCATTTTTTTTTTCATTCATTTAAAAATGCCTAGTCATAAAAACATTGATCAACTTGGATCAGTCCAAAGCTTTCGACAGGATCGACCTGCAAGTAAACGGAAAGCATTCACAATATTTCACCAGGGTTGTGTCAGAGTTGTCCACTATCGCCTCTGCTCTACATTCTTGTGTTGGAGACGCTACTTTGCAAGCTAAGGAGTGGGGATGGAGGCAGGTTCAGCTCTACATGGAATCGCTTTGCCTGGAGGGGCATAAGCTAGGATATTCGCATTCGTCGATGACATCACCATCTTTGTGTCATCTTTCTGAGACATCAAGAGGGTGACAGAGCCACTCACACATTACAAAACGATCACAGAGGCCAAAATCAACCACAGCGGTTGAGTGCCTGGAGCAGTGACACTACCTTTCCGGATCGTTTCTGCTGGACAGATGGCCCGGTTCGAATCCTCGGCATGTGGTTTGAACCAGGCCTCCAGTTTGAGAGGAATTGGTGGGAGGTGCAATCAAAGGTCGAAGCGTAGGTTAACTCTTGGCTTCTGTCCTCGCTTCTCTGGGATGGGAAGAGGCACTGGGTTCACATACAGGTCTATATTCAACGTCAGTGTGAGGGAGACTTCGGGATGCCAACCTTGACATGTCATCAAGACTGGCTTTCCTGAGTTGAACATTGACAGAGGAATCTACATAGAACTCTGCAGTCGATATTAGCTTTCCCAACCTCATTCTCGACCATTCGGTCAAGGATATCCACTCTAAATGGAGTTGGCCGCCAGGGACGAGTCATCTTAACAACTCTGAGTTCTCTCGGACCTGGCGTTGACTCATACAACACAGTTCCGGAAAAGAAACGACCCGATCATGCTTTCTTCAAATGCTGCAAACTCTGGCGGTTCTGGGGGTATGTTAACGAAGTGTCGGCTCATATCAATCCCGAGCATCCTCTACCATTAAACGTATCCTACGTAATTGACAACATCGGGCCGGCGTGGGATGGTGAGAGACAAATGGTGTTTCTCACGATCCTGGCCATAGCATGAATGGTGGTGACCAAGGGGTTTAATCTTTTGATGATTCTTCAAGCACCAGCTGAAGATCAAGATCAGATATAATAGAAAAAGACTACATACCTCGGTTTTTGAAAAAAGGTGGATACAAGTAGCGAGCTTATGTGTACGAAAAGGAGTATGAGTACATGTTCCCTGCCTGGGCATGCCACACACAGTTCCTGGTCCTATTGGACCCCAGCCCTTTGGATATGTTTAGCCTCTTATCTAGTCGAGTAAATGAGTCCCCCCCCCCCCCGCCGACAATAGAAATTCTCCAAGATGCCTACTCTCCACTTTCAATTTTTTGTCCTCAGCTTTTCCTAATTGAATTTTTATCTTGGAAGGACACCACCAATTCTCCAAACTCCATTCCCCGTTTTCTTTTTTCTCCCACTTAGATCTCACTCCCATTTAGAGATTGACTTGCTTGTTTCCTGTTCTGAACAAACCGGAAAATAGTGGGCTGTCTATTATTTAGAAAGGGTTTGGTTGGTCTAACTAACCGGTTTTTGCTTTTCTTTCTCCCACTCCGCATTATACTCCAATGAATTAACATCCAAAACCAGAATAGTAGTTTGAATAATTTTAAAATAATACAAACTACCTACAATATCACAGAATATATAATATGGATACGTAGATAAAATTGTCTTATAAATTTCATCAAATAGACCCTAAAAAATGTTTTTCTGAATTTATCCAGTTTATTCTTAAAATGATCGACACTCGGACTATTTCTAAATTGATTAAGTATATATATTTTTAAATGTTTGGTAAGTTTAGTTTTTGAAATCAGTTAGAAAAAAATATTAAAAAAACGTGTTTATATATCGACGACCACTAGTCATCGCTGGTTTCCCGTCGATCCTCGAACCGGTTGGCCTTAACAGAGGGAATGGCAAACGACCTGATGGCCTAATGGTGTTTCCCTTTACAAACGTTAAGTCACTGATATGGGATGCGACTTGTGTCGACACTTTTGCACCCTCGTCAGTGATAGAATTGGCAACAAACCCTGGACATGCAGCAGTGTCAGCAGAGAGCTGCAAGCAGTCAAAATACGCCAATCTTCTCGACAGATTTGTATTTCAACCGATCGCTGTGGAGACGAGTGGAGTGATTAGCTGTGAACATGCGACTTCTTCGGCAGCCTTGGTCTATTAATGACGTGCAACACCGGAGACAATCACAAATTGTCTTGGCTTTACGAGCGCCTCTCTATCGCCATTATTTGTGGAAACGCCTTGAGTCTGCTCTCGGCCTGCCAAGCCAGCCGGACATTCGAAGAAAACTATGGACTGTGATACAATTATATATAAGGAATCAGAATTCTCGATATTGAACTAAACAATGTCCAAGTGACGAATAAGGGATTTATTAATTATTTAAAACTAACAATCAATTTTATTCAAAATGTGTGTGAAATCGGTACATTTCGAGATAAAGCCCTACCCTTATATTTAGAAATTCCATCAATTATTTTGAAGGTCATCTGGAAACAGCAGCAGCCAGCGAATATTGCATTTAAGTATCGACTCGATTGGACAAAACTTCAGATCAGCAGTTGAATATCCACTTGCAAATTTCTTTGTAACCCCTATTCCGAACCTTATCTGAAAGCCTTTTCCTAAATTCTGGGTGCTGATTATGTGTCAAATCAGACAAGCTAATGAAAAAAGCTAACCAAAAATGAAAGTGGTGGCAATTAATACTCGGGTCATGATAATGAAAGCTGAAACAGATATTGCACTTGAATATTCATGTCACCTAAGTAGGAGTGCGAGTAGCCAATGGCAAGAAATAAAAGCTGAAATCGAAATGAATTTCCAGATGGGGGGGGGGGGATGGTACCCTGTTTATGTGCGTGCGTGGAGAGGCAGCACAAAAAACAACTAAAAATAACTTAAGAAAAAGACATTGAGTACATATAAGGGAGGAAGGAGACAGGAAGTCATTCTTTGATGAAACAAAAGTCATCTAAATCTCCTAGGCCCATCATGAATCGTTGGAATTATTAGCCTTAATGGCAAAATTAACATTTTTAGTTTTCAGAGAGAACTGTCACAAGAGGGAAAAGGAAGGCAAGACGGAGAGAGGAAGAGGATGAGAGACAAAAAACATCCATGGGAATCTCTAGCGATATAAGCGGAATTCCGTTTTTTCTGGATGAAAAAAAAAAGCAGAATTCTGCAAAAAAGCGGAGAACTCACATCCCTGCTAGGCTAACTTCTTTCTTTGCTGTGTGTTGATTTAATGTCGAAACAAGCAGTTTAATGAAAAACTAGCCATGAATGGAAAGTGGAAATCAATCATCATTTCAACAGTATCCAGTTTGTTATTGAAGGAATGGCTGGTTGTAAACAGGCCATGGCAATTTAATCCATGGAGGTGGATTGTTCTCATTCTATCTATCATGACCAGGTAGAATTGTTAATTTGATGTTATTCTTAGTTATTTTCTCTTGTAGTAAGGATTGAACCTCCCACCACGAGAAGTTTCTCACTTAGAACTGATAAACAATATCTTTAAGCATTACTCCATGGGTTGATTGATTCAACAAGAAGTTTCCCAAGTTCGAAAAAAAGTCAGATGTTGTGAATGTAAAAAGGGGCAAAAGTGTAACATGTTTCTATTTAAGCTTCTATCTCCCTCCCTCTTTCTTCTCCGCTCAGCCCATTCTTCTTTCTGGACATACAAACACACATACAGACAGACAACTCTCCCTTATGTAGATTCCTCGAGGAATAAGTCTGCATAAGGGAATTAACTCCCTGAAAAAATTTAGAGTTACTTCTCTTTAGTTAGTGGTTGGAACCCCCCCCCCCCCCCTGACGAAATTTGCGCAAGTTTAGGGTCAAAGAATGAAAATGTTTTTCTAAATTTTAGATATTATTCAACCGGGGCAACGCCGATCAAGAAAATACCAACTTTGTGGGTGTTTATTTTGTAGTTTTAGAGTTTTAGCTGAACATACACACATACACACATACACACAGACAACTGCCCTTTATATAATAGATTTTCAAAATATTCTTATTGTGCAAGTAAGAGTTAACCTACGGCCATTGTTTCCTAGAATTAATAAAGAAACTGACAAGGATGATAAATCGATTAATAACGATTCAACTAAAACTCTTGATAGAGTTATCATCCCTGGCAGTTTCTGCGTTATTTCCAAGAAACACTGCCCTTATAGGTAAATCTGAACTTCTATTTCACATGAAAATTTGAAAAATCTTTTTAAAAAAATACTTGTTTGCTTTTTTTCAAGAAAACTTTAAATATCATTTTTTTCTACAAAATAACAAGAATAAGATTGATGCAAAATCCAACAGAATGTATAGGCAAAAGAAAATGGAAAAGTGGAGAAACCATAAAAGATAAAAGACAATATCACATTAAAAACATCAGTAGATTAATATTTCGTTTCTTTTGTTAAGAGAAATTTCTCCAGAGTGCAGACTATAACATGGTTAACATGTTACTATGGGATTGCTTCCCTGCAGGCTACAGCATGGTCCTCTTCAAATACAATGTCAACAAATACTTGTCATAAATCGTCCACATAACTAATCAAATGTTGGTATTCTTATAGAGAACGCCCCATGTTTTCGTCACTTCACATTGGCACCGTTCGGGCAGGTCTCGGAAGCACCCAAGAGTTGACGAGGCGAAAACTGCCAAACGATAAATTCAGACGAAAAAAATCAAAGTAAAATACATATATAAAAATAAAGAATGAACAAACCATAGCTAAACAACTGTTATTAATTAGATGTTTATTTTTTTTTTTGCCAAAGGAACTATTGTTAATCAAATGTTTTTAAATAAAATGTTGTTTTTTTTGTGCACCGAAAAGTTTCAAAAGATGATTTTTTTATATAACAAACCACTGTTTTTAACCAATTTCTTGTTTTTTTTTTTTGTTTTTTTTTTGTCATTTTGTTCAATGTTTTTTTCTTTTTAACATTTTCTGGGTTAGGGTTAGGGTTTAGGGTTAGTCTTTCGCTAGAAGTCACCGTTGCTGACAGAACTCAATGAGTCCTTTGGGAGATTCAACGGGCTGACACAAATCGTAGAAATTCATTTTTTTTTTAACGCACTGCAGATCGTAGAAATTAATTTCTTCCAAAAGTTATCGTTTGCTTGCTTGGAGCCTGATTGCCTAATGCCTGCTGTAACCTGATTGGTTAATAGTTTTGTCAACTTTCGGGCGCTTCCGAAACCTGCCCGAACATTGACAACGTGAAGTAACGGAAACACGGTGCGTTCTCTATAAGATTACCTAAATTTTGTTCATTCCATTCATCATTTTTGATCCTCTCATAATATTTATCATCATTCCATCCATCTCATTAACCCTTATCATCGAGTGGCTTTTCGTCTTGATAATTGGTGACACATTAGTAAAAGAAAAACAGAGATTGTATCTTTTTTACAAGAGACAAATACAAGTCGACATAAGATAAAATTGGAATCATATTTACAGATTTTAGTAGATTTTGGACGACTTTAATGTATTTAATGTTTTAGTACTTTTGAACTTAAGCAAAAACAAAAATAAAAAAAAAACAATTATTTTAGAATTTAGAATGGGGGACCAGTTTCGTTTATCAATTTAACATAAAATGATCCCCCATTTCCGGGCCATTGTAGTTTTTTACAGCAGTTAATTAAAACAAAAAATAACACTAATCCTAAGTCCAAGTACTTTCAATTAGGGTTAGGTTAGGGTTAGGTTTAGGATTAGGTTAGAAAACCGCGGAAGAAGTTAAAAGATACAATGTTGGGACCAGACTTGTGGGAGGACGAAGAGGCTCCCAAGGCATTAGGGTGACATGACTCCGGCGTTTTCCGACTGTTTACGTAATTCTGCGTTCGCAAAAGTCGCTTTTGTCTAGTTCAAAAATTGTACCAGTACCCATAATAGGAAACAACTTTATTTAAAAATAAATAAATAAACAGTAAAAAATAAAATAAAGCTACCTGCATCTTTCGCGTCGTCCCCGGTAGCCATATTGTTTGCAGTTGCCATGGTTCCGGAAAAGTTAATTTCCTGTCTTTCTTTCGATTTTCGAGCTGTTTCGTATTTTTATTTTTTTATTTTTACATTTTTACATTTTTAACGGAAAACATTAGCCAACAACAATTCAAATAAGTCGCATTTTTAAAAAAAAATATCACACTAAATGTGTTTATGTTTTATAAAATATCATATATTTTTTAAAATTCGAAAGCGTTGTAGGTAGCTTGAAGAATAAGTTTTATGTAAATCTTGGCGATTTAGTCGTTTCGCAGCCAAAATGGCTGACAATGAACCGTCTGCTAATTTCTGGGTTTTTTTCGACCTCACAAATGTGTAAGTAAACCCAAATAAATTGTTTTGGACTAATTTCCCAACTGTATTTCTTTTAAAATAATTTAAGGTAAATTTGAAATTAGTCCAAAACAATTTATTTGGGTTTACGTACTCATTTGTGAATTCGGAAATTAACAGACGGTTCGTTGTCCACCATTTTGGCTGCGAAACGACTCAATCGCCTAAATCTTATATTAACAAATATCTTTATCTTTTCAACATTGCCCAGGAGTTTGTTTTTTGTTTTTTGTTTTTTACTTAGGCTTACATTTTTTATTTCGTTATGCCGTATTTTCTTTTGTATTATTGTAGATGAGGACCCTCGGCTAAATCCTAAGATTTTTTTATTTTTTTAGGCGATTACATCTGAATAGTAACACCATGAAAACTTGGGGTGGGGGATATATTAGAATTAAGAATGAGGATCAGTTTCGCATATAAATTTAACATAAAATGATCACCCAGTTTCCGACAAGATAGAGTTTGAACGCCATGTAACAGTTTTAGTTAAATTTTAGATGTAACTACGTTCTTTTTTTTTTGGGGGGGGGGGTAGGCTGTTGCCATCCCGACTGGTAGGGTTAAGGATTTTTTTTTGTGGAGGGGCTGTTGCCATTCGGACTTAAGGTTAGTGGTAGGGTTAAGGGAGTGTTTTTGTGTGTGGCGGGTGTGACACCCGGACTTAAGGTGAGTTAAGGGAGAGTCCCCCTAAAAAAAAAAAAACACACAATTTATCTCCCTTAATAAAGTAAAAATTCTGTTTCTATGCTCTTAAAACGCTATTCCGTTAAACAATGGTCCGGAAATGGGTGATCATTTTACACTAGATTTATATGCGAAACTGATCTGCCATTCTAAATTCTAAAATAATGTTTTTTGTTTGTGTTTTCTACGCCAAAGTTTTTGAAGGTGTTCACACATAATCAATTAAAAAATGTAGACTCTCACTTTTGGGGTGGAGTGGAGTGATTTAGCTGAGGGATCTCATCTACCTTTTCTTCTTACCGAATTATTATTATTTTAATAGGATTTTTAATGTCCAATTTAATTATTATTTAGCATTAAATTATGAATAGAACCAAAATGTTATAAAACTATAACTAATTCTTGTTATTGTAATGTTTTAATCTCTGTTTTTAATATGATTGGATGTGTAGCAGTTGCATGAGCGAACTATTTTGTATCAGTCTACGTGATTAGCGGTGAGATTGTAATTCGGGTTGGAGATTATGTAACCATCGCCTCTTCTCCGCATATACAAGCAACACGCTTACGCTCAATGAGATTCATATGCAATGAATGTTCTTGGCGTGAGAAATAAACCATGTAATGAACAGAATCATTTCGTTCCAATCTTAATTTCAAATCGACAAGATGTAAATCCTGCGCTCTCTACCAGGCCTGCGGTAAACGAGTCGTGGAACTCCAGGATAACGTCATTTTATCTTGTCAACATTAATCAACCCATTGTACAACTTTCATTTTGTTCCTGTGTTCCCGCAAATAAAACTGCATATCTATTTAGTTGTGGACTCATTATTATTTTGTGGAAGAATGGTGATACCTTTTTTTTTAATGTAACATTTCTATTTAAGTCAGATTCGTCCAGACGAATTAGTCTTCCAAGTTCGTCATTCTGATTTTCTTCCAGATTTAAACCTCGACTCACAAACCTAAAATCGCTTATCAACTAAATAGCTTCAAAAACTTTCAATCTTTTAATACATGAGGATTTACTAAGAATTTTAAAGCCAGAAAAAACCCCCCGTCTCTTCGACAGTTTAAATGCTTCCAAATTCCTTTAAAATTTCGAAAGGTTATGAACTAATTGTAGTTTTTTATTTTAATTAGCAACAAAAGATTAAAATGCTGACTTGTTTACGAATAAACCGAAATGTATTGTGGTGGATTTAATTTCGTAATCAAAATACTTTTTTTTTAAATAGGATCTTTTAAACGGTCATTTTTGTTATTTACACTATTTACTTTTCTATTTAAATAAATAGTCGCTTATAATAGTAAATTAAAAAATGTGTAAGTCGCATAGAAGCGAGAAACACATTCATACACAGACACATGAGAAGTGGTCACACAATTTTATGGGTAGCACTTTTTGTCGCCACTAGCCGCCAAGATTTGTCTAACGTGACTCAAATGAGCCAATCAATCGCAATCATTTAAAAATAGAAAATCGTGTTCATTATTAAAAATAAGCACCGCATTGTGATTTTATTTTTAAATTATTGCGATTGATTGGTTCATTTGAGTCACGTGATACAAATGCTGGCAGAGACAATAAATGCTGCCGCAATTTTATTAATATAGAGATATTACGAAAGTAAAGTTTTATAGGCAGCAGCAGTAAATGTTGTTTGTACGTATCGACTCTTGATTTGACAAAATCTTCAATCAGCAGTTTCTTTCAGTTTCAGTTTCAGGTGCGAAAATATTCACTGCCAAAATTTTGCACGTAATATAAAAACGCAAACACAGCTTTCTTCCTCTTTTCCGGTATTTTCCTTTTAGACACAACACTCGTACATACGTCACAGTCCCGTCTAGGCCTTTAGAGGCAAAAAGCCTCAGAAGACGCAACAAGAACTACTACTTGGGGATTGGCTAACGAAATGGCTTGTTTTGTTTAATCCTGTTAAGACTCAACTCGTGTTTTTCAATCGTAGGTGTGTCCCTTTTCTTCCTAAGATTCTTATGGATAGCTCTGCTCTTGAGGAGAAATCGACTCTGCAACTATTTGGTCTTTGTTTTTCATCAAATCTTTCTTGGAGTTCATACATTAGATCCATTGCTCTTTCTGTTTCTCATAAAGTCGGTTCTCTCTATCACTCCAAACACTGTCTTCACACCTGAGGCTATTCTCTATCTCTACAAATCTACTATCAGACCAAGTCTGAAATATTGTTGTCATGTTTGGGCTAGTGAATCTCTGTCTTATTTGAGGGTCCTTGGTAAGGTTCAGAAACGTATCTGTAATTTGATTGGCCCCCCACCCTTTTTTCTTCTCTGCATCCTCTCTCTCAAAAACGTGATGTTGCTAGTCTCGTTCTTTTTTATAAATACTATTATGGTATGTGTTCTTCAGAACTGTCTGATCTATTCCCTGCTTCCTTTGTTTTAACTCGTTGGTCTTGTGGTCTCCATCAATTCACTGTTTTGATACCTCATTGTAATACAGCTTCTTATCCGAATAGCTTCTTTCCAAGAACTGCAGGTTTGTGGAACTCTCTTCCTGCTGACTGTTTTCCTCCTACCTATAGCCTTGGTTCTTTCAAGATTAAGCCCAATAGGAATCTCCTGTCTTTGCGATAATCATATTTCGCTCTTGTTAGCTCCTTACATTAAGTGGCTTCACGTTTGTCTGGAGTGATTTCCACAAAACAAAAACACAGCTTATCGAACTTATGTACGCACAAGTTCATACACAAACACACACACTCTCACTGACAAAACAGAGGCAAGCTAATATACACACACATTTACAATTTCTATCCCATTTATACATACACAATCTCACACGACGCCAGTCGAAATCAGGACCGGCGACACAGTTATAAAAGTGTGTGGGGGGGGGGCGGTTAAACAGATGCATATATAACTTCATTATTGATGACTGTAAAGTGGGGGAGGGGACCAAGTTAAAAAGGGGGGGGCTGTAGCCCATACCCCCCCCTGCCCCCCCCCATCCCCCCCCCCCCCGGTGCCGCCGTCCATGGAAATGAACATGTCTACTCAAATTCTCCTAATAGACAAAACAACTCTTTCTTCACCTAGAAGGTTCTTGGGACACTATGAACTCTCATTTTTCGTTGTCTTAAGAAGTTGTCAATAAAAATTTATTATTTTTGTATGGATAGACTACTACTAGAAAAAAGAATTTACTTTAAACATTAAAAACCTAATAGGTTCCACACTGTCTGCCAAGCTCCAGTCCCTGTCGCACCACCGTAGTGTTGCATCCCTGTGCTTGTTTTACAAGTGCATCCACAGAATGTGCGCCGATGAACTTACTGCACTTGAACTCAATAACGTAAATACCCTCGGCCCATCTGACTAACAGCAAAATCAGCTCCCTCGATGCCAGAAAATGTTGTACTCTAATAGCTTCTTTCCTGTGACTGCTTGCTTTTGGAATCCCCTCCCTGCTCCTTGTTTCCCTGACCGTAGTAACATGCATAAATTTAAATGCAATGTGAACATGTATCTTGCTGTCCAACTCCTCACCCAGATTGTCCCCCTATAAATTTGGTCCTTATAGCAGCAGCCCCTTATGCTTCAGTTTCGCCTTGTTTCGGGCGAACAAAAAAAAAACGAAGCTAAATAATAGACAGGTTTTTTTTGTAGATTATCTTTCTGTCACGCAAACAAGTATTATTGTCAAACGATTGTAAAATAGATAAACAAATTGGGTGGGGGGGACAATTACATGTAAACAGATCGAAAAACTTATTGGTAAAAAGAAATAAAACAAACAAAAAAATGTTTAGATTTTAGAGTGGGAGATCAGTTTCGCATATAAAATTAATGCAAAACGATCATCCACTTCCAAGTGAGAATGAGATAGTGGAAGTAGGTCTTTCATTGTGCACTTGTTTTTTTAAAAAAAATTTTATTTTTCAAAGCATGTTTTTTCATTGGATGAGGCAAACAAAAACAAAAAGACTTGGATCGAAAAGCAAAATATTCAGCGTATGACACACAAAACATCATGACTTTTAAGTGGGCCATCCTATAATTTGAGAATCATAGATTTTATTTAACTCATATATGATACCCTGACAAGTAATACCACTCCGCTTTCTTTAGGTCATCAGAAATGATAATAATAATTTATAGATGACAAATTAAATTACTGACATAATTTTATGATTTTATAGGAATATTAGTGTGGACATTAGTAAACGCATAATTTTTTCTGTCATTTTTGACAGAGAGTGTACACTCATATTAATATTCAATTTTGCTCATATTTATTCGTTCATCCCAAGCCAGCTTTCAGCTACAAAGAGAGGAAAACCAAGATGCTTTATCTGGAACCCCAAAACCCCTCCTGAAGTAGACCCAACCTAGAGCGCCAACTTCAACAATCAGAGTCTAACTGCTGTAGCTGTACTTGCTGCATAACATATTTTAATAGAATACGCGAGAGAAATGTTACATTTTTTAAACAAATCAACCAAGAATTGAAAAAAAAAAAAGGCATCATTTTTATATCCCAATAAAATTTACTTAAATTCAAATAATAAACTATTTACATTCAAATAATAAACTATTTACATTCAAATAATAAACTATTTACATTCAAATAATAAACTATTTACATTCAAATGATAAACTATTTACATTCAAATAATAAACTATTTACATTCAAATGATAAACTATTTACATTCAAATGATAAACTATTTACATTCAAATAATAAACTATTTACATTCAAATAATAAACTATTTACATTCAAATGATAAACTATTTACATTCAAATAATAAACTATTTACATTCAAATAATAAACTATTTACATTCAAATGATAAACTATTTACATTCAAATAATAAACTATTTACATTCAAATGATAAACTATTTACATTCAAATAATAAACTATTTACATTCAAATAATAAACTATTTACATTCAAATAATAAACTATTTACATTCAAATAATAAACTATTTACATTCAAATAATAAACTATTTACATTCAAATAATAAACTATTTACATTCAAATAATAAACTATTTACATTCAAATGATAAACTATTTACATTCAAATAATAAACTATTTACATTCAAATGATAAACTATTTACATTCAAATGATAAACTATTTACATTCAAATAATAAACTATTTACATTCAAATAATAAACTATTTACATTCAAATGATAAACTATTTACATTCAAATAATAAACTATTTACATTCAAATAATAAATTATTTACATTCAAATGATAAACTATTTACATTCAAATAATAAACTATTTACATTCAAATGATAAACTATTTACATTCAAATAATAAACTATTTACATTCAAATAATAAACTATTTACATTCAAATAATAAACTATTTACATTCAAATAATAAACTATTTACATTCAAATAATAAACTATTTACATTCAAATAATAAACTATTTACATTCAAATGATAAACTATTTACATTCAAATAATAAACTATTTACATTCAAATAATAAACTATTTACATTCAAATAATAAACTATTTACATTCAAATGATAAACTATTTACATTCAAATAATAAACTATTTACATTCAAATAATAAACTATTTACATTCAAATGATAAACTATTTACATTCAAATGATAAACTATTTACATTCAAATGATAAACTATTTACATTCAAATAATAAACTATTTACATTCAAATAATAAATTATTTACATCACCAGTTTCTTTTTGGATACTGCTTAGTGAAATTTAGTTTGGAGTGTAATTCAAAGGAAAATGAAAATATACTACCCTGTACAGGGATTGAACTCACAACCATAAGATTATAAGACTATTGCGTTTAATAAAGCTTCCACCTTATTCCCTCATCCCACTATTTATCATCTAATTCAGGAGCGGGCAACCTCCGGCCCGCGGGCCACATCCGGCCCGCGAAGGCTTAGTGTGCGGCCCGCCACCCTGCTAGGCTTTATTATTGCAATCCGGCCCGCGGACCTCCCAGTAAAACTCATATCATTTTGAAAATTATGTACACAAAGTCTCACCTTCGCTCCCAACTCTCGGACCGCCACCTCAATGATATTCTTCTGTTGTCTACTTCAACCATCGAGCCGGACATGGAAATACTTTTTCATGGCAAACAGCACCAGCAGTCTCATTGATTTGTTGAGTGTTCAATGCAATTTTTGTACAATTTATTCATGTAAAAAAATATAGTAATTCTGAGATTTCGTTTTTCACTCCGGCCCACGATCTCCTTCTAAAAGTCTCATCTGAAAAGGTTGCCTGCCCCTGATCCTTCATTGTTACTGTTGTTTATATTCGATAGTGACATGCAGATTTACTTTTGTTTTTCTTTCTTCGTCTTCATAGGGTCCATTCAAAGTAAGTAGCACCCAAATAAATTATATCAAAATAACATACTTTCAGTGTTGACAGTCTATTCTGATACTACATTTCAACTTTTCTATCCTTGGTCAGTGAAAGAGAAATCCTTCAAGACTGAGGCAATTTAAATTTTTGTCGCAATCCAGAGTGCCCCTTTTTGAGGAACTGGATTTTTCCCCACATTAAAAACCGACCTTGTGTTTAACTCTGCCCTCGTGGGGAGGCAAGTAAATAGGGATATGCACCAATGAAAAAAGAAAAACTAAAAACTAGGGATACACTTTCCCCATGATTTAAGAGAAGCCAATTTCTCAAGTATCTTGAATGACTTATAAAAAAAAAAAAAAGAAAGAAAACTGAATATTTGACATTTTTGAAGTTGTATTTCAACATAGATATTGGTCAACTGTTTAAAAGCGCTTGTTTTGTGGGTTACGCAAGTAGAGATTTGTTTCAGTTGATAGTGGAAAGGTCAGAATGTCAATGGTTTCGTCTTAAATTACTTGATTGCTTAGAAACATCGAGTCTATCGTAGACTGAAAACTCCAAAACAAGCGAAGGTCCTTTTCATACTTAGTTACCCAATCTTTGTTATTTAGCTGTTGACCGAACTCTTAAAATACGCAGCCCAAGAAAACGAGTTTCTGTTGAGACATCAGAAGTTCTCGGCAAGAGAAAAATTGGATTACTAGAAATCCAATTTTTCTCTGGCCGAGAATTTCTCATGTCAAGACTGGAGAAATGTACAAGATTATTTTTTTGCCCAGGATTATTTTTAATTTCATTAATAATTGACTGAAATGTAAAAAAGATTTTGCACCTTCTTTAAAAAAAATAAAGTAAAAATTAGACCAAGCAAAAGGAAGTTTTGATGATGGCTTGTTCTCTGTCGGTCTAAGGTATGGTCCTGGTCAATTCTGGGAGGTCAGCCTTCCCAGGTTTTACCTTCTCGCTCTTTGAGAAGTGGTTAGTTTACTGCTAATCGCCTGAGGTGCTCTTACTGGGGAATGCCGACGGGGCTGGCCAGGCAATTTTTGTTCGGACAGAGTGCTCTTCCTCTTTCAAATCACACTTTCCCTGACCTTGTGTCTAATCTTCCCGCCGTGGGATGGAGATAAATAAATATTCTGCATTCTGTCAATATAGAATTACTTTATTTTTTAAAAACAGTAAAAAGTCGACCAACTGTAAAAAAATGAAAAATAGAATCCTTCGTAGTACAATAAGGTCTCCACAAGGGTATAAAATTTGGGAGGAACTTTTGTTCAGACAACACCGGAACAACATTAACACAACTTCCCAACAGCACAAATCTTTTTTTCGTCTGCTCAGATTCACCACGTTTGTCCATCTGCCTCACTGTTGTAGTATCTCGTTTTTTTAAAAACGGGTCCATGCATGCAAATTACCAACATCTAGAAAAACCCACAACTTTAAGCATGCACCTTTTCCATATTGCAAATGGCCGCCCGACAAGTAAAACATTGCGGTCGCTTTGAACCGTGTAAGTTCTCATCTCCCCCCCCCTGATTGTATTATAATACAGGTTACAGTGAGGGGCCGGTCGTTTTACCCTAGCACTCCTCCGTAGCAGGATAATTGCTTCCTCCTCCCTAGCTGAATCATCAGACGTACTCTGGTCTGATTTGGATGTTGTGGAATGGAAAAGTTTCACAATGGTCGGTAATACTTGCTACTTCCACTGGAGCCTTGTTCTCGCCATTCATTGCTCTCTGATGATGCATCACCACTGAACTGAGCCATGGATGCACGTCTCCCATGTGCCAAGCTATGCTGTCAACCACAGATTGGTTACCTTGGAAATGCGACCTGTTCTAAATTTCGACTTGCACCGTCCATGTTGATTTTCACTCAAACTCTGTTTCCCTTTTTGCTTCATGCCAACATCCCTTAGTAATCGGCAAGAGCGCAGATCTGGTATAAATGCAGCAAATTGGCAGGCACGAATGAGGCAGACACATCATTCCTTGGGGTGACATTGTACCAATATACAGTCTCCTTTCGTGCAGTAATCCGTTTTACTGTCTGATGACACCTCTCTATGATACCATTTCCAGATGACCTGTATGTCAGAATTGGATGCTTAAAGAAAGCCATGTTATTATTATCAGCCAGGAGCTCCACTAGGGGGAGGGGGAGGGCGTCACATTCGAAAAACACTGACTCAAACTGCTGAATCACATGTGCAGTGTCTGGCCATAGCAACAGCCACCAGATCGAAAATCGTCTGGGGCCGCAATCGATCAGTGTTAAAAAGTGACAACCATTGTAGTGTGTGATGTCCATGCCTAGTCAGTTCCATATTTCATGCACACCGAGTCATCCCTTCTACCATTACACCAGATCTGGGTCTACAGATTGACACTCCTCACAATTCCAAATGACTGCCTTTACTGCTGCTTTCCACATAGACGAGTCGATCCTATGCACTAAATACAATATCTGTCTGACTCCAGGGTCTCCATTGTGTCGACAAACTTCAGTCAGTGGTGCAGAGCTCAGGTTTCGCACATACACAGCCTGTGTGGGTTCAATCTTCCTCTGCACATCGTTGAGCCACCTCTTTGAAACTCTCGTCAGTGAGTCTGCCCGGTTCTGGTCAGATCTTACTAGGACTACATCGGCTGAAAGGGCATACTCCTTTATCAACAAGGTCAACATGTCCAGTTGCCGCCTTATGAACATCTCATTCGTGGCTTTTGTGTTTAGTTCACGATAGTTCTTTACAGGATGCAGCTTATGTTTATTCGTCTTTAGTACTGCCACCAGTGGTATCAGTCCCTAGGATGGACCAAACTTCTCTTCAATATATGGCAGCAACTAACAGTTGTCTGAAATTCATGCTCATAATCCTCCCTGAACTCGCTAGCTAGACACTGGATATTCAGAAATCCGCTTCCCAAGCTTCTTTGGTGCAAGACCCGCTGACTACTTCCAGGCTGCAAACCACATTGCCTGCCACATTGCAACAGAATAAGCTTTGTTGATGTGAAATGCTGCACAAATAGGTTGTGTCTCATTAAACTTAATGCTTCCAAGCTGCATGATGCAAATGCTGCCGGTATCGATGCCAAACAACAGATCGAAATCAAGGAATTGGGGAATAGACCAATGCTGATGTCTTGTACCCAACTTCGTTTCCGGAAAATATCTGACCCGGTGACTAGCATTTTTTTACAAATAACAACACACATGAGTGGTTTTCCCTCTCTGCATGCAGTTTCTAGTGAAGTGATTGGGTCTATTGCATCTATAGCACGTATACATGGATGGACCCACACCTGGGGATGGTGGAATAGTAAGGGCAGGCTGCACCACATCAACAACTGTTTTGTCGTAATTTTGTGGGCGTTAACAAAATCCGACTTTAGGGTAACAAAATAAAATTAAAAATTACAAGGGCAAAAATGAGCAAATAAAGGAGATCCGGTAATGATTCAATCCAGTTTCATTAACATTAAAAAAGAAGACGCTAGCTGCTTTTCTTTCACAAAGTCACAAAAAGGTAACTTAGCAAAAATGTCGTTAGACACAACGATAACTGAAAAAAGGTTATTATTTTTTTCCAAAAGTACAAAGTCTTGGACTGTACTCCAACCAAGAATAACCACAGAGGTTTTCTCGAGAAAACAAACAAAGGGGTCAAAAAAGAAAATACAATTAAAATAAAAAAATAAATACATACAAATTCAATCAGGCCAACAAAGTTTCTTCTCCAAGGACCTCCGAACCAAAGTCTTTTCTTCGAAAATCTTCGTTTCAAATTGTCCCCCTTTCGTTTTCTCTCTTAAAGTCTAACCTTGTTTTTTTAACTCTTTTTTTATATAAAAAGGGGATTCCTCCTTGAGAGTCTCTCTCTCAGAATCTTGTTCGGTTTAACCTCTTCTGGTTGAACCAATTTTAATACTTTTAGGATCTTCTTCCCCTAATATTCTTATTTTTAAGAAATAATTAAATTTCCTTTTCGAGAATGTCGCTCCACAAACGGCGGGATCCGACTAAAAAGTTTTGTTTTTAGGGAAGCTCTCTGGAAATCTTTGAATAGAATTCTCCTTTTTTAGAGCCTTTTTGCTCTTTACTTAAAAGGGGGTATTCGAATTATGTTGACTTCTCAACGGAGTACAAAACACACGTCCTCGCTCTAAGGAAAGGCTTCTGGTACTGATTTGAAATTGGTACCAGTAGCAGAGATTGACCGGAAAGGGAACAACTTTGATTACACAGGGTCCGACTTCTAAAAGTCCCACCCATCCCAGGATAGTAAAGAAAAAAAAGGACAAAGACGATCAAGATGATCAAAATAGGGTTAAAAATATAGGCCCCCTACTACCACCATCTACAGCACTGCTTAAAGG
This sequence comes from Sepiola atlantica, assembly GCA_963556195.1. Taxonomy (NCBI): domain Eukaryota; kingdom Metazoa; phylum Mollusca; class Cephalopoda; order Sepiida; family Sepiolidae; genus Sepiola; species Sepiola atlantica. Next base: position 172,267,303 of record OY744518.1, read on the forward strand.
GGAAGGAAATAAAATTTCCAAAGTTTCTCAGACTTCAGCTTTATCCTTCAATAGGTTCAGAAACGTATCAGTAATTTAATTGGCCCCACCCTCTCTTCTTCTCTGCTCTCTTTCTCTCTCTCTCTCTCTCTCTCTCTCTCACAGGTGTGATGTTGCTAGTCTCAGTCTTTTCTATAAATACTATTATGGTATGTTTTCTTCGCAATTGTTTTATCTATTCCCTGCTTCCTTTGTCTCAGTTCGTTTGACTCGTTGATCTAGTGGTCTCTAGAAATTTGCTGTTTTTATACCTCATTGTAATACAACTTCCTATTCTAGTAGCTTCTTTTCAAGAACTGCAAGCTCGTGAAACTCTCTTCCTGCTAACTGTTTTCCTTCTACCTATAGCCTTAGTTTTTTCAAGACTAAGGTCAATAGACATCTCCTGTCTTTGCGATAATCATCTTTTGTTCTAGTTAGCTTCTTACAGCAAGTGGCTTCATGCCTTGTCTGGAGCGATTTCCATAAAAAATTTAAAAAATAGTCGCCTGACAAACAAAACATTGCCTTTTTCCTTAAGATTGCATCATTTTGAAAATTATTTTAATCAGATAAAATAATTTTTTTAAATGGAGCATGTAAAACAAACGTTAAACCGAATATGATGCTCTTGCTAAGAACATGTACCAACATTGCACAAAAAAATTTGCCGAACCAGAATCAAACATTGATTTTGTAGGACGAAAGTTATTGATGACCAAAAAAACTTTATTCACAAGATTTTTGCTCGTAAACGATGCTCTTCGAACTTCAGATTATATGCCCCATTGCGCGCTACCCAAAAACACCTTGTGTAGTAAGTAATGTTGAAAGATTGATGGCTGATGTCAGAGGAGGCGATACTCAGAGTGATATGCGGATGAGATCCCATGGATGTGACGTCACGTGGGATCTAACCAACGAACAACGGTTGGATTTTAATGCTGCCGGTCGCTGAAACAATACTTTAAGGACAGGATAACTGTTGAGTCTCACACACAACCATGAGTGCTGACGTCTGTCTGTCTATTTATCTGGCTCTCAAATAGTTACCTTAAGTTAGTATTCTGTTCTTTTTCATGATTAGTTAATTGTGCATTAAGTGTAAATTGTACTCGTTACTTCTTTAACATTTTCTCTTAATAAACCTCCATTTCTGAAACCATTTCTTCTCTCAATTGTTCTGACATTAACTCAACAAGAAGATTTGAAGCAGCAACGAAATGACGACACTGATACCGACGCAGAAATATGTACACAGACGGAAAAAGACGAATCAAAACGGACTGGGTTCGAAAGCAAAACGAGGCTGATTTTCAGCATGAAAACAAAAATGAAAGAAAAAGACTCACCATGTTTTTTTTAATGACAATTTATTTATTTTCTGACGAAAAAAATCAATTAATCTTTAAAAATATTTTACGGGGAAAGTTAAAAGTGTTTTTGTTTTTTTTCGATAAATCATATGTTTTTCTTTTTTACCATAATCAATACAACAATGATTTTTACAGATTTTTTTGCGTTTTATTTTTTTGGTACTGGTACAGTTTTTGAAACGGACAAAAACCGACTAGGTTAGGGTTAGGTTAGGGTTAAGGTTAAAAATAAAACAGTTTGCTTTTTGTCCGGTTCATTTAGCCTGCCAGGAAAGTTAAGATTTACTCAATTTACAGGTAAATCTTTCGTCTGCTTCTCGAATGTTCTGATTGGCTAAGCGCTCTGGCATCTTCCGTCTGTTTACGTAAATGGCCAGAAGATGCTGAACAAAAAGTCGGTTTTGTCTGGTTCAAAAGCTGTATCAGTACTAGTCTTCTTTATGATTTGTACTCATTTATGGCTTATACTTGTGACACTATATACACTTAATCTGTATAGGGACATTTATCTTATAATTTTATTGTATTCACAGCAGTGTAGTGTTTTGTATAAGATGTTATTATTTATACAGGGTGGCACAAAAGTCGCGCATTGGTTTGTTTAGGTGCTTTTCTGATAAATAATACATTTACTTGGTAATTTTGTTGCAGTAGTTTTAAAAAATAATATCCTTTAAATGGACACCATTTTCGGCCTCACAAACACGGGCTCTAGTTAGGACATTTTCCATTACACTCCTTAGAATAACTGGCTCTAGTTCTTGGATTTCATGTCTGATATTGTTTTTAAGCTCTTGAATCGTTGTAGGCTTGTTCACATTTCCTTAAGGTAACCCCAAAGAAAAAAGTCAGGGGCTGTTAAATCCAGTGAACGTGAAGGCCAGTTAAAATCAGAAAATCTGCTAATTAAGCGCTCGCCAAACAATCCCGCAAAAGTCACGCATTAGTTTGAATCAGTTGTTACTGATTCAAACTAATGCGTGACTTTTGCACCACCCTGTACAAGTGCTTTATCATTGTCTTTCCTTTGCATTCAATCTTAGTATATTAGGCGCTGGAGAATAGAGAATAGTATTCATCCAATAAAATGATGCCAATTTTATAGATTACAAGAAAACATTGTTGCAAGAATTCCAAATGTATCAACTCAAGTAAGATAAGTCAACGTTTTTCGTCTTGCCTTTCCCAAAGTCAAAAGAAAATTGATGGTCGTCCTCTTTCCCTAATTGGCAAAGCTTCAACTTCTAACATTTTCACCATAATAATAGATGTCTTTCTTCTTTACAAGTAAAAATAAAATAATCGACCGTAGTAGAGGACGACCAGGAGGTTCTCTTTTAATTGGCTAGTAGATGTTTTACTCCATATACCCTTGATCTTTACCTTATAATACTGAATGTTTAGCAAGGAAGCATAAAGTACCATTTTTTGAGTCTTTCGTATGACTCGACCAAGGATTGAACCCGAATCTCCTGGCTCATTAGCTGGGATAGACTTTTTTTGCCAGCCAGCTTAGTAACCCCTTCCCTCCCTATTGGACTCTTGAAGGGTTTATTTTTTTTAGCTAGCCTGTTTGTAGTCCAGCGGATTGAATGCTGGTGGTTGGGTCTCTTTCAAGCTCTCTCCCTTTTTATTATTATGCCTTCTACAAATCCACACAACAAACACCTTACTATTTCCTATAGTAACATCAGAGGTATCAGGTCAAACTTTCCTGATGTTCAGTCTTTTCTCTTGGGCAAATCTCCTCACATCCTTGCTCTTTGTGAGACTAATATGGATGCTTCTATTGATAGCAACGATCTACATGTGGATGGTTACTTGCCTCTTGTCTGCTTAGACCCTTCCACACATTTGCATGATCTTGCTCTTTTTCTTCTCAAGGATCTCCCCATTGCACGTGTCCCCCAGCCTTGAATCTCATGGGTGTCCTTTTATCTGTATAAAGGTGTCTTTGCTGCCCTCCACTTCCTATTTGTTTTTTTTGTACCGTACCCCTTCCGACAATGACTGCTCTGTTGTTGATGCTATATCCAGCAGTATTGAAAATGCATTGCAACTTCATCCATCAAGTTCCATCTTTGTTTTTGGTGACTTCAATGCTCATCATTCTGACTGGCTCCCTCACTCTAACCGCACAGATCTAGCTGGTGAAATCTGTCTTAACTTTTCTCTGTCTCATGACTTGTCCCAAATTGTCACCTTCCCCACACGTTTTTCTGATAATGATGTTCATCAACCATCCTTATTTGATCTTTTTCTCACTTCTGTTCCTGACTCATGTTATATGTCTTCTTCTCTTCCATTGGGTTCTTCTGATCATGCGGTTGTTGATGTTGAGGTTAATTTTTCGGTTAAGTCTTCTATTGATCGTCCCTTCCATAGGAAGACGTTCAACTACAGGATGGCTGATTGGGATGGGCTTCGCAGCTTCCTATGTGACGTTCCATGGTGTTCTATCTTTGGTATGTCTTCGAACGATGCTGCTAAGGAGGTTACTGACTGGCTTCGTGTTGGAATTGACACCTTCATTCCTTATCGTAAGTTTCAAGCCAAAACTCATTCTCCTCCATGGTTTTCATCTGTTTGTGCTTCTGCCATTGTCCATCATAATCATTACTTGAATCAGTATCATCAGAAGAGCTAGTAATGCCTGCAAGAGAACAATCTCTGAGGCTAAGTCTAGCTACTCTCAAAGGATTTGTGACTCTATCTCATCTCAAAGGGTTGGGTCTCGTGATTTTTAGAGAATCTACAATAGTATTATTAATAGTGGCAAGTCTGCTATTCCTCCTCTTTTTAATGATCTTCAGATTACATCTTCTAAGGATAAGGCTGATCTCTTTGCTCGTCTTTTTGCTGAAAAATCTTCTCTTGATGATTCTGGTGTTGTTCTTCCTAATTTTCCTTTGAAAACTGATCAGTCTCTTGATTCTGTTATTATCACTCCAAAGATGGATGCTAGGGTTCTTTCTGATCTTGACCAGTCTAAGGCTTCCGGTCCTGATTCAATTCCTGTAGTCATTCTCAAGTGTTGTGATCCTGAACTTTCTTCTATCCTCTCTAAATTATTCAATCTCTGTTTGTCTAAGTCCTGTTTCCCTTCTTGTTGGAAGGAGTCCTCTGTTGTCCCTATCTTTAAAAATGCTGGTGATCGGTCTGACCCAACTAAGTATCGTCCGGTTAGTCTCCTCTCTGTTATTAGCAAAGTTTTTGAAAGGTTGATCAACGACCAGCTTGTTCATTTTCTGGACAGTCTGGGCCTATTTTGTGATGTTCAGTATGGCGTTCGTGGTTTTCTTTCAACTGCTGATCTTTTAACTGTTGTAATTGAGCAGATTTGTCAATTTGTGGATAATTCAGGAGAGGGAAGAGCCATTGCGCTTGACATTTCGAAGGCGTTTGACAGAGTATGGCATTCTGGTCTCCTACACAAACTTCAGCGTTATGGTATTGGTGGTGAGGTTCTTGACATTATTAAGTCTTTTCTTTCTGATCGAAGCTTGTGAGTAACTTTGGACGGTGTTTCTTCATTCTCTTTTCCTATCAATGCTGCTGTTCCTCAGGGCTCTATTCTAGGCCCAACACTGTTTCTTTTCTATATAAATGATCTTCCAGAGAATATTGTTCAGAAAATTAACATCTATGCTGACAATACCACTCTCTATTCTGGTGTTGCTTCTCGCCCATCTCCCTCGGATCAGTTGAAATATGCAGCTGATATAGAAGTTGACTTGGGTTCAGTTGTTGGTTGGGGTACGAAATGGCTTGTTTCATTTAATCCAGTTAAGACTCAGCTCATGTCTTCTTCCTGAGATTCTCATAGATGGCTCTGCTCTTGAGGAGAAATCGACTCTGAAACTTCTTGGTTTTTCCCTGTCATCAAATCTTTCTTGGAGTTCATATATTAGATCTGTTGCCCTTTCTGCTTCTCGTAAAGTCGGTTTTCTCTATCGCTCTAAACACTTTCTCACACCTGAGGCTATTCTCTATCTCTACAAATCCACAATCAGACCATGTATGGAGTACTGTTGTCATATTTGGGCTGGTGAATCTCTGTCCCATTTGAGGCTTCTTGATAAGGTTCAGAAACGTATCTGTAATTTGATCGGCCCTACCCTTTCTTCTCCTCTGCACCCTCTCTCTCACAGACGTGATGTTACTAGTCTCAGTCTTTTCTATAAATACTATTATGGCATGTGTTCTTCAGAATTATGTAATCTATTCCCCCGCTTCTTTTGTTTCAGCTCGTTTGACTCGTTGGTCTAGTGGTCTCCATCAATTCGTGGAACTCTCTTTATGCTGACTGTTTTCCTCCTACCTATAATCTTGGTCTTTTCAAGACTAAGGTCAATAGGAATCGTTATTCAGTATTCTAATTTCATAATTTCTTGAACCATTTTATCAGGGTCCACGACAATAGCCTTTTTTCAGAAGAATGGAAGTTTTATGGAATTAAAGTTTGCACCAGATTGACGCAAGTGTGCAGGAACTTTTTCGTTTTTCTTACTTTAAAAAAATATTGTTACTGTTAAAAACGAGTTTATATAATTTTTCCAAACATTTTAAAAAAGGCCACAAAAAATAAAACTATGGAAGCCTAGTGAGCGCTGCTGAAATCATACCTTCAAGAGAGAGCAGCAAGCTTGAGTTCACTCTGGGTGTTTGGATACAGATAGTGTAACAGCCATCATGCGGGTCCACGAGGAAAAAGAGTGAAGGTCGCGCCGTGTGTCGTCCATCGGGGATTGAACCCAGATAGAATCTTGTTATTTTTGTGTGATGATGAGAGTTCACTTATGCAAATGAGCATTGTTTTGTATGAGCGAATTCTCGTTGAGATAAAAAGAGTAGGAAATTTCCTCTCAGGGCAGATTGAAAAAATTGACGCGACTAGTTGGGAATATTGAGTTGGCGTCGTTTGTGTCAGGTTATTCCATTGATGAGATTCGTGTTTTGAAGAATTGTTAATGCATTTCGAGAATCGAGTCGGACTTTTGATATTTTTTTTTCAACTTTCACTACTACAGATAGCACCGACTACTACTACTACTACTACTACTACTACTACTACTACTACTACTACTACCAATGCCCCCTAAAGTAACCCCTCCCACCATCTACCTCATCAAGAACACTAAATATATCTCCATGTTGACACTGTCAACCATTGCCATGTTTGTCACCTGCTTGATTTGTTGTTTCTTTAAGCAGCTTTCAAGATCCCAGTTTTTTTCTCGGCTCCCTTCACCAACAGCCCAATCTAGGTAATCCGAACAAAAAGAAGAGAAGGGGAGAAAAAAAGAGATGACAAGAGGAATGAGAAGAGGCAAGGGCAGAAATAAGAAGCAAGGGGGAAGACAAAGACAGAGCAAGGAGGGAAGAGATTACAAGGGGAGAAGGAAGAGGGATGGGAAGAAGGAAGAGAGAAGAGAAGAAGGAAGGGGAGAAAGAAGAGATGAGGGAAGAAGGAAGAGGGAGGGGAAGAAGAAAGGGGCAGGGGAAGAATGAAAAAGCAAGGAGATAAGACTCAAAGGGAGAAGAAGGAGATAAAAAAAGAAGGAAGAGACAAATGGCAGAAAGGAGCAGCAAGGGAAGAAAGAAAAGAGAGGGGGAGAAGGAAGAGATAAAAAATAAGGATGAGACAAAAGACAGAAAGAAAACGCAAGGAGAGAGAAAAGAGATAAAGGAAAAAGGAAGAAACAAGAGGTAAAAGGAGAAAAAGAGGAAATAGGAGAATACAGGTAAGAGGGAGGATGGTAAATGGAAGCGAAAAAAGGATTTTAGTAAAAAGGAAAATGCCTGCCGGAGGAGGAGGAGGAGAGGAAGGGGGAGGGGTACAAGTAAGAGGGGGGAACGGTAAATGGAAGGAAAAGTAAGCGGATGAAAACATAAAAGTTTGACATGACAGATAAGAGATCAAGTATAATAATAATAATAATAATAATAATAATAATAATAATAATAATAATAATAATAATAATAATAATAATAATAATAATAATAATAATAATAATTACTTCAGAAATTGATTTTAAATTAATGTTACAATTTTCAAAAGGTTGCCGACCCAAATTAGTTCGAGAGAAAAAAGTGGAGGGGAAAAAATGGCTGACAATTTCCTAACCAGCAAAATAAGTGGAAGGGAAAAGAACTTTCAAAACACAGTATCAAATTGCTTTTCCAATAAATTTAAAATAAATGAGTTTTAGTATTTTTGCAACATTTTTAATTGTTTGAGCACTACCACTACTACTACTACTACTACTACTACTACTACTATACATAATTATAGGCTCACAAACTAGTTGAATTTAAACATATTTGGCACGAAGGACTCTTGAGATGCCTTATGTGCCATAAGGATCCATACTACTACTACTACTACTACTACTACTCACAATAATAATAGTAAAGTGTGCACTACTAGAAATGAAAAGAGGAAAACTGGAGACAACAGAGTGCATGGAACAGTCCAACCAAGAGGAGATGAGGGTGCTAGGCGAACAGGATAGCTACAAATATTTGGGAGTTCTGGAAGCAGACACTATCAAATCTACAGAAATGAAACAGAAGAAAAGAATATTTATGAAGAACAAGAAAACTCTTAGAAACGAAATTATATAGCAGGAATCTAGTAAAAGGAATAAACACCTGGGCAGTATCACTAAGAAGACACTCTGGACCATTCATGGGCTGGGTAAAGAAGAACTCAGGCACCTTGACCAGAGGACTAGAAAATTAATGACCATCCACAACGCATTACACCCAGAAGACGATACGGACAGACTCTACATGAAAAGAAACAAAGGGGGAAGAGGACTGGTAAGTATAGAAGATTGTGTGGAAGACACAAAATAAGAGCTGGAGAAATACATAACTCAGAACACGCAAAGACTAATCACATCAGCAAGAGACACCGTTCCAATGAACAACTCAGAAAGCACCGGAACCAGAAACAAAAAGATAAGAAAAGAAAAGTGAGAAGAAAAACAGCTACATGGACGTTTCATAAGAATGACCAGAGAAGAGACCAACGAACATTCCTGGACATGGCTAAGAAAAGGACACCTGAACAGAGAAACTGAATCTCTACTGACGGCTGCATAGAACAATGCGATTAGGATTAACTACATTAAAGCTAAAATAGATATAACCCAGGAAAAAAAGTAAATACAGATTGTGTGGACAAAAGATTGTGTGGACAAAAATATGAAACAGTAAATCACATAAGTGAATGCAAAAAACTAACCCCAAAAGAATACAAGAACAAACACGACTGTGTGGGGAAAGCAGTACACTGGGAACCATGCAAACGACTGCATTTCAAACATGTGGACAAATGGTACAAACATAAATCAGAGACAGTATTGGAATATGAAAATCAAAAAAATTTTGGGACATGGACGTGCAAACAGATAAATACATCCAAACAAGGAGTCCGGATGTCATAATAGTCAACAAGAAGGAAAAATACTTGCAAATCGTAGATTTTGCCGTTCCAGCAGGCCACAGAGTGAAGATCAAGGAAACAGAAAAACAAAGCAAATACACGGAACTTGCTAGAGAATGGAAAGGGATATGGAGCATGAGGAAAGTCAATATAATACCAATAATCGTAGGAGCACTAGGAACAATCCCCCAAAAACTGGGAAAAAGACTGGGAGAAATTGGAAGCAAAGGGATCACTGAGACCATACAAAGCACGGCAATGATTAAAACAGCTGCAATCTTAAGGAAAATCCTCAGATACGGAAACCAACCAGTATAAGCTACAAGCAGTAACCAGTCACATGGAAGTTACAATAAGAAGAAAACAAAACCACAGGAAGAACACCACCACATGAATCCAAGGAACAGAAACTGCAAGAAATTTCATAAAATGCCCCCCCCCCCCCCTAAAAAAAAAAGTGATGGCACCAGCCTCGGCTTCTTCTTCTTTCGTTTGCTTCACAGCATCTCACTGGAGGAGATAAAGTCAGCCTTTTTGTGGCCTCCTCCATAAGTACCTGCTCACAACAGTGAAACTAATGACTTTAGACCACTTCCAGCGACCTTTACAGCCTCGGCTGATACCACACAAAATAGTTGTGAAGGGTCAAGGAGGATGGGAAGACCGAGGAGGGAGAGCACTAACCAGACCTCCGCTGAAAGTGCAGCGAGTACTGTACCTTGGGGAGGCCAAAGATCGTTACCAGCGAGAAATCAATGGTAAGCGGCTGTTGCAATACTGTAAAGTCATTTGCAATGGTTATCGGAAAGAGATGGAGAGTACTGGAAATCTGGGGAGGCTTGTTGTCACTTAGAATCCAAGGAACACCACAGGTTGTTGTCGGTGAGCAATCACTTACGATGACTTGTGTGAGAACTCCTAGTGAGTACAAATAATAATACAGTTTTTTGTTTCAAATTTCCCACAAGCATTTATTTAAGGCTAGTATGGCTATCCGGAGTTGCCCGGGAATGAATAAAGACCTGTGTGTACTCCTGTTCCCAGTCCTGATCCTCTATATTACCATTTGTATTCTTATTTTTCTAATCTCTATAATTTATCTAAATTATGTGAAGGGACGAAGGTGGAAAAATATGAGTAGTCCGTACGATTTATTAGTGGAAAACTGATACAAAGAAGTAAATACAATTCACATTCACACGCTGCTACTGCTAATATGAACAATAAACCGAAATCGACGATATTGAATTTTCTTGCACACACGGTGCTATTCACAACAGCAAGCCGCCATCAATAGACTGCTTCTCCTGCACCAAACGGTGATAATTAAAAAAAAAAATCACAAAAAATCTTTCTGAGGGCAAATTTTATAATTAAAATTTATTAAAATTTGCTGGAATAATTTGTTAAAATGAAAATTGAATATCAAGTAAAATGTAATTTTTACTTGATTACTGAAAACCATCAAATAATTAGAATTAAATTTTTTTTTTTAATTTAATTATTTTTAGTGTGCAATCATTTATATCGGTTTGAAACCGTCTAAATTACACTTAAAATGTTGTTCATGACCGTTTGGTACAAGAGAACCAGTCCATTGATGGTGGCTCATGGCTATGAATTCAGAATAGCGGCGTGTGAGCAAGAAAATTCAATATCGCCACAAAATCATACTCACACATACATACATACATACATACATACATACATACATACATACATACATACATATACATATATATACAATCTCTGCTGACACTGTGACGCTAAGCTGCTGCCGTCTGTTTGCCTCACAGCTCCCACATAAATAAACACATACATGAATTCATCATTAATGTTATACACATCACTGTCGCTATCGTCACTCACTTCTATGCAAGAACGGAAAACCAATGTGTGTACACTAAATGCATATGTGAGTGCATAATCCAACATTTAATGTCAATAATATTTAATTCTATTGCAAAGTTTCGGTTTTATTTGGTTTAAATTTCGATCATTAATCATTTAATTAATCCATTAATAGATGTTTTCCTGAAATTACTAGTAATTGTAATAAGGTAAGTGACATCCTTTGTTTGAAAATAATCTCCCTTGAATAAGAACTCTCTAGTCTATGGATGACTAGAAATATGTATGTCTGTACAAAACTGAATCGCTTTCCTGTGTTTTATTAGACTAGCTCGCAAAAATGTGCTCCCTCCGGTCACATATTTTTTCTATTATATATATATGACAATACCATGGAGGTAGTAGACTCTTTTTACGATCTAGGAGATATGCTGAGTGCAGGTGGTGGATGTGAACTCAGTACGGCCACAAGAGTGAAGGCAGCTTGGGCGAAATTTTGTGAGTTGTTGTCTCTGATAACATCACAGGCTGTTCTTCTCTACATCGGGTGTAAGTTGTATAGCAACTGTGTCAGGAGTGTCATGATATATAACAGTGAAAGTTGGGTCTATGCCCAGTCCTCTATCGCTCGTCTGCAGCGCAATAACAGATCCATGATTAAATGGATCTGCAATGTGAAATCTGACCAAACCCAACACATCAGGTCAGAGGATTTGCTGAAAGCATTACACTTACCCAGCATGGAAGTTATTCTAAGGATGAATTACTTATGCTGGTATGGTCATGTAGCACATTCCTCCTCCTGGATGAACCATTGCAGAAGCATGAATGTCCTAAATCGCAGGAAGGTTGACCAGCCAAGGAAAACATGGAAGTAAGTGATTGGGCAAGACTGCACTGAGTGGAATTTAGAGAGTGGTGACCTGCTTAACCGTGAGAAGTTGAGAGTGAGCTTGCATATCAGAAAATAGATGTTTTCCTGAAATTACTAGTACAGGCTGTTCTTCTCTACATCCGGGGTAAATTGTATAGCACCTGTGTCAGGAGCGTCATGATATATGGCAGTTAATGCTGGGCTCTCACCCATTCTTTTTTCGCTCATCTGCAGCACAATGACAGATCCATGATCAGATGGATCTGCAATGTGAAGTCTGACCTATGAGAAGTGGAGAGTGAGCTTGCATAATATCAGAAAACGTCTGACCCCTGAACAAGGGAAAAGTGACGTTAAATGAATAGAAGAAGAAAGAAAGAAAGAAGATATATAATATATATAACTAGCAATAAGATGCTCCCTCCAATCGCTCATATATATAATGTAAGTGTTGAGTTTACTAATGAGCAGACGATTGTGACAATTTCTTGTTGACATATGCTAGCCCCCCACCACCACCCAACGAGAATGTAATACCTGGGAAGATAGTCTCATGACAATAGAACATATATTACACTAATCCCCCCCAAATATCTTAGAGGATGGTCCCATAACACCAAAACAGATACTACAAACCCCCAAAGGAGGAGGTAATGCTTTGGAAGAATGGTCTCATGATGAACGAACATATACTACACTACCCCCCACCCCACCCCACTGAATTAAGCATTGTAAAAATAGTACAATAGTACATTAATAGAAGCAATAATATACAGGGTGGGCCAAAATAAGGGTCCTATCTTTAAATTTGAATAACTTGAATTTGAATAACTTCCACGAAATAAAAATTAAACTCACCAAACTTTATGTGTGTGTAGACTGACCCTTCCGAGATTTTTTGAAATAAACAAAACAAATTTTAGCCGAAAAACAAACAATACTTTAGTTTTTGTAAGTTTTAAACTTACAAAAACTAAAGTATTGTTTGTTTACACTGTTTTGAGTTTTTTAAGCAAAAATAATGTTTTCTAAATGAGGGTACGTTCCTTAGGGCTAATACGGCTCATGCTTGCTTCGGAAGGGGTCCTTTACTTATTCTAAAAAAAAATTTAAAAAAATCAATAAATAAAAAAGTTATGAATTTTTAAAAATAGGACCCTTATTTTTGCCCACCCTGTAGTTAGACAGATACCAAATCTCCATTAGCAATAGATATTGGTTACAGCGTAGTTTGAAAATAATTAGCATTAATCGAATTGAACCGAAAAAAGAAAGAAATAAAAAATAATTTTGTCGAGTTATGTCGTGTTCGTTAGTAGAAAGGAACAACTTTCTACTAACGAACATTCTTTTAGCGTTTTTGTCTAGAGAGAACCTCGTCTCGTTTTAATTTAACCATAGAAATTAATTTGTTAAAATCATTGAGTAATTAAGTTACGTATTTTGCTCCCAACATACAATTTCTAATACTGCTCACTTCGCAAAAAGGTTTCCCTTCAAGCTAAACTGACGGGAGAGAAGTTCTAACCTTTATTCATGTATTAAAACCTCTGCCAACTTTCTCTTAATACGGTTAAATAAAAAATGATATATCGATCTAGACTAATTAGTTAAATCGATTAATAAGAGCAAAAAAGGTTTATTTTTCATGACATAGATTAATGTAGGACGAAAACGAATGACGAAACAGTTTTTTTATATAGTTTTTGTTTATTAAGCTATTTCGATCAATGAAATAGGAAGAAATATCACTTTACTTTATATACAGGGTAGAGCAAAATTATACGACACATTTGTAGGGTTTAATAAAAGCAAATTAGAATAAGTAATGAAAAATGTATTTTTTATTTTCCAAATGTACATTTGATGCCATTTTGTTTTACGTCGTTTCAATAATGAAAAAAAAAAATGATGTCACAATGAAAGCGCGACGCTGACATGACCCATCTAATACATATGAGTAACCTGAAACGAATTTTTTTTAAAAATGGCGTCATATGTACATTTAGAAAATTAAAATATTTTTTTCATTATTCAAACGACAGGTCCCCTGCTCAGTTTGTGGAACAGGAGTTGGGAGCAAGTAAATTTTTTGTGGTACTTGTAAACATTGGGTATACAAGAAGTGCAGTAGAATTACAGGTAAGTTGAAAAGTAAGTGATAGACAGTTTCTGTGCAAGAAGTGAAAGACAATAGAGACGGATGAGAACTCAGATATGGAGAAAGTGTATTTGGATGGCGAGGCTATTGAGGTTGTTCAGAAGTTTTGTTACCTTGGTGATATCGTTGGAGCATAGGGAATCTAGTGCTGGTGTGATAGCAAAAGTTAGAAGTAGATGGAGTAAGTTCAGAGAACTTCTACCATTACTAACCAGTGGAATGTTACCGTTGTTGACCAAGAGAAGAGTCTATCAGCCATATGTGCACAGTCTGATGATCTATGGAAGTGAAACCTAGCCAGTGAGGGTTGAGGACATGCGTTGCATGGAGAGAAATGATATGAGAATGATATGATTGATGTGTAATGAGAGTCTTAAAGACCTGATGACCTCAGTTAGATCTGATGACCTCAGAGAAAGATTAAACCTGGACAGTATAAGGAGATGTGTGCAGAACAGAACACTTTGTTGATTTGGTCATGTTAAAAGAATAGATAAGAATTCTTGGGTTAGTAGATGTAGAACAGTTGAAGTAACAGGGTCAGTTGGCAGAGGAATGCCAAGGAAAACCTGGAAGAAAGTAATAAGGATGGGTTTGAGAGAAAGATGGATAAATAACGATATAAAAGATAGGTTAGTTTTGAAGACAATTTTTAAAAGCCGTCCAACACATGCCAGCATATAAGACAGATGTTACCCTGACGACGACGTTGATGTCACTGTTGACGATTAAAAAGAGAGATGTGTCCAAAATGGTCAAACAAACAAATAGTAATAATACAGTACACTTTTTACTGAGAAAAAATAACTTAATATTTGGATATATTTTGAAGTTTAAAAGTAAATTAATTTCTGGAAAATCCTTGACTGATTAGTTTTACATGATATAAAGTATCTGTAAAAAAACATGTGCGTGTTTAGGGTGGAGGAGCATTTATAATAGCTAAGGCTAGTAGTCATAGCCTCACTATAAGTATAAGTACGATAGACGGTAGTCATACAAGGAAAAACTCAACGCTTCTTTTAACATTAAACAAATCTTTATTAGGTATCCTATACCGTTGGGGTATAGCATAGAAAAAGGTAGGACTGGTGTCCGGTGAAAGGAAACAAAGTTCTTTTACTGCCCGGGGAGCGGTGCTCAGAAATCCAGTGGATGAGGGGGCAGGAGAGAGGTGAAGAAGAGTTCCTTCTAGGTTGACGGCCAGGGTCTCTCTGATGATCCGTTTCACCATTCAACAGGGGTGCAAGTAGTCCGCAAGGTACTAGCTGAAATCAATACGCCCTGTGAGCCGATTCGTTAGTTTAAGACCAACTTGCCCACAGTGGACGTATAAGAAATAGGTCCTATTTCAGACTGCTACACATTAACAAGCAACAGGTTTTCAAAGAGAAAACTGGAGGAATGTGAAATGACGGAAGAAAAAAAAAACTGAGCTTTAATCTCTGGTTCATCCTTGTAAGGCATTCACAGCAAGAACTCGTTTCTCTACCATAACAGAAAAAGATGCGAAATTTCCATGGACAGAGCTTCTTTGCAAGGGCTTCCGGTCAATGGAACACATTACTGCTGGACTGCTTCCCTGCTGATTACAACATAGTCGTCTCCAAATCCAATGTCAACAAATACTTGTCATAAATCACCCCATAAGTAATCAAAGTTAGTTTATTCCATAGATCAATTTTCGTACTCCCATAGTGTTCTTCATTCTTTGGCTGACAATCATTCCATCTCATTAACCTTTATCCTTAAGTGGCTCTTGGCCTTGATAAGTGGTGATCAAATAATAATTTTTGAAAAGATACGATTGTGGCAAGATATTATTGAACGATAATATTTAACAAATAACGGCATAGTGAGAAACACTTGGTAGCACGGAAAGAATCTTTGACAGAAACACAACAGAAAGATGAGCCCCAAAGTTAAAAGACTTGGACTCAATTACATTTCTACTCTAATGCAGGCATGCTGAACCAACTTGCCTTAAATTCCTATATTCCTGTTCTGTTGACGACACTGTTAAATAAAGTTTGATTTAATTGTGGAGAAGATGTTGGTATTTTATTTGGAACCTGGTGACTCTATTTTCTTCTTCGTTTCAAATCAGCTCAGTCAGATAAATACAGATATGGCCGATTAAAAAAAAAATGGCTATCTCCGGCAAGCATCTCAGCACACCAACTCCCCTCTCCATAACATAGACACTGTTGTCATACATTAATATGTTTAAGTCGATGTGACCTATTAAGACGTCATTCAACTTTCGGCAAGATATGCAATTTTATATCTCACAAATTTATCTATATAATAATATGCTAAAGCATTTTGTGTTCGTACGTACATTAGCACCAATCCCTCCTTTTTTTAAAGATCAACTCGCCCGAAGTATGTTAAATGCGGCAGTTATTTAAGGACATATTTTAATCCAATAATCATCCATAAGGATAGGTCACATAAAAGAAGTCAGAGAAAAAAAGTCACAGAAAAATAAAGTCACAAAAAAGTCACAGAAAAAAGTCACTGATTGCATATAAGTCTTCCCCAAGGAGGAAGTAATATGACGTCATTGAACTTCCGGCGAGACATACAAGCTTAAATGTCACAAATTTATATAAGAAGAATCACATTAGAAGAGAACAAATAAAAAAAAATAACAAATCAACAATAAAAAAAAAAATTGGGGGCTTGGAGAAAAGGATCAATTAATTTTTTCTTTTCCCAAAGTTGTTTCTTTTCTGTTTAAAAAAAAAAGGTTATCCTCCCACTCCCCCCCCCCCCGACAGGAAGTATATTACCCCAAATAATATGTCACACTCGTGTAAGACGTGCCTCAGTGAAGAGATTGATAAAAAAAAAAGAACTCCACTAACAGAGTCGGTTATCAGTTGCTAATGAGGCTTTATCTGCAGAACAAAATTTCTCATTGGCGCTTCCAATTTGTATCTGATGTTCCCAAAAAGTGTGGGAAAGAATAAGAAAGAAAGAAAGAAGGAAAGAAAAAATGCCTCCCAACTTCCTCTCGCATGAGACTGGCAGGATATCCATCATTAGTGTTCAAACGTCTCAAATAAAAAACCAACGACGAACGAACACAGAATAAAAATAATAATCCCTGCAAGCATTTATGGAAATCATGCTTTTATACTTAAATATCTGATATTTGTTCTCCATCACTCCTGAACAC
The DNA here is from genome assembly GCA_963556195.1 of Sepiola atlantica. Taxonomy (NCBI): domain Eukaryota; kingdom Metazoa; phylum Mollusca; class Cephalopoda; order Sepiida; family Sepiolidae; genus Sepiola; species Sepiola atlantica. Next base: position 172,284,220 of record OY744518.1, read on the forward strand.
TATCCCTATCTAATAATAATATCATCAACTATTTATCTATGAAAATCATCTATTATTATACTAAAGCTGAGTTCATAAACATTTGTTTTCTTAAGTTTTTTTTCCTATATATTTTAATGCCACAAAATACATGCTAAAATATTCTTTAGTTCTGGGATTGAGTTATGTTTGAAAAAGATTACATTTTAATTCTTCTAATTAACTGTAAATTGTAATTAACTGAACAAGTCACTCATCTGTCACTTAGCTATCTATGTATTTCTCTTGCCCTCTCACTCTATGTTGATTCAACCACTTTCTAATAATTACTTCCGCCAAAGAGGTTATACTTTCGGTTGAGTTTGAAACATACTATGTTTGTTTGTTTGTTTGTTTGTTTGTGTATAGTCTAGCGTCCACATCGCTTGACAAATCGTCACCAAACTTGGTCAAAATATCGATCATGGTCTAACTTAGAAATGATTTGATATATCTACATCAAAGGTCAAGGGAATGGAAAAGATGAACGTCACACTTTTGCTGATAACTTCAGTTCTGTTAATCATTGAGACTTACTACTTGGCCCTTATTGTAGCCAGTGAAGTCCGCATCTTATATGAGTTTAACCGTGACAACGAAAAGTTCCTCACGGTCATACAATATGAAGAAGTAATCCTTACGTTATCAGGCAAATGGATACAGTCTCACGACTGACTTTTGTTCTCGTTCTTAATGTATGAGGATTTTTAGAAAAATGGCCCTCTCTTTCCACCTAATTTACATAGTGTGTTCTTACACACCATCAACACGTATGTAAATTAGATAACAAAATAATAAGTGTTTTATCTTCTACATTATCCATAAGTATAATATAGAAATAAAGAGACTTATTATTTTTACTTAGTGTTTGTGACCCAACGGGTAGTTTAGTACTTTTATAGTTACGGATGACCCAAATAATCTATATCTTTTCTCTATCTCTCTTGAACACTAGCCCAGTCTAATAATAATCCCTATAAGCATTTATTTAAGAAAATACAAATTTTTATAGTTTTTGTACTTCTTGGGCTCGTTTTTATAAGTTTGAGATAACAGATATTAACACTTACCGGATCCAAAGCACCCGTAATGTTTTGCTTGTCAAGTAGCCATTTACAAGAGGTCAAAAGTGCATGCTCAGCTTTAGTTTTTTTTGTAGATGTCAGTAATTTGCATGCGGTAATACCAGCTCGTTTTAACAGGTGAAATACAACAACAGTGAGGCAGAGGGAAAACAGTGATTGATGTGACTGGGAGGTGGGTGTGGTGGAGTGGATAATGGCGCCGACTGACGACCTGAGTGTGGAAAATTCGTATCAAGTCGGTTCCATTGCACCACTTTCACTTATGGATGTTGGCAACCTTCATGTGGTTCCTCCTGCAAGTACCTGAAAGAATTGGGAAAATCCAATGCCAACAACAGAATCAACCCGATCATCATCATCATCATCATCACATCATCATCATCATCATCATCATCATCGTCATCGTCATCGTCGTCATCATCATCATCATCATCATCATCATCAAGAAGAAAAAGAAGAAGAAGAAGAACTGGGAAGTGGTAGTGGTGAAGTGGGTAATGGTGTGGACTGACGACCTGGGCATGGCAAGTTCGAATCCAATCGGTTTCATAGCACCACTTTCACATATAGATGTTTGCAATCTTTATGTGGCCCCTCATGTAAGTATCTGATTCTAAAAATAATTGGGGAAACCAATGCCAACAAAAGAATCAAGCCGGTTGAAAATGTTGTTGTACCATGCTGATTCTTACGAATTTACTTTACTATTTCAGATGAAGCCTTTTCAATAATAAAGACGAAATATTAAACCTCACGAAATGAGTTAATGTTAAAGTAGGAGTATATCAGGAATCTGTTGCTTTTCATTTTCTTTCTTTCTTCTTCTCTGCACCCTCTCTCTCTCTCTCACACAGACGTGATGTTGCTAGTCTCAGTCTTTTCTATAAATACTATTATGCCATGTGTTCTTCAGAATTGTCTGATATATTCCCTGCTTCTTTTTTTCCAGTTCGTTTGATTCGTTGGTCTAACGGTCTCCATCAATTCACTGTTTTGATACCTCATTGTAATACAGTTTCCTATTCCAGTAGCTTCTTTTCAAGAACCGCAGGCTTGTGTAACTCTCTTCCTGCTGAATGTTTTCCTCCTCCTATAACCTTGGTCTTTTCAAAACTAAAGCCTATCTTTGCGATAATCATCTTTCGTTCTTGTTAGCTCCTTACATCAAATGGCTTCATGCCTTGTCTGGAGCGATTTCCATGAAAAAAAATTGTGTCTTAGAAGGAGTTTTGTATGGATTGTCCGGAAGAAACTGTATGCTGATGATTTAATATTTACCTGTGAAACAATGGAAGACCTACTTGTTAAGTTAAAGACTTGGAGGAATGCTAGGAAAAGAAAAGGTCTGAGAATAACTTTTATAACCTCGTAATGTAGGTTATTTGTAAATAAAATGGATGAACTATCAAGATAAACGTTTAACAGATTTATTAAGACTGAACACAGAATGAATTAATGAATTAATTTGCCGCTGTACGCGATTGACATATTAACAGTCCAAAGCCGTGATCTGTGTTTACTTCTCTCTGGGCAGAAGACCATTTCCAAGGGCGATAACTCTTAACTCCCGAAATGGTTCAAGGGAGATAATTCGTTTTCGTTAGTTGTCCTAACAGTAAATGTTACCAAGACCAAAGTGATGATCAGTGGTTGTAATGTTGGAAAACCCCCCAAAAAGAGGAAAGTTCCCATGCTTAGTTTGTGGAAAGGGAGTCGAGTGCAATTCATTTTTTTGTGGTACTCATAAGCATTGGGTACACAAGAAGTGCAGTGGAATTACTGGTAGGTTGAGAAATGATAGATAACCAGTTTGTGTGCAAGAAGTGTAAGATAATGGCGATGAATGAGACCTCAGATGTGGAGAAAGTATATTTGGATGGCGAAGCTATTGAGGTTGTTGAGAAGTTTTGTTACCTTAATGATGCCATTGGAGTACCGGATGGAGCAGGTGCTAGTGTGATTGCAAAAGTTAGGAGTGGATGGAGTAAGTTTAGGGTACTGCTGCCATTACTAACCAGTAGAGCGTTACCACTGTCGACCAAGGGAAAAGTCTATCTGACATGTGTACACAGTGTGATTATGTATAGAAGTGAAACCTGGCCAGTGAGGTTTCAGGACATGCGTAGCATGGAGAGAAAGGATATTAGAATGATATGATGGATGTGTTAAAAATAGGGTTGTTGCATAGCCTCACTCTTGCGCCGCGGCGGTCTTCGTTTACTATACTCGTCCCGGAACGGGCTGAAACAGTTCTCGTTTAATACTCGTCGTTTTTTTAACACCAAAAATCATATAGGTTGCATACCTTTAAATTTCTCCCTCGCCGCATAGAGAGTCGCCGCCTCGATGTCGTCTAGTGATTGAACTCCTTCCTCCTTCTTCTGCCGTGAACCACGCCGCTGCAACAAAAGCTCCATGATTGGGTTGGAAGACAAACAATCTTTTAAAATTTAACTTCAGTTTTTATTTCAAGCGTTAGTTATCAAATCAGCTGGGAGACATTCACCAACGTTGAGAGAGAGAGAGAGAGAGAGAGAGAGAGAGAGAGAAAATTACTGCTTTCGTAATTACTTATCAATTATTTCTTAACCATTCATGGAGGGGGGAAAAGAGATCTTTCGCCTGTATTTTCTTAGGGAAATAATTCCCTTATGTAAGTTGCAGATTACATGATAAAAATCACGTCTGATAGGTTCGCCTGTGAAACAGTGATTGTGGCCGACGCAATCTGCACTTTAGGGTGCACTGGAGTGCATCTTGGGGAGGGCCCTACGTAGAAACAAGTGGAGATCTAAGAACTAGTACATATTTTCCGCGGGATCGGCTATACAAAACAGCTGTGAAAGTGGCGCCGGGCTGGCTGGAAAAGCGTGTAAGCTGTCGGTTATAATTATCTATACACAATGGGGAAACATTGGCCAGAAAGAGGGAATGTTGATAACGGCTGTACAATTTTGGTCAAGAGTCTTTTGGTCACTCCCCTCTCCCCATGGTAGAGAGAGAGAGAGAATAAGTCTTTTGCGATAACAGGAAAGAAAACAACCCAACCAGAGAGAGAGGGGAGAGGGAGAGGGAGAGTAAGTCAGTATGCCCCACCCTGGCCCCGAGAGAGAGGGAGGGAATGGAGAAATGGGCTGGAGAAAGAAAGCGTGTGATGATATGCCTTTCTGGGAAACGAGAGGACCTTTGTTGTTGAAACGAAAAGACAGTTACAGTCAGTTAGAAATTGGGGTTCGCTTTGAACAGACGTCTCAGCCCGGGCTTGGGGACGAACATTTGCCGGACGGGAGGCTTGCGTGAACAACTTCTTGTCTGGGTGGTGTTAACGATAGTGTCCCCCCACACCATTCTCAGTAGACAAGTTACAACTTAATTAACAATTTGAACATCGTAAATAGAGTTTCATGCACAGAGAGACGAAATAGTTAGTAAACAAAGCCATTATCGAAAAGCAGACTTTAATTCGCCGTTTTAAAAACAGTTGTTATCTTATTAATAATTAATTGGATACAAAAGGAAACCGCTGAGTTTGTTGAATTATTCCTGTTGTCAGTTTGTTGTTTGAGTAACCTTGCCTTCACAGCGAATCAAGCTATCATCATCAGCCGACCGAGAGGAGTTTCGAACCATCTTTCTTTTTCTGCCGCTATGACATCACGAGCCCAAGGAGGGTGTTCACAGTCTAGAAGGATTCCTGCGCCGAGGACCAGACGTGTGAGTACCGAGATAGAGACACGAGTGGACCACCTATGTTACAGTGGTTCAGTGACACCAGATCAGAGTGAGGTATCTGTATTACTCGGCACTGCAACCTATGTTTACATTTGATGCCGTCACCAAGGAAGAAGCGTGTGGGGTCCCGTTACACGCCTCCAAAACCCAGACTGTTAAAACTCGCTTCTCACGAAGAACGAGTGACGTCACGGATCCCTCTGTTTCCTACGCAAAGGCCCATGACGTGACAGAGCCTCTCACAGGTGCACATTGACTCTTGATCTGAGGTCTCGTCATGCGGTGACCCTGTCACGTCTGTTATTTCCGACTGTGAGAACAGACCCTATTCTACACTCGACTGGACGGGTCCGCCGCGCGCTAATTCGCGCAAGTCAAACCAACGACTTCCAACAGATACGTTCATTCCCATAGGGCCATTATCCAACAGGGTTAGATCTGATGATCTCAGAGGAAGATATAATCTGGATAGTATAGAGAGATGTGTGCAGAATAGGAGACTTCGATGGTATGACCACGTTGAAAGAATAGATGAGAGTTCTTGGGTTAGTAGATATAGAACAGTTTAGATAGCAGGTTCAGTTTACATGGAGAAAGCCAAAGAAAACATAGGATGAAGTGATAAGAATGGCATTAAGAAAAAGAAGAATAAATAAAAACCTGTCAAGAGATAAGTTATTTTGGAAGTCAATTTCTAAAAGCCATCCAACGCATGCCAGCATGTAAAACAGATGTTAAACCAAAGATGGTAGTGATGATGATGGTGATGATGATGAATTAGTATTACATGGCAGGATATGACGTCATGGGAATAAGTATGCAGTAGAAAAGTTAGAGACTTCCTGCCTAGGTGTCGAAGTGATTGGATGTGTTTTCAAGCATTCCTCCACCCTATGGTGGTTGGAAGGGGAAGATGCAGTTCATCAATCTACCCCCCCCCCCCAGTTCGAAATTTCGTAATGGTTCCCATAAAGTTTCCCAAGTTTGAAAAAGATGTACCTGAAGTAGGTCGGTAGTTACATTGGCGGAAACGTCGTGAAAATAACAACCAAGATGAGAATAGTAGTCCCAATAATTCGAAGAGTACAAATTATCAATCTTAATCTAAAAAAATCCCAAAACATAATAGAAACTTCCAGAATGTTTTTTGTTTTGTTTTTAATTAAAAAAACAAAACAAGGCACATTGACACTGAGACATAAGGAATACTGTGAATTATGGGCCAGATTTATAGGTGGCATCCCAAGTGGGGAGTTGTGCAACAAGATGTTTGTTCACATTACATTTAAATTTCTGCATGTTGTTACAGTTGGAGAAACGGCAAGCAGGGAGGGAATTCCAAAGGCAAGTGGTCTGAGGAAAGAAGCTAAAAAGTTTTCTGGTATCTGGAGACATCTACAGTGAAGGGGGGATTTGCTGATTATTGGGTTGGTCGGGGGTATTTACCTTCGGGGGGGGGGGTACAGTACAAGTGTAGTAAGTTCATTAAAGCACATTCCGTTGAAGTAAGACAAGCACAGGAATATGCAACATTGCGGCAATGGGACAAGGGCTGGATCTTGACTGACAATGTGAGACCTATTAAGTTAAAGATTCTTTTTTGCACCCTGTCCAAAAGGGGGAGACTAGTGGTTGGTGTACCAGCTCAGATGTAGCAACAATACTCCATTCATGAACAAATGGTGACTATAGAGATATAGGATACTGGCAGGTGTGAAAAGTTTTCTAGCTCAGTAGAGGGAGTCCACCTTCTTTGCACCAGATATGGTAGTGTCTTCTATGTATTTTTTTTTCAATTCAATTCAATTAATTTGACAAAAAATAAAATAAGCATGTTTCAGTTGCCATGTAAGGAAAGGGTGGTAGAAATTTACACGAAAGAGGATACAGTAGCCCAGCACCTGTCCAAATTCACCTTAAATTGATGCATTGTTGCCGCATTTATTACCTCTCTTGGGAGACGATTCCAAGGTCCAGCGATCCTGATTGAGAAGGCAGCCCTCCTCCGGTTCAATCGAAATCGACGGTGAAATAGTTTCTTGTAGTGTCCGCATAGACCTCTTTCTGGTGCAGGAGTGAATAATAGGTCCTGAGGTATATCGTAGTGACTATTGAATAGATTGTAGGCCAAAATGAGATCACCGCGTAATCGTCGACGCTCAAGAGAGAAAGGGTTAAGTTTCTTGAGTCGGCTTTTATAGGGCAGATCCCATAAACCCTGCACCATTCGAGTAGCAAGTCTTTGAACTCTTTCCAGATGCTGAATACCACGTATTAGATATGGAGCAGAGGCCTGGGCACCATACTCTAACAGTGGCTTGATGAATGAGACATAAAGTGGTAGAAATATTTCAGGAGTGAATTTGCAGAAAGAACGTCGAATGAGAAATAGAGTGCTCTTTGCTTTGTTTGCAACCTGAATGCAATGTTTCGATGGCTTGACCAGAAGGCCAAAATCTTTTGTCTCGTTTGCCTTCTTGAGCAGAGCCGTGTCACCGCCAAGAGTAAGAGCCGAGTCAGAGGAGATCCCACTGCAATGTGGCAGCATTTATCGAGATTAAGGTGTAAGTCCCATTCACTGGACCATTTCCATATACGTTGAAGGCTAGACTTGAGATTGTCAATTTTGCTTGTACGAGCTACTAATTTGACGTCATCTGCAAATAGGAGCACGTTTCCACCAATCACTTCCGCCATGTCGTTTATATAAAGAAGAAAGAGAATAGAACCCAGCATGGAGCATTGAAGAACATCACTGCAAGCATCCATTTCAGATGACAGAATGCCATTTATCTGAACCCTGTATGTACGATCACCAAGAAAGGATCTTATCCACTTTATAACTGATTGATGAAGACCATAGGTGTTGAGTTTATACAAAAGTAAACGGTGATTGACAGATAAAAGGTCTTGGCAAAGTCCAAAAAGACAATGTCAGCAGTATTTATGTCATTCATTATACTCGTAACCCATTCTTCCATCACAAATACATTTGTGAGGCATGAACGTTTTGGAATGAAACCATGTTGAGATGGAGAGATGGTAGCAGTAGATCTAAGATGAGCCAGTATTGATTACTTGAGTAGAACTTCCATGGACTTTGAGACGATAGAGGGGAGGCTCACTGGTCTGTAATTCATTGGGTCTTCTTTGTCACCCTTTTTAAAGATAGGGCAGATTGTAGCCATCAGCCAATCAGCAGGAACAACTCCGGTAGTCAGTGAAAGATTGAAAAGGGCTGCTAAAGGTTCAGATAGTTCAGGTGCAACAGCCCATAAAATTGCTGGACGTAGTTCATCCAGACCTTGCCCCTTATTCACATCCAAGGACAAAAGCTGCTTCTTAACCTCATCCTGAGTGATGGTGATCGGCCGCATTGGTGGTGCTATCATATGTAACGTTGCAGGTTCTCTGCCATCATCATCTTTGAAAATATTTGCAAAGAGAAATGCTTGGTGATTTGAGTGTCAATTTTTTCTCTTTCGGAATTACGTAGAGTTACAATTTGATTGTTCAATTTTTTATTTCTTTGCACGTGAGCGTAAAAACGCTTCAGATTATGACCAGCATCAAGAGCAAGTTGCCTCTCAAAATTTTGTCTACTTATGCTGGAGATATGTTCAATGTGATTACGTTGTTTTCTGTAGATCTCCAAAGCGGCCTCAGACATCGTCTCTTGGTAATGCCCCCATGCAGCATTTCTCAGTTTTCGTTCATGAAGAATCTTCCTGGTAATCTATGGTTTATGTTTTGGCGCTTTCAGAGGTACGGACCTATCCGTAAGTTGCAATAGAAATTTCTTTATTTTTGCCCACATTGCTTCAACAGTCTGACACTCAGCGAGGCTATGCCAATCTAACTCATGGGAGGCCGCTTTAATTAGATCATGATTCATAGCGGCAACTTTTCTTCTCGGCTTATATGAGACAGGGAGCGGTGCAAACAAGGTGTGCATGCAAAAGCTCAGAACTGCATGATCACTCTTGCAAAGTGGAGGCAAAATTTGCAGCGAAGAAACGGAACTTGGATAGCAGGTGAAGACAAGGTCAAGCGCCGATGATCTCTGGCCAATTCTGGTTCTTGTAGATTTTGTAACACACTGGTATAGAAAGCATTCCTCCATCGAGTCCAAAAGCGAGTTATAAAATGCGTCATTGTAAGTGCACAGATTTGACTGCCAGTCAATAGTCGGGACATTAAAATCTCCCAGTACGAGACAGTCATTCTGCCATTTGGAGACAGCTTTCACAGTATTAGTGAGACTTTGGTCATCAGCGTCTGTAGAACTTGGACTGCGATATTTAAAACGTACAGGAATATTTTCTCTGCCAATGTTTATATTGCAGATAATCAATATGATCTGTTGGTATTAGTCAGAATTTTCTATATTTACATCTAAATATGAACTTGTAATATTTAATAAATTGTATGATTATTATTGCCGGGGGTTTTTAGTTAATGGTAGATTAGAAGACGCCATGTTTTATTTTGTGAAGAGTTGTTTTAAACATTTGGCAATTATATTCCCTCAAACCAGAATAGATTTCTCAGCAGCCAATCAGAATGCGGGAAAAAGAAGAACGTAAGCTGAAGGGAGTGACTTGTATTTAATTAGGGAAGTGGAAATGGGTGAAACGTTAAATCACGGAATGAGTAAATGAAACAATGACGGTGTTAGTATCCAAGAAGTAGATGTTCCGGTGATTGCTGGGGGAGTGGTAGTAGATTGTGTGTGGGTGTAAAAGTTACTCCTACCTCTTTTAAGTATATTTTTTGTGAGAGTAAGTTAGGTAGGATGTAATGTAGGAAATTATGTAATTTGATGAAAATGATTGACAATTTCCAGAAACATGCATCAGTTATTGGCGTGAAGCGTGGTCATGTTTGAATTATTTGTAGCGCCTGTGTTTTGTGTTCTATAATGTTTACTTGTACAGAGGAAAAAATCGACTTCACTTTATATAATAGAAATATATATATATATATATATATATATATATATATATATATATATATATATATATACATTTTATTTTTTAATATATATTACACTATATGTACTATTTACATATGCTATACATTCTATAGCAAATTTCTTATATAGTTTTGGATTTGCTTTATCAACCTACTTTGATTAATTTGATATAACTTAAAGCATCAGAATGGCGCGTTATTGCCTTATTTAATTGTCTAAGTAATTTATTTTGATTCCCCACCTAGTTTAGTCATTCTTATTATTAAAGCAGCGACTGGGGTATACAATCTATTAATCTTAGGGTAACGTGAGCTATTCTCAGAAATTCGGACATTATGCTCCCATAAAAAATATATATATACCTCAATCCAGACATATTTTTATTTATTTTTGCATTCTATTTGTAGATCTCTAATTACTTACCACCCTACAAGGGTAAAGTCGGTTTTTAATGTGGGGAAAATCCAGTTTCTCAAAAAGGGACACTGGATAGGAACAAAAATACTTGTGTAGTCCCAAGCGACAGGTAATAAAACCATACCCGCTCTGAAAGAAAAAGGTAATGCATGGGAAGATGGCCTTCTCTGAGACTGAATAGACACTACACTTTGATCCTAGCCTTAAGACCAAATTTTTTTACCCGCCTCTCACAAAGGGGAGGTTAAACACAGGGTCAATTTATAATAGGAATCTATCTCCCCCAAAAGGTGCACTCTGGTTAAACTGCAAAAATAATCTGGTTTGGTCTGTCCTGTTGGCATTCCCTCCAGACTAAGGCGCCTCAGACGACCTCATCCCCTCCAAAAGGAGGAGAGCAAAAAAATAAACCCTCCCTTGTCTTCGAAAGCAGGAGGTAATTTCTGGATAGATGGTATCTTGAGACAGAACAAGTACCACAGCAGATTCGACACTGGGTCAGTTTATAGTGGCAATAGCCTGGTTGGCTCTGTCTGCATTGCCTCACAGACGAGGGCGCCTCAGGCGACAGGCATTAAACTCGTCCCTCATCTGAAAGACAATAAACTTTTTTCCATCTCCAAAAGAAGAGGTCAAAGTGAACTTGGTGTGGCATATCATAAGGGGCTTTCTTCTTACAAAACACATAATACACTTTGAAAAATTTATTTCCCAAAAAAGATAAATAAATTTTACAAATTAGGCACAAGGTCTAAAAAAAGTACAAGGTCTATAAAAAGGCACAACACCTATAATGGCACATGGCCGAAAAAGGCACACTGTCTAAAAAAGACACATGGTCTAAAACAAAGGCACAAGGCCTAAAAAGGCACAAGGTCTCAAAGGTGGGTACTTGGTGGGAGTCGTTAGTCATCCAATGTCTATCCTACTTTTAACTAGATGTATTTTGACCCATTCGTCCAAGCACGATTCCTTTCATTCTTTCACCATTTTGTCCATCACTTTCACTTCAGCAGTCACCAGAATACCACATTTACTCTATGGACTGTTCTACTTAAAATATACTCAATGGTTAAAATAAATGTTATTTACAAAAAATATTTGCCTGAAGGCCGGATTTGTTTATTTGCCTCACACAGAAGCATGTTAGACACAGGGTCAGTTTATAGTTGGAAAACTACTCTCTGAAAAGGACACTGATCAGGCTACAAAAATGGTCTGGACCTGTCAGCATTCCCTCACAGATGAGATCGCCTCAGGTGACAGGCATTAAACTCGCCCCTCCTCCAAAAGGCAATCAACCTTTTGCCGCCTCCGAAAGGAAGAGGTAATTCCTGGGAGAGTGGCCTATTTGGACAGAACAAATACTACAATTTTATCATAGCCGAAGGCAGAATAACAGCGAATGGTCTAATCAAATGATACCACGTGTGGTAAAATCGGGAGGGGGAGAAGGAACAAGTCGGTATTATTATAGATGAAGATCCCCCCTCCCCCCCAAAAAAATTCTACTTTTTAAGGCGATTACGCGTGAATACTCTAAAATACTGGGAGGACAAAAAAAAATTATTTTAGAATTTACGTGGGGGATCGTTTCGCATATAAATTTAACATAAAATGATCACTCAGTTTCCAACCAGATAGCGTTTGAACGACAACCGCTTTAGTTAAATCTTGGATGTAACCATGTTCTTCTTTTTTTTTGGGGGGGGGGGGGCTGTTGCCACATGAACTTAGGATTAATGGTAGGGTTAAAGGAGAGTTGGTGGCGTTTCCACCCGGACTTAGGGTTAGTGGTAAGGTTAAGGTAGAGTTTTTTCCACTAAGTTTTGAAGAGAGAAAAAACACACATAATTTATCTCCTTTAACAACAACAAGAAATCTGGTCATATACCCTTAAAACGCTATCCGGTTAGACAATGTCCCAGAAATTTATATACGAAACTGATCCCCCACTCTAAATTCTAAAATATAATTGTTTTTTTTGTTTTTTTGTTCCTAGGTTTTTTGGAATGTTCACATGTAATCGTCTAAATAGTAGAATCTCATTTTGTGTATGTAGGATTTAGTTGAGGGTCCTCATACATCTACAAATTTACCAACAAGTCAATTGGCACAGGTGCTCAGGTTTATGGCTCTGTTCATAGGAGGCCATCCTCCAATGCATTACCTCCTTCTTTTGGAGGAGAATTGGTTCATTGCCGGTCGCCTACCACCATCGGGGAATGCCGACGGATCCGATGACGGCAAATTTTGCGCCCATCAGTGAAAGCTTTTTGAGAGAACTGGATTCCCCACTACAACATGACGTCATTACTAACATTGCTGCAGTGGGGTAGGAGGGCAGGTAAATACACAAATCAATTAAAATGCTAGGAAATTAGAAAAGCATTTCAGCGTGGCCATGGCTGCTGCCGCTGCTGCTGTTGATATAGCTGAATATGTGATGTCATCTGTTGTCAGTAAAGAATGTCGTGAAAATGCATATTTAAACTGCGAGTTATTAGTATATCTGAAGCGAGATTTTAATCAATTGAAAATCTATTTAAACTGTTCTTTCACTAAAAAATCGGCATTTTTTCTCCAATTTAATACTTTTGCAGCAAATAACAGAAAGTGTCGTAAAGTAGTTTTTGTAGTAATGCGCGTGTATACGTTTTGTTGTGTAGTCATGTGTATGCGTGCGTGTGTGTGAGTGCGTTTGTTGTTTCTCCTTCTTGTTCCATTGGTGGCAAGATGGCCTCCGACGTAGAGAAAGTCCTTACCACCGATGTGCTCGTTGTGTCGATAGAGCCGGACCCGTCGATCGTTGGAAGCCCAAACAACGTCGAGGAATCGGTGGTGGCCCCTGGCAGCGGTCGGCACAGTCTGACCAACAGCATTGTGTCTTGTAGCACCACGAACAACACGACCACAACAATGTCCAGAAGGGACGAAGGAGATTGTGAAGGGAATACGGAAGAGGACGGCGAATCAGAGGAGCCAAATAACATGTCCAACGAAAGGAAAGGTTGGCTCATGAAAAGGAGCCGATTGTCCCACAAGTGGAAAAAAAAGTGGTTCCTTTTGAAGAATGCCGATCTATTTTATGGAAGCGATCCACAGGTAAGTCATTGAACCACTCCCCCATGGATTTCATCTCCAATATTCCAATTCAGTATTTTTATTTTATTATTTTACTTAAAAAAATATTAATATAAGCTCTATCTCTATATTATATATTAATAAAATTTTGTGACTACTTCTCGTGTGTATATGTGTTTCTCGCTTCTGCGTAACTTACACATTATTATTATTATTATTATTATTATTATTTTATTTATGATTATTAAAATCAAAGATTGAATAGCGTAAAATAAAACAAAAGATTAAAAATTCCATTTTAAAAAAAATTAAAAATTAAATCCACCATAATGCCTTTCGTTTTATTGGTAAACAAGTCAATAATTTTAATATTTTGTTTATAGTTTTAAAAAAATGAATTACGTTGTGACCTTTCGAAATTTGAAAAGGAATTTGGAAGAATTTAAACTGTCGAATAGAAAATGTTTATCCTTTTTCCCTTTTTTTTGCTTTAAAATTCCAAGCAAATCCTCAAGATTGAAAGTTTTGGAAGCTATTTACATCCATCATTTTATAAATATAGATTAAAACAACATTACCATCACAAAGCATTAGTTTTAGTTTTAAAACAATTTGATTTAATTAATAATTTAATGACCAAACGATATCCTAATAATTAAATCTTATGGTTTTTAATAATTCTATTTAAGAAGAGAAATCAAAATAAAATTAAAAAGACTCCCGGACAACGCTGTGTAAATACAGTTATTTGTGGATAAGCATGCGTTTCATTTCTGCGGTTAAAAAAGAAATTAAAAAAACAAAAACATGTGTAATCAAAGCGGACATTATTCATTTTGTGAAGGAAAGAAACGCGTTGAATGAGTATATTAGCCCCACCTGTGTAACAAACATTAAAAAAAGAATATATAAACCCTTACGGTTCTTTGATGGAATAGTGACACGGTCGCAAAATAATACCATTTTCCTTTCGTTTGGGTGCACAAATGAACCACAATACTTGACTTTGGTAATAGTCTAAAAATTTCTGTTCGCCAATTTAAAGGCTTCAAAATCACGTTGGGATGTCGAAGGATATGGTGTAAACACCGTCTCCCCCCCCCTCCTTCAAATTAGTATACATACATTTATATAAACGGTGGCCGCACGCGAAACTCGAAAATCCGCGGACTGCTTCCCTGCATATTACAACATAGTCGTTTTCAAATCCAATGTCAACAGATTCCTGTCATATACCACAAATAATCAAACTTAGTGCATTCTATGAATCACCCCCTCCTGAGGTTCTTTCACCTTTCAATTAGCTATCATTCCAATTTCTCGAGTGGCCTTCGGCCTTGATAAATGGTGACCCATCAATAGAACCCCCCCCCCTGGTCACTCGAAAGTAATGTATGGCTAGAATTAAAGTCCCTGTTTACTTGCTCCCCACGAGGGCAAAGTTAGACACTTGGTTGATTTTTAATGTGAGGAAAATTCAGCTTCTCCAAAAGGGCCACCCTGGATTAAGATAAAATTAATTGCCTTGATCTTGAAGGATTACTTCTCCTGACCGAGAACAGAACGAATACTACACTTTGATCATTACACCGTTCGCCCATCTACTAGAATTAAAATCTAGGTGTTTATACAGAATTTGAATCGAACCAAACCGACTTTTGTCGAACTTAGTTTCGGGTTAAAAAAACAAACAAACGGTTCGGCTCAAATTCTGGAGAAGTATCAAAATCTATAAGCCACGGTCAAGTATCATGGTTCTTTCTTTGCTCCGAAATCAAAGAAAAACACTGTATTTTTTCAACCGTGTCACTATTCTACCATTGATCATTCATTTTTGTTATGTTAGAACTAACTTGATCATTTTTATTTATTTGTTAAAAACAATAAAATAACTCAGATTTTAATAGTTATTATATTTTTCGTATATTTCGAAATAGAATCTCCTATTCAAATAAAATTGAGAACAGAGTTGTTTACAAAAGGGATAAGGCCGGAAAATTAAACTTTCTTAAACGCGGATTTGAAGATCAAGATCAGATGTGATAGAAAAAGATTACATTCCTCGTTTTTTGAAAAAAGGTGGATACAAGTAGCGAGCTTGTGCGTACGAAAAGGAGTCAAGTATGAGTAAGTACGTGTTCCCTGCCTGAACATGGCGCATGCAGTTCCTGGTCCTGTCTGGTCCCAGCCCTTCGGGTAAGTTTAGCCTCTTAGCTAGTCGAATGAATAAATTACTCCCGCCCCTGATAATAGAAATCATCCAGATGCCTACTCCCCACTTTCAATTTTGTCCTCGGCCTCCCCCAAATTGTATTTATCTTGGAAGGACACCACAAATTCTCTGAACTCCATCCACCGTTTTCTTTTTTCTCCTACTTAGAACCCACTCCCATTTAAAGACTGAGCTGCTTGTTTTCGATTCTGAATAAACCGGAAAACAGTAGGCGGTCTATCATTTAGAAAGTGTTGGGAAGGTCTTACTAACCGAATTTTCTTTATTATTTTTTCCACTCCCCGTTTTATTCTAATGAAATCCGTGTAAATGTATTTATGAAAAATAAAATTTCCAAAAAATTTGAGGTTATCATAATCTAGAGTAAATGTGGTATTGTGGTGACTGAGATGATTCTAGTTAAGAGTAGGATAGACATTTTTATCATTATTGACCAAGGATGACCAACAACCCCTAATCTCCACTTTTAATGGCCTTGTGCCTAATTTGTATCAAATGTAAATTTTTATATTCGGTGCAAATAAATAATGTATCTGTTCTGATACTACATTTCATCTTTTCTGTCCTCGGTCAGTGAACGAGAAATTCTTCTAGACTGAAGCAATGTTTATTTTTGTTCCTACCCGGAGTGCCTCTTTTTGGGGAACTGAATATTCCCCACATTAAAAACCAACCTTGTGTCTAACTCTGCCCTCGTGGGGAGGCAAGTAAATAGGAACAACTATTAACGTCTGATTTATTGTATTCTATTTTTTTAACTTAACTCCTGTCAGAAAAAAATGCTTCGCCAGTGTTCGCACTAATATTCATATAAAAATCATAGAATTACGTCACTAATTTAATTTTTCATATAGAAATTATAATTTCTGATGATCTAAAGCAAAAACACCAACCGTTGACTTTTTATTTAGACTAGAGGATTTCTTTCCGAATTCATTTCAGGCGGCGGGGGTTATCTGTACTTGCTATTTGCTTTCTCGCTTCCGTTGACCACCTGAAATGGTTTCGTCCGGGGCCTAGAAAAAGGCACATTTTATTACTCGCTAATTTTTGAGTGACTGAACGGATATCTATTTATTTATACACAAATAAATACACACGGGTCTAACTTAGAGAGTGGGTGATGTGTATTGATAAGGCTTTCAAACATAATGCCTATTGACTGTGTATGAACCATTCGTAGTAAGTAGCGTTTTTATTATTTAGAGTTTAAATGTATTCTTTCGATTATTCCAACTACTAGTCTAATCTTGGTTGTTATTTTCATAACGTTTCGGCCGATGTAACCACCGACCTTCTTCAGGTGCATCTTTTCGAACTCTGGAATCTTTAAGTCGCAACAGATGAAGGCGTTGATTAACAATCAATTCTAAGTGACAGTCTTCTGGAGGTAGAAGGTTCAATCCTCACTACAGGCGATGCTAACTAAGAATAAAATTTAAAAACAATTACTTAACCTTTCTACCCGGTAAAAACTGACGGAACGAGAACAATCTACCCCCATCGATTGAATAAAGGGGTCAGTTCAAAATTCCCGTTCAAGATTTCCGAGTTCGACAAGATGCACCTGTGGGAGATTACATCGACCGAAACGGTGTGAAAATAACAACCAAGATGAGAACAATAGTCTGAATAATCTCCAGATAAAATGTAATATTTAAACTCTAAAAGAAGCTACTTTCTACGAATGATACACACTAAAAAGTCTCTTTACAATAGTATAGGTTTTATTTACTCCTCCCCAGGAGTTAGGCACAAGGCCAGTTTTATCTTACTCCCACAAGTAAGATGTGACCCAAGATCGGGTCGAGAAAGTGGGGTTTGAAAAGCCAGCGCTCGAGAGGTGAGCACTCTGGCCATTTAAAAATTGCCTGTGCAGCCCCGTCGGCATTCCCCGGTAGGGGCGCCTCAGACAGTAAGCAATAAACTTACTCCTCCCCAAAGAGAGGAGGCAAAGCCTGGGAGGGTGGACCTCCTAAAACTGCACAGGACAGGCGTGCAGTATCCATCGGAACAGATACTACACTTTGATCTTAGCCAAACCAAATCGACTTAGGGTGAGTGTTAAAAAAAAATAATTCGGTTCAAATTCTGTAGAAGTACCATATTATGATTAAATACATTTTGTAAATATTTAACCAAGTCAAAACTCTTGCATAAAACAACATTTGGAGTTTTTTAAAAAGCGCTTAAAAAAATCATAAAACTATTAAGTCCACCTGGTTAGGATCAAACGGTAATATTTGTTCTGTCCTTTGTCAGAGGAGGAGAGATAGAGGCAATTTTTATTTTTATTTCCATTTCCATATCCAGGAGTGCTCCTTTTTTTTCTTTTGGGAGCTGCGGATTCTCCCACTTTAAAGATCGACCTTGTGTCTAACTTTGTCCTGGTGGGGTAAATAACGACTATTAAGCCCACCTGTTTTTTTTTTTAAAATCAGTATTTCTGTGAAATTATTTATACACTCATGGAAGCTAAGTTTCTGTATAGCTAGTTTATGAATGAAAAGCAAGTTAAAAGTGTGAATGAATGCATTTATTCTCTCTCCCTTTTTTTACTACTACTACAAAATATAGCAGTAGTTTCGAAAATGTGTTCAGTTGAAACGAACAACGATAATCAAGTGCGACTGTTTGTTTGTTTTTTTACTTCTATCGTATTATACACTATAATGTCATGAAAAATATTAACCTAAATTTATTTGTTTTTATTTCCGCTAGCTACTGGTGTCTAATATATATTTTTATTTCTTCAAACTAATATTATAATCTTTTTTTCTCGGTTTATTACCCCCCCCCCCCAAAAAAAAAACTAGCTTTATTTCCCGGCGTTGCCCGGGAGTCTTTTTTCTTTCATTTATGTTTCTTCTTCTATATTTCAAACACTGCCATTTGTTTTATTATTAGTATTACCCAATTATTTTTTAAATAGGATTTTTTCAAAATTAAATTTAATTATTACGATATCGTTTTCTCATTAAATTATTAATAAAATATAATTGTTATAAAACTATGGTACTTCTACAGAATTTGAACCGAACTGTTTTTTTTTTTTAACCCTAACCTAATCGTAAACTAAGTTTTAGGATTAATTCGGCAAAAATCGGTTTGGTTCGGTTCAAATTCTGTAGAAGCACCAAAACTATAACTAAATATTTATAAAATTATTACATGTAAATAGCTCTACAAACTTTCAATACATGAGGAATGCTTAAGAATTTTAAAGCCAGTTTAAATAATTTTTATATTCGTCAGTTTAAATGCTTCGAAACTCCTTTCAAGTTTCGAAGTGTCGCGAAGTAATTTTTTTTTCAACTATTAATAAGATTAAAATGACTGACTTGCTTACGGAGAAACCAAAATTCTTTCTGGTGGATTTAATTTGATATAGTATTTTTAAAAGGTTCGTTTTATTTTACGCTATAGCATTTTTGATAAAATAATAATTGAATGTGCAATTATCAAAGTTATGTTGAAACGAAAAAAAAACACACGAAAAGTGGTCATACAATTTTATTAATATAGAGATTTAAAAAAAATTAATAAAAATAAGGGAATTTTAAGAATACTTAGAAAGTAAAGTACTTCTACAGAATTTGAACCTAACTGTTTTTGTTTTGTTTTGTTTAACCCTAAACTAAGTTTTAGGTTTAGTTCGGCAAAAATCGGTTTGGTTCGGTTAAACTCCGTAGAAGCACCAATTAAAAACCGAACCATATTTGAAATATCTCGTGGCTAGAGGGACTTATTATTGTACTGTAATTGAGGTGGCGTGTTGTCGTGGCTACAGAACTTTGAACTCGGCGTACCGAGTTGAAGTTCTCTCGGGACTACTTTCATAAACCTTGGAGAAAACTACGAATCCATATACCAGCTATGGGTTAAATAGTAGGGTAGACTTAGACACTCGAGTCTTGGTTGTGCAACTAGTCTCGGAGAGGGGGAATTAAAAAATAACAAGTTTTTCTCTGCTTATTTCGGCATTGTTTCCAAGCAATGCATATTGAGGAAATTGCGCAACCCTTGTTTCGCTATATAGAGCCATACAGGAGGTATCCATTGTCACTCGCGACTGAAATGAGGTTATGTAGTAACAATTTAATTTAAACTAAATAACTTTACAACAGTTTGACATAATTAACATGACTTAAGCGTAATGTTCACGTTAGTCGACTTTTTGTTGTTTTTTAAATTGTTTAACTACATTTTGGCGTCAATTTGAATTACTATATTCATTGTTGTCCTTTTAAAGACAACGACAATGTTTTTAAGATAAGACTAAGAACTGATTTGCATTTTTCACTTTATTTTACTTTTCCTTAAGATGAAAAATTATTTTGTTGTCGAAAAAGAAAGTTATTGTTTTTTTTTTAAATTTTCATATTTGTATCGATCAGAGTGTTAGATTTAAAAAAAACTTCCTCCTTCCTTCTGGGGTTGATTACCCCCTCCTCCTCCTCCTCCCCTCGCTCTCTCACACTCTCAGTTTGGTATGTAGTATTTGTCATTAAGTCTTATATTAGAAAAAAAGCATATCGCTTTACTTTCTCTTTGGCATCTTGACAGTTATAATAAAAAAAGAATAACCCTTATGTTACGGAAATTAGTACTTCTACAGAATTTGAACTAAACTTTGTTTTTTTTTTACCCTAACCTAACAGTAACCTAACTTTTAGGTTTGGTTCGGTTCAATTTCTGTAGAAGCACCTGGGATTCTTTTGAGATGACGATTTATAATTTGTATTAATCGGACTACGATTCTCATCTTGGTGGTTATATACATAACGTTTCGGTCGATGTAACCATTCAACCTTCTTCAGGTGTATCTTTAAAGGGTTCAGTTCGAAATTACGTCCAGATTCAAGAGTTCGACTATTAGGTTTCCAATTTTGAAAAAAGATACACCTGGAGAAGTTCGGAGGTTACATCGGCCGAAACGTTGTGAATATGATAATCAGGATAAGAAAAGGAATCTGAATAATCCAAATTATACAAATCCTTATGTTGTAACGCGCAACACGTTATGTTGGCCATTATTCTATTATATGAAGGAAAGGCGCGAAAGTGTAGTATAGTTAACACCGCAAAAAGGAGTGAAAAAAGCAAATATACAATAAATAACTTTTACCAAACGCAAGAAAATTTACTTTTTTTATCGACCAGCATGTTTGTTTTTCAGTTTTCAAACTTTTTGTAAGCGTTTGTTTTTCAGAATTTGTATCGTAGCCTCGGGGGCTTGTAAAAACTAAATGGACGACCACGTTGGGCCAAAAGCTTCGATATAGTGCAAATTATTTTGAAATAAAGAACTTTTAAAACAGTTTCAGTAAGTTAAAATATACAGATCTGTCGAAAATTAAATTTTACTGCGTTTGGTGACAGTTATTGTATTTTTGTTTAATTTCAATTCTTCCGTTGTTAAACATACTACATCGAACTTACAAATGAAGTAAATTACGGCAGCCATCTTGAATCCTCTTTTTACAAGCCTTCTAGACTACGATACAAATTCTGAAAAATCAAACTCTTACAAAAAAGTTTTAAACAAAATGAAAAAACTATGCAGGTCGTTAGAATTTTTTTTTTTTTTTTTTGCATTTAGTAAACGGTATTTGTTGTACATTTGTTTTGTTTTTCACCCCTTTTTGCGTTGTTAACTATGATACACTTTTACAGGAAAGTCGTAATTTTGTGTGTCCGGCTAAAAGTCAGAACTACACAAGATACAATTACAAACTTTACATCATTGGATACAGTGTGCCCCAATCTGGTTATGGTAAAATAAAAAAGATACTGTAATATTCATTATCTTGGGGTCACCAGGGACCAAAATAGTGCGGGGGGGGGGGGATCTTTTTCTTTTCTTTTCTTTCATTCTCACTGAGTGTTGTTTCAAAAACAACATCGAAATTATGCCAAACAGTTAGTCAGTCAGCTTTCTTTTTCTTTCTGTCTATAATATTGACCCAGTTGGGGGGGTGGAGAGATTTTTTAAAAGAGAGATGCTGTGCCATTTTCTAAAAGTGTTTTTTGTTATTTATTATTCATGCCCCGACTCTCATCCCCGGGCAACACCGGATAGCCCTGTTAGTGTGAACAATGCAATGGTTTAAATACCCGAAAGTGGCACGTGCTTCTTTTTGTATACACATGATGTTTTTTTTTTAAGGTAGAAATCGATTCGGGGTTGGAAACCGCTCCCTCTCCCCCGTAAATTCTATAATGAGGTCCCAACTAGTGATAGGACGATATCAATATTTTTTCCCCCAACTCCAATGCAATTACCGATAAAGTTCTAAATTCCTGATTCCGCTACAATATCTATTCCAATTCTTTTTTTAACTCTCTAAATTTAAGTTTAGTTATTTAGTTCGTTTTTTTTTTTTAATTTTCGGATTACTGTAAAACCCTCAGCAATCTGCATATATATTTTCGCAAAAGTAAAAATAGTTAGAAATATCTACTAAGATCTTTCTATTTGTTCTCACGGGTTTTTCTCGTTCTCATTTACTTGCCTCCCCACGAGGGCAACGTTAGACACAAGGTCGGTTTTTAATGTAGGAAAAATATAGCTCCCCAAAAAGGGGCAATCTGAATTGGAACAAAAATGTTACCTCAGTCTAGAAGGACTTCTCTTTCACTGACCGAGAACAGACTAGTCAAAGTGTGGCATCAGAACAGATACTACACCTTGTTCCTATCCAACATTGTTTTCCTCGTTAATGACATTGTTTTACTGATAGTTTTAAATCAATAAAAATTCATCATCTGATCATTCATACCAACAATGGAAAATTGTTTAAAAAAAAAAAATTAAAAGAATCGTATTTTGCAATCATAAAAAATTACGTTCAAATTCTTATACCCGAAAAAGTTCGGATATTCCCAATTCAGAATAATCGTCCCATCACTAGTCCCAACACTTAATCAAATCATGTTTCTAAATTAGTTTTCACAAAGCAATAAAAATGTCAATTAACTTTCTCTTCTCTCATAAGCTTATCTGAAATGCAACATGTCACATGACTACTATTATTTTACTTAGATTGAAACAGATAAAAAGAGTTTTCTATTTTTAGCTTTTCAATTTATTAGTTTTGTAGTAAAATGAAAACTACTGCAGACACATTCCTTCAGAATGTGTACCTTTTTTCTTCTTTTTTTTATTAAATAGATATTTTGTGAAGTTAAATTTAATTATAATGGTATCGTTTGGTCATTAAATTATTAATAAAACCAAATTGTTATAAAACTATAACTAATGTGTGTTATAATAATGTTGTTTAATCTCTATTTATAAAATGATTGGATTTTGACCATTAAATTTAATTATAATTGTATCGTTTGGTCATTAAATTATTAATTCAACCAAATTGTTATAAAACTATAACTAATGTGTGTTAAGATAATGCTATTATCTTGAATTTTCACCTTTTAAAATGGCTGCTATAAAACACCATTATCTTAACCAAATTAGTTATAGTTTTATAACAATTTGATTCAATTAATAATTTAATGACCAAACAATACCGTAATAATATAACTTAATTATTACAGTATTGTTTGGTCATTAAATTATTAATTGAACCAAATTGTTATTGAACTAGAACTAATTTTGTTAAGATAATTGTGTTTCTAAAGCAGCCATTTTAAAGCTAAAAACTTCAATATAACCGATTAATAATATTAATGAATAAAAAAAAAAAATAGGGTACTTATGCAGTTTACAGACCGGGCTGAAATAATAACGTTATAATTTAGAAACCAATTCTTAACATGGGGAGGTGAGGGATTGATTAACTATTCTGTACTTTCACCTAACAATTTAATAAATAAAAGATACCATAAAAACTGAATTTAACTTGAAAATCCTATCTAAAAAAATAGCCCGGTCCGTAAAGTATATAAGCATAAAAGAATAATGTGTAGGTCACGTAGAGACAAGAAACACACACAGACACACGAGAAGTGGTCACACATTTTTATAATTTAATACAGAGATTTGAAACCTTGCTGTAATGCTCGTGTCATTATTCAGTAACTGTTGGAGTGCTGTACTCTTAAGACACTATTTAAACAGACGATTCATTCATTCCCGTGAATTCTAGTTGTATAAATGTACTTTATTTTTACTGACATTCCTTTCGTACCCACCCTTGCGTAAAAGATAAAGATTAACTCCAAGGTTTATCAGTTTTCTTCCAAGCTTCAATAAATAACCCATTTATATGATCTTAACAATAATAGCATTATTTCGGAATTTCTTGAGATGACGGTTGATAGTTTGTATTATTGGGACTATTATTCTCATCTTGGTTGTTATATTCCAAAACGTTTCGGCCGATATAACCTCCTGGCTTCTTCATGTGCATCTTTTCAAACTTGGGATCCTGGACGGAATTTCTAACTGAACCCTTTATTTATTCCACAGGAGTAGATTGTTCTTATTCCGCGTCAGTCATGGATAAAGGTAGAAATTAGTGATGGGACGATTCCAATATGTTTTTTAATATTACCGATTCTGTTCTAAATTTCCGATACCGATACAATTGCCGATTTCTGATTCTAAAATCGCCTAAAAAGGTAGAATTTCAGGGAGGGAGTATTTAGTGCAGAGTCCTCATCTACTTTTAAATGTGGATATAATTTTCTTTTTAATTTGATAAACTTGATGGTTTCCTTTTATGTATTGTATCCAAGATTTTGGTAAACTCATTGAGAGATTTTCATCTATATTTTTCACTTGTGCTATTTTTTCCTATTCATCAACCTGTGCCATTTTTACCGCGCCATTATTTCTGGTGTCATTTATACCTAAATTCATTATTATGATTTTAGTTTTACCGGTAGTTTAAAATCAATAAATATTTATAATTTTATCATTTATCATTTGTACCAGCAATAGAAAATTAAGTTTTAAACAAACAAAAAAATAAGTTAAATGAATCGTTTTTGGAATCGGAAATTAGGCTAAAACTTTTCCGATACCCCGAAAAGTTTCGATATTTTTTGATTCCTGATTCCGATTAATCGTCCCAACACCACTGGAAATGTTAATTTTTATTCTCACTTGTAGTAAAGGATTGAATCTTCAACACTCAAAAGACTGTCACTTAGAAATTATTATTAACTGTTAGGCCATGGAGACAATTTTCATATGATTTTAGAAGCCTTGAACCTAATCTTGTCTATGAAAAGTATTAATTCCATAGTAATACTAATACAACACATCAGGATAAGATTAAGTTGAAGGTTTCTAAAATTCAGATTAGAACTGTCCACATGGGCTAACGGTTAGAGACGTTGGTTAACAATCAGTTCTAAGTGATAGTCTTTTGGGAGTTGGAGGTTCAATCCTTACTACAGACGATAATAACATAAAATTAACATTTCTACCCGGTCATGGCTGACGGAACGAGAACAATCTACCCCATTGATTAAATAAAGTGTTCAGTTCGAAATTCTGTAAAAGATCCCGAGTTCGACATAAAGATACCCCAAGTCCGACAAGATGCACCTGAAGAAGTCAGGAGGTTATATCGACTGAAACGTTGTGAATATAACAACCAAGATGAGAATAGTAGTCAGAATAATGGAAAAAATAATATTATTATTCATTGACCATACAGTAGAAATGTGCTGTAAACGTAAGCTACTATGATTTGACTGTATAATCAACTTTACTGTTGGAATTCGGGTTCACGGTTTCAGATTCTGTTAACTTATTTGTAGCATGAGTCAATGCTGCAAATAAATGAATTTATCTTCCTTCGATGAAAGAGAAAAAAGGTTGCCTTGTTGAATGGAGAGTCGGTTACAATTACTAAATTATTACGTCAAGTGAAGTTGGGTTGTACTTGTAGTGATATCATGATTTTAGTAGGTGGAATGTTGATGTTGTTATGTTGAAGTGTGTGTATTAGTTTTTCTCGTGTTTTGAGTGCTTCAAATGTGAATGAACCATTGGTCTCACTTTACTAGTGAGTTATTGTAGTCAATTATATAAAGGAGGGTCGTAATTCTCTCTGTGTGTCCTGCTAAAAGTCAGAAACTACACAAGATACACTTAATAATACCTTACATAATCAGATTCAGTATGACTCCGACCTGGTTATGGTAAAAAGAAAATACTATTATCATTCTCTTGGGGTCGCCAGGAACAAAATTAGTGAATGGGGGGGGGGGGGAATTACTTTTCTTTCATTTTTACTGGTAATTGTTTCAAGAACAACACTGAAATTAGGTCAAACTGTCAGTCATTTCTTTTTTCTTTCTGTGATATTGGACCAGTTACCAGAAAAGGGGGGGAGGGGCTCTCAAAGAGAGAAGTTTTAAATGAAAGATGTTACACGCATTGTTTTTTTTACCTCTTCTTTTTTGTTATCAATGACGAGTAACCCTGCTAGTTTCTAGTAAAAACTATGGTTAAAGGGATCTAGGACATCATGGCCTGCGGACATTTTGGTCAGCTACTTTTTTAAGGTTTTATGGCATATAAATCGCTGTTGAGTCATTTTATGCCGAAACCATAGATATCTTTTGTATACGCTTGGTTTGTTAACAAATTTGTTTTGTAGATATATATTTTGTAAACAAATCTTTATATATATATATATATATATATACACACACACACACACATGGACCCCTCGCTATTCGCGGTTTCACAAATTCGTGGATTTTCAGCATAAGAATTTTCAGCATTTTCTTCATAAATTCGGTAGAACTTACAAATATGATAATCATTTAAGTCCAACTAAGGCCAATATGACAAAAAAAAACGCAATTAAAAACGCATTGGTAATCAAAATTTTTGATAATTTTCTACGAAACTAAAATACTTTTAAAAAATCAACCAACTTGCAAGCAGAAAGGGCTAATTTATGCTAATTTGGTGGATTTCTGCAAAATAAAACGCATGCTAATGTACAAAAATTTGATTTTTTAGTGAATTTTGAGTCATCAAAATCTATTCGTAGATTTTCGCTATTCGTAGATTTTCGCTATTCGTGGGTGTGTCTGGAACTTAACCTCCCCCCCCCCCCGCGAATAGCGGAGGCCTACTGTATATATATATATCTATATATATATATAGATAAAACTCAATGTCTGTGTATGTGTGTGATGTTTGTGTGGTCCTTATAGAAGGAATGGTTAAAGAATCTAAAAGTGTATTTTTATGTAAAATTTATCGGGGGAAGACCATGGAAGTGTTCCTGAATCTTTAAGTCCACGCCTAAGGGGGCTATGAGGGCATAACCCCCTTAAAGCTTCAGATATATCCTACTTTTATTAAATTTAAATCATGTATAACATTCTCTGGGGAAGACAATGAAAGTGGTCTCAAATCTCTAAGTGCCCTCCTAACCTAAGGAGGCCGAACCTCCTTTAAAACTTCAAATATATCCGATTTTGAGAAAATTTATATTATATGTATAAAATTCTCCGGAGGAAGACGATGTAAGTATCTTGAATCTCTACATTACCCTCTATGTGCTGAATATCTATGTGGCCCCACCTCTAAGTGACCCATAGGGGCAGAATCCCCTTAAAACCTCAAATATGTATATCCGATTTCAATGAAATTTAAACCATATACATAAGACTCTAATTCAGACAGTTTTCCCACATTTCAGGTTCTTCCGACTTGGAGGCAAAACGGGAGGAGGGTCCAGTAAAGACAAAGAAAGTAATATGGTGTTATGAGCATGATGAAAAAGTACATTGTAGTTATCCTAATTCAATCCTGAGCAACGTCGGGTCTCCCTGCTAGTAGTCTATAAAATGATAGTTTCTATTTAACCACTAGATGGGGCCCTGACAGTCAGTGTCATAGTGAACTTGGGAGTAGCGGAAACTAAGAGGTAGCTCCACACTCCCCAAAGCTCCCAATTTGGGGCCTCACCATCGGATACCCAGGACCTTTTCAAAGAGGCACTGTTTGACCGATACATGAAATTAGTAAAAAAAAAAAAAAATTTAAATTAAAAATACGAGATTTTTCCTTTTTCTTTTATACTAATGAGTTACT
This sequence comes from Sepiola atlantica, assembly GCA_963556195.1. Lineage (NCBI taxonomy): Eukaryota > Metazoa > Mollusca > Cephalopoda > Sepiida > Sepiolidae > Sepiola > Sepiola atlantica. The sequence goes on from OY744518.1 coordinate 172,311,795, forward strand.
ATTTATCAAGGCCAAAAGCCACTCGAGATTAAGGGTTAATGAGATTGCCTGTTGGATGATGAACAATATTATGAGAGACTGAAAACGATGAATGGAATAGACAAAAGTTGATTATTTAAGAGGACGGCTCGACAAGTATGTTGACATTGGAGCTAAAGACGACCATTTTGTAATCTGTAAGGAAGCAGTCCCATGGCAATGTGTTCCAAAGTTAGGATCTCTTGGAAAGAAACTTTGTGGAAATTCTGTTTGCTTTTAGGTAAACAGGAATAAAGAATTTTTTTTCTGCTGTGGTGGTAGCGAGACTAGTTCTTGCTGAGAATATTTGACAGGGTGGAACCAGAGATTGGAGCTTAGTCGAGCACCTTTCATTGAAATAATGATAGAGAAAGCATAGAAATGCCTGTTCTGTGAGAAAAGGGGCTTGTAGGGAGGTGAAGAGATCACCTAACTCTTAGGACGTATCTTATGCAAGTAGAGGATTGCATTAGGAGTCGGGTAATTTCTGGAGCAAAAGAATAATCCAACCATTTTTTCCAGCAAAGTTTATTTCACATAAACTTAAATGTTCATTCATTTTTTTTTTTTTCCACTAAAGCAAAATAAATTAAAAATACAGTTCGTTAATCTTTTGTTTCTTTTCTCAAAATAAAATCGATATTTTCGACATTTTTATTAAGAAATTCAAGTGAAGTGAAAAATTACAAAAATGTAAAATTATTTTTTGATAGTATACTAGCTATACCTACATTCTTTTCACTTTCATTTTTGATTTGATTTTTTTTAAATGGGATTTTTTAAAGATACATTTAATTATTACAGTATCATTTGATCATTAAGTGATTAATTGAACCCCAAATTGTTATGAAACTATAACTAATGTTTCTTAAGGTATAAATGTTGTTTGTTTTCAATAATCTCATTTTCTTTTTTTCTTTCTTTCTAACATATAAGGTTATCTTGTAAGATGTTCGGAATGTGTCATCAATAGAAATTAATCTGACAAGTTAATGTTTAATTCTGACTAGCCTATTTTTCTTTTTTTTCCTTGAACAAAAATAAAAATATTATTTTGCATTAGTTTCTTCCACATAATAGTTATTCCGGCTCAGAATTTTATTAACATGAATCCATTTTTAGCTAATCACTTTAACAGCTTCAGCTTTTGATAACAGTGAAGAGCATGCATACACAGACAATATTTTAGTTAGACTAATTTCATCAAAGTGACACATTTCCTTGTGTATCAAAATTCGCTTGGACGAGTTTAAAGCTAATTTAAATAGCTTCTATTCAACATTTCAAATGCTTCCTAATTCCTTTCAAATTTCGAAGGGTCACAATGTAATTCATTCTTTTTTTATTTTTTTTATTTTCAACATATTAACAAAAGATTTAAATGCTGACTCGTTTACAAAGAAACTGAAATGCATTGTGGTGGATTTAATTTCATAATTTAAAATAAATTTTTAAAAAGTTTGTTTTAGTATTTTATGATATTGCGTTTTTTTATTTCAATAAATTGATTAACAATAAATTATAAAAATAATGTAAGTCACATAGGGATGAGAAACAGACACGCGAGAAGTGGTCACACAATTTTATTAATCTTTAGACATGTTGAAAATGATGTTTTTAAAATGATTCCAACCTTCTATTTTTGGTGTTCAGATTAAATTTGACATTTTGATTTTTTTTTTTTTATGTACACAGACATGAAAGAAATAAATAGCCACCCTTATTATCATTAATAATGAAGACTGCTGTCAGAAAGTCCCTGCCCACCAAGTTTCAGCCATGGATATTCAACAGTCTTTGGTTCAATGATATGCTCCAATTATGCACCTCTGTCTCGCAAGCACACCTGGATACAAGATTCATTTTGGTTGTGATGGCTCTCTTCAGTTTAGAAATAGAGGAATAGTCTGGGGATTGTTTTGATAAGCAAGACAATATTGATTATTTCCCCTCACCGATGGATTTGACAATCATTTTATTAACAGTGGAAAGTGTAATCCTGAAGTTTGCATCGATTATACCGACTAAGTCCAACGTCACATTAACATATAATATGGCTCCACTGAAACTTAAAAAATTCTAATGCTTTTTTGGCCAGTGTGATACTAACATGGTGATATATGATAAATATATTTATATCTGAAATACAAAAAATTGTCAATTAGTATAAAATATCGATATTTCAAACTTTTACTACTGCTTTGTACGTCTTCGAGTGCTCGCCGTTGATGAAGGAAGCAGAAACTTTAAACATGTATGAATTATTTTTGTGGGTTGTCTATTTACTTCTTTCATGCCTGTGTAGAAATGTGTGTTTTTATTAGTCTTTACTCTTACCATCGAGTCGTTGTATGGATATACAACTATTTCGGTTGCCTCTCTTTAACCTACTAACTTGTAAACGCCCTGTTCTCGTAAAACCATTTTTGATGAATTATTATTAATCAAAATACCAACTTCCTGCAGCTAACATTTATTTAGGAAAGTTTTGCAGAATTGGTAAAATGACATTTCATCCATCCATAGAATTCTTGTTTTTCTTTTTTGTAATTTTTTTTTTTTACCTATTTTGGAGGACACCATTCATGCCCACAAACCCCATCCAGTTTTTCCTTTTTATCCCCACCTAAGAACTGACTTGCTTGTTTTCGACTCTTGAAACAACCTGGAAAACAGTGAGCAGCTCATACCTAGATAATATTTGATAATAGGATAATTTGATAAATAGGAGAGTAGAAAGTAAACTTTCGGTTTACTTTCTACATCCTCGTAACTCTCGCTTCCCTTATTTTGTCCTTAAGTCCTCAGTCCTCACATTCCATGAGCGATGTTTTTGAAGTAGTAATTTTTTTTTAAGCTCCTTACATCAAGTTGCTTCATGCCTTGTTTGGAGCGATTTGCATAAATAAATAAATAAAATCATCACACTTAGCATTTTATTTGGTTATATCTCTATTTTTCTGTAATTTCTGGTTGTTTTTAGTACCAACTAATGAAATTGTACATATATTTTTGTAAATAAAAAACATCAAACCACTGGGGATAATGTTAAGTAAGTTTGCCCATAGAGTGAATGTGGTATTTTGGTGATTAGAACTAGTTTAGAGAATAGACCAGACAGACGACATCCGACCCCCATCCCAACGCCACCCAATTTTGGCCTTGTGCCACACCTTCATGTTTTATTAAAAAGAATTACTTTATTGTGAAATTTTTAGTAAAATTTTAAAGATAAATAAATTCTTTTTCTTTCTTCTGTATTATTTATTTGGACTACTATTCTCATCTTGGTGGTTGTTTTTACAACATTTTGACCATTTTAACCTCCAACTTTCTTATGAAATTACTTTTGAAATGTGAAATGAATTTGGAAGCGTTTAAAACTGTCGAATAGAAAGTCATTTAACTGGTTTTAACATTCTTGGCAACTGTATTAAAAGATTGAAAGTTTTGGAAGCTAATTACATTCAATCAGTTTATAAATAGAGAAGATTAAAACATGACCTTAACAAAATTAGTTGTAGTTTTATAACAATTTGGTTGAATTAATAAGTTAATGACAAAACGATAGCGTAATAATTAAATTTAACTTTCAAAAATTCTATTTTAAAAAGAAAATAATTTGGTAAAAAATTGTATAATTAAAATAAAAATTTGAAAAAGAAAAGGTGCACCAAAAAATGAAAATAAAAAATCCCGGACAACGCTGAGTCGATATAACTAGTAATGAATCATTTTTGGTACCAGAAGCTGGACCAGCCCATTTGGCATAATTATAAAAGTGTTCGCTAATGGGCCAGGAGACCAGAGTTCAATCTTCAGTCAAGTCATACCAAAGACATAAAATAATGGTACGTGATGCCTCCTTGCTAAACACTCAGCATTATAAGATAAGGATCAAGGATAAGTGGAGCAATCCAGGAAAAGGAATGGCGCTCTCCCCTACATCTTGGTTTAGTAGCTAATGAAAAGGGAACCTTTGGGTTGCCTTCGACTATGGGTGACAACTTTACTTTTACTTCTACCAGAAGTTGCAACATCCTCGCAATTGCCTAAAAAAATAATCAAATATTTAACGATATAAACAAGATTGAAAGAAAATGAGGTTCTTGGGTACGACAGGGGCGCATGAGAAAATTGTTTTCCTTTCGTTTAAGAGCACAAATGAACCATAATGTTTGACTTGTGACATTAAACTATAGTTAAAGTTAGAAATTACATTCTCTTCGTCAGTTTAAAGGTTTCAAAAATACTTTTGGATTTCAAAATTTCATAGTAAATACAAACCAACTATACTATTAATAGACTAGTGTATACCCTCTGTCAAAAATGCAGAAAAGGATTTATGCTCCGCCAGTGTTCGCACTAATATTCATATAAAATTATACAATTATGTGAGTAAGTTAATTTTTCATATAGAAATTATCATCATTTCTGATTACCTAAATAAGAAAAAAAGACTCACAGTTGACTTTTTATTTAGAGTGGAGAATTTCTTTCCAAATTTATTTCAGGCGGCAGGAGTTGTCTGACTTACTATTTGCTTTCTCGCTTCCTCTCACCACTTGTGGGGCTAGAAATAAGGCACGTTTTTTACTCTCTAACTTTTGTGTGACAGGACGTATTTATATTTATTTATATATAAATAAATACACATTGGTCTTTATTATATAGTGAAAGGATTTAAAAATGGCTGACGTGTTTATCGTGACATTTCGAAATTCAAAAGTAATTTTGAAGCCTTCTTAAACTGTCTATTTAAAAAGTAATTTCTGGTTTAAAGGTAAAAGCCAATTATTCTGATTCATGTGTGCTCCTAAAGCAAAGAAAAGGCGTATTTCTCTAAGGGAGTGCATCTATAAAAGAACTGGAATGAGGGTATTGTAATTAATGTCATCGTCAACAAGCGAAAAGCCTCGGAAAAGATTTAGAAAAATCAATATTAAATTATCTTGAAATAGGGTTTTTGGTTTGTTTGTTTTCCATTTCAATCGGTATTCATTGTTTTCATAGTCGGCTCCCCCCCCCCTCCCCGGTGGCATTTAGATAGATGTCAACCCCCTCACACATACACATGCAGTTCACTAGGAAAAGTAAAGTAGGTGAAGTATTTATCTCCTCCCCTTCCTGATCATTAGAGAATATGACATAAGGTTTGAGAGTTTAAAGTGCCTCTCCAGAATGCTCAATGCAGAATTCTTTTTTTACTTCTTCTTTTTATAGACATGTAGTAACTTGTCCTTATAGATTTTAATCAAAATATCAACCTTCATTTCAAAGTTTTTATGATGGCAAAATCGAAGTATATTACTCTATAAAAGTTGTTTTCTTTTTGTACCGAGGGGGGGGGGGGGAATGCAAAACTTGCTGTTTTATAGCCCCCCCCCCCTAAAAAATGCCACACATTCATGAAATTGTTAATAAAATTAAAAATCCTTTCTGAAATCCACCCATATTTGGACTTCAGTATGTCTGACTTGTCCACCAAGTTTCAGCCACGAATGTCCAGCAGTCTTTGTTTTATCACCGTTCAATGATATGTTACAAATGTGCACCTCTGTCTCGCAAGCACACCTGGATACGAGATTGATCTTGGTTGTGACGACCTTCACTTCAGGAATTGGGGATTATTTTGATAGACATTATCTTTGAGATAACCCCACAGATAAAAACCCTGCGGAGAGGAGGGTTAACGTCTGTTGAGTATAAAGCCGATGCAGGACCGTACGATCACCAAAGTTTCCCTGCATATAATTAAATGCCGATAAAACCTAGACTGTTGGACATTCACGACTGAAACTTGGTGGACAAGTCAGACATAGACCTTAGTTTATTTGTACCAAATAAATATAGTTGAATTGCAGAAAGGATTGTAAATTTTATTAACGATTCCATGGGTGGCAATTTTTGGGTCACCCTAAACTTAGAACTAAAAGGTTCCCAAGTTCGAAAAGATGCACTTGAAGAAGGTTGGAGGTTACATCAGCCAAAACGTTGTGAAAATAACAACCAAGATGAGAATAGTAATCTAAATAATCCAATACAAATCAATCTGACAATGACTTTGTTGCTGTCGGGCTGAGGTATGGTTCTGTTTAGTCCTAGGTGATCCACTCTCCCAGGCTTTACCTTCTATTTGAGAAGGAGTTAATTTATTGCGCCCCCTACCAGGGAATGTTGTCGGGGATGCTCGGCATATTTTGTAGGCCAGAGTGCACTAATTCTCGTATGCTGGCATCTTAAAACCACACCTGACCTTGTGTCTAACCTCCCGGCAAGGAAGTAAATACTGTTTGTTTTGAAATTTTTATTTACACCTTTCAAATAAATTATTTTCCGAGTTTTAATTTAATACTTTTATATTGATGGTGTAGGAGCACAAAAGAATCAATATTTGACCTTTGGCATTTTACACTTTAAGTTAAACTTCAAGCTAAAATTTAAAAAAAATTACTTTTGTGTAACAACACGAAATATTTAACATCTCTTTCTGTTGTGTCTTCAGATAGAATGATGATGTCATGTATCCCAATGGTATTTGAATGAAAGATTCATGTTTTTTTGTTTTTTTTTATGCTGCTTTGGCTTGTCATCTACAAGGAAATAGATATCTACACCGTACGGGAACTACTTTGGCTTGATATTTACAATTAAAAAAAATATCTATACCATACGTCTCTCATTTTATTTACAATATACAAATCTTTGCATCAAGCCACGATCTTTCAATTCCTTGTGTATATGCTCCGGTGTTGGGATCGACAAAATTTTGCTGATGATTTGCTGAAAAATGATGAAAATCGAGTTGGTTTAAATTAGCGTAAGCGCTCCATTCGTCGGAATAGATTACTGAGCCTTCAGCGACTTCTCGTTGAATAATTGACTGAGTGTCACACGATCTCTTCTTTGAACATTAGGGTTAGGGTTCTAGGGTTTCTAACCACACATTTTTTCCAAACCAATTAGAAGTGTTTTCCTTGCTCTTGTACCATGCTGATTTCAATATGGGGTGCAGATCGCATAATAAAGTAGACTACAATGTAAGTGTAGATATCATACCAAAGTAGATTCATGATGTGTACAAAGTGTTGCAGTAAAATCCGACACTTGATAAAAAGAAAACGAAATAGACAATAAAAACAAAAGTTATATTCCATTCACTGTGGAGGTTCGCAGATGCTGGAAAGCCTTCTACTCCAATAGCTTCTTTCCTCGTGCTGACAGCCTTTGAAACTCGCTCCGTTTCCCCGACTGTACCAACGGGCAGAAATTTAAAACTAATGTGAACAAGCATCTTGCTGCACAGCTTCCAATTTAGGATTACCCCCAATACTTTCACCCTAATTCTCAGTAGCCCCTTACGTCTATAGTGGCAGCATACCTTGTTTGGGGTGAACTTTGTTAAAAAAAATTTTTTTTAAATATATGCAGAGACCCGACAGTTTAGTTAGCAACAGTTAGTTATATACTACATTATTTTTCAATGGTACCGCGCGCCGGAGGAGATGACTATCTCAAGGCAAACACGAAATGAGTCACACACTTTGGCGAGCATGACCTTGTCTACAGTGGCGAACGCCTCCACGATGGCTGCCTTCAGAGAGTCGACCATGTTGTGGGCATTCTTGTTGGTCTTGGTCTCGATCACACCCTCAGAAGGAATAGTCAAGGGGTTGCAGTCGGGTGAGGAGGACGACCACAAGTTCAGCGATCAGTCGTGAGAAACATTGTTGAGCAGCCATACCTGGGTTGCCTTGGCCTTGTGTGCAGGAGTGGAGTCCTGCTGGAAGTAAGGGGCATCCAGCAGCAATCTCGTCCATTCAGGGCTTCACTATGCTCCTCAGCATCTCCTGTTATTTCGTTTACTATTTATCAAGTGTCAGATTTTGCTGCAACACCCTGTAGATAACAAGCCAAAGCGGCACCTTTTTTCTTTTATTGTTATGAATATATGAAAATACAAAGCAACTTAGAAGTACACAATTAAGTCAAACTTCAGTCCTTTTTAAATGTCCACTGGCTAATGCTAATGAAAAGGTTTTTGTATAATGAGAACTTAAGTAGTTCAAAGAAAATCAAACCTTTTGATTCGTCTTGATCAGAGGTTTCAAAAATAATCTGTGTAATAATGACTGATCAAACATTATTTTCTTTTAATGCTTGGTTGAGATCCAAGTCGTTCATGCGCAACATTTTTTGTTGTAAGATTAAACAAATGTAGAACATCAACTGGGAAATAAAAATGCGGTTTTACTCATTCATACAATTGCTATTATTGATTACTTTAGTGTGTGTGTGTGTCTGTATTTTCACTTTTTGTTTCATTTTACTTCAGTCAAAGTTCTCAGAAATCAAGGGGTCCCTTCCTGGGGCTAACACTTGATCTCTATATGAGATACATAAATATTCGAATATTCCATTAGAGTTCTCTTTACCTGTCAAACGTTTAATTAGTAACGAAGTTAAGAACATTAATTTCCCTCTCCCCAATTGACCAGTCAACTCTGTTATAGTATATCTTTCTAGTGGTCTCTTGGTCTTACCGGATTTCAGGACAAAAATTCATCTAGTCTGGTGGAGTATTCAGCTAAGTGCTGTTACTTGAGGTAACATTACTAAGAGAAAGTGTACTATTCCTCATATGAGCCAGTGTAGAGCTGTGTTGAGATCTTATTTGGGCTTCAAATACTATGTTATTTTGAATATTTGGTCAGGGTTTACTTGTTAAGGTGAAGTATCCTCATGTCAGGATTTCCTGACAAACCCTTGTACAGGGAGACCGAAGACACTGGAGGATTGTGTCTAGTAGATAATTCAAACTCGTGTGTGTGTTTAAAATGGTAGAAAAAGTATCTAGACCAGGAATGGGCAACCCTTTTCAAGAAATGGCCGCATGGGATCTGGTTCATCATCAGACAGGCTGCAATATTAAATAAATTCAAGGTCATTTTTCATTAAAGATACTCCAGCCATTTTCATTACAGTATGTGTCTTAGAAATAGGGAAACATTAATTTTTCTTCTTTTAATTTTTTCCTTTTTCTTTCTTTTTTCTTTTTCTTCTACCTTTTTTTCTCTTCCCATTTCTTTTCTTTTTCTTCTCCCTTCCCTTTTCTTTTTTTTTTCTTCTTTTCCTCCTCTCCCTCCTTCTCCACCAAGCCAGTAAACACCTTGCTATGCAAATTTACCAACAGTACCGCCACCACCATTGACTATTTTACTCCAAGCATAGAATGATCCAATGGAAGATCAGCATCTGTCTAAGAAATGGAGAAAAGTTGACTTTTTCTTTTCTATAAAAAATAAAATAAAAATCTTGGTATAATATTATCACTGATAATGTGCTTAACACACATTACATTCCTTGGTCTTTTGGCTAAGAACAAAGTGTAGTATCTGTTCTGATGCTACACTTAGTTTATTCTGTGATGGAGAAGTCCTTCTAGATTGAAGCAATTTTTATTTTTGTTCCAATCCAAAGTGCCCCTTTTTGGGGAGCTGGATTTCCCCCACATTAAAAATCAACCTTGTGTCTAACTTTGCCCTCTTGCAAGTAAATAGGAAAACATGCTGCTTCTGCTGCCGGGATACATTACAAAATACATTTTTTTTTAAATGAATAAATAATACTTTAAAAATGAATTAACTATGACTATGATTTGTGTATCAGATATTTTCAAATATCCGTGAATCAATTTTATCAAAAATACTTTCATTATATTACAGACGCTTATTTAATAATCTGAAAATTAAATAATTTAATTTGTCACTTTGAAATTAAAAGTTAACGTGAATATACTATACAGTTTACTTTTGGGGCAGCCTTTTAATTCTCGCTTCCCCCTATTTTGTCCTTTTAAGTCTTCACATTTCATGAGCGATGTTTCTAATAAAGGGGGAAGAATTTCTGTTTTCTGGATCAGCTGTTTTTTTGTGTATGTCGTATGTAGGGATTTTTAATCTTCTCATTGTATTCATCATAATTCTACTGTCAATCTATCCATTTCATTAAACCTCATTCTCTAGTGGTTTTTAGGCCTTTATAAGTGGTGACTCCTTTGTAAGAAAAACAACAGTAGTATCCATTTCCTATAATGGTTAGTGTTTGCTAATGGGTCATGAAATTGTGGTTCAATCCTCGGTCGAGTCGTACCATGAGATTGTGGTTCAATCCTCGGTCGAGTCGTACCATGAGATTGTGGTTCAATCCTCGGTCGAGTCGTACCATGAGATTGTGGTTCAATCCTCGGTCGAGTCGTACCATGAGATTGTGGTTCAATCCTCGGTCGAGTCGTACCATGAGATTGTGGTTCAATCCTCGGTCGAGTCGTACCATGAGATTGTGGTTCAATCCTCGGTCGAGTCGTACCATGAGATTGTGGTTCAATCCTCGGTCGAGTCGTACCATGAGATTGTGGTTCAATCCTCGGTCGAGTCGTACCATGAGATTGTGGTTCAATCCTCGGTCGAGTCGTACCATGAGATTGTGGTTCAATCCTCGGTCGAGTCGTACCATGAGATTGTGGTTCAATCCTCGGTCGAGTCGTACCATGAGATTGTGGTTCAATCCTCGGTCGAGTCGTACCATGAGATTGTGGTTCAATCCTCGGTCGAGTCGTACCATGAGATTGTGGTTCAATCCTCGGTCGAGTCGTACCATGAGATTGTGGTTCAATCCTCGGTCGAGTCGTACCATGAGATTGTGGTTCAATCCTCGGTCGAGTCGTACCATGAGATTGTGGTTCAATCCTCGGTCGAGTCGTACCATGAGATTGTGGTTCAATCCTCGGTCGAGTCGTACCATGAGATTGTGGTTCAATCCTCGGTCGAGTCGTACCATGAGATTGTGGTTCAATCCTCGGTCGAGTCGTACCATGAGATTGTGGTTCAATCCTCGGTCGAGTCGTACCATGAGATTGTGGTTCAATCCTCGGTCGAGTCGTACCATGAGATTGTGGTTCAATCCTCGGTCGAGTCGTACCATGAGATTGTGGTTCAATCCTCGGTCGAGTCGTACCATGAGATTGTGGAAGTAGGCATTTCATTGTGTACTTGTTTGAGATTATTTGCATACACATTGGATGAGACAAACAAAAACCAAGACTTTGATAGGAAAGCAACATATCTAGCCTATGACACAAATATCATAGCTGAGAGATCGGGTTACTTTTAAGTGATCCATCCTATATTTGCTTTTTTTTTATAATCAAAGTATTTTTTAAGGATATGACTTTCTAAATTCAGATTCTCCACTGTTTTTTTGTCTAGAACTAGACATTCAATTTTTATTATCCAATTCTAAAAGTCAAGAAATAAGCTACACCAGCAATGGCATGCATTTAGAAAATATACTTCCATCTTTGTTTTTCCAGATACAAAGGACACTCTTTTTGCACTTGTAATACACTGGAATTTCATGAATGTTAGAATGGAATTCATCTGAAAGGAATTATCATGTCACATTTTATTTCTGAATACTATTTTCAGGTTTCAAGATAACTTTAATATTTGAATGTATGTGTTTTTTGTATGGCTATATATATATATCTATATAAAGCAAGGTATTTGTATATGTTTATATATTTGTATGTACAGGATTCACTCCTGAACTAATTAACCGTAACAGTGGGTAATATGGGCTATATTTAGTTTAATCTAATTTTTTGCACAGAGAGGGCATGGAAATCCTTTGTGAAAATTCAGATGCCTCTGATATTGTAAAATTTTAACAATAGATATTAAACATCAATTAATAAATATTTCATAAATTTCAGTTTCTTTGGGGTATTTTAAAGGGTTTTAGGGGGCATAATATAGGCACAATCTCCCATTTGAAAATTAAAATATTTCAGTAAGGGTGCTTGTGCAGGGAGTCTATATTGAAGCAAGAGTTGTACAATCCCAATCCCAAGCACACCTATCCTGAACTGGTGAACTGGGAGAAGATATATATAGATTGATATCTTTTCCAAGAGTATAAGTGAAAGTGATACAGTATCTGCAACAGAACTCTGACCCGGTATGCCATGTCCAGTCCAGTGTAAGTGTATAAAGTCTTGTCTTGAGTCATTCATCAATTAACAGTGAAACAACATTGTATATAAAGTAATCAATGGAATATATTTCGGACAACGTTATGTATAACAGTTTTTTGGTGGACACTCATGTTTGTGTAAGTAATACTGTTATTACATTAAATGGTTAATTTATATGCGGGGCTGGCAAGATAAAAAATGCACAAAGAGAAAAATCAGATCTGTGCAGGAATCGAACCTGTGCCTATAGAGATGGAGCACCTTGAAAGATTTAAGTTATCTGTACAAATTCGATTTTCGTTTCACTGTGGTCACTGTTGGTTTGATGGTAAAAATGATGTCAGTTAAAGGTGGTACCTCTTTGTGTAGGCAGAAATTCGAATCCTGTATGTTCTCAGCCCCATAGATAAACTGACCGTAACACAATTTAGGAGCAAAGTGTAGTATCTGTTTTGATGCTGCACTTAGTTTTTCTGTCCTCGGTCAGTGAAGGAAAAATCTTTCTGGACTAGGCAATATTTATTTTTGTTCCATTCGAGAGTGCCCCTTTTTGGGGAGCTGTATTTTCACCACATTAAAAACCGACTATGTGTCTAACTCTGCCCTCGTGGGGAGGCAAGTAAATAGGAACACAATTTAAAAGTGAATGAATATGAGAACAAACTAAAATTCAATCGTTAATAGAAAATATTAAACTTCTCTCTGACCAACAGTATGCATTTAGGCCAGCCCGTTCTACTGCCGATATCCTAACGGTCATCTTTGAACATCTATACCACACACTGGATAAGGCATGTGAAGCTAGGGCGGTAGTACTAGATATTTCCAAAACCTTTGACAATGTCTGACATGAAGGTCTTCTCAGGAAAATCAACTTGTACAGTATTAACGGACGAATATTTAATATAATCAGATCTTCCTTAGCTAAAAAAAAGATCCAGGTCGTTCTCGATGGCTGTACATCCAAACAACATCGCATCAATAGATTCTTTCCTCAGACTGCTTACCTTCGGAATTCCCTTCCTGCTCCCTGTTTTTCATACAGAAATTTAAATGTAATGTGAACAAACATCTTGCTTCCTAACTCCCCATCCATGTTATCTATAAATCTGGCCCCTACCACAGTAACCCTTTTATTTATGCTTCAGTGGCAATATGTCTTGTTTGGGGTGAATAAAAAAAAAAATTTAATTTGTTTTTAAATAATTTAATAAATAAGAAAGTAATTAGGCTTATTAAATTTATTCAGGAAAAATTATAAAACAAAAATAATGTGTATAGGGACTAGCAAACAGAAAGAGAGTATTAAAATGCAAGTGTTCTTTTTTAATGTTAGTGAAACGCAAAAAGTCAAAAGTCAAAGTAAATCCTTATATGCGAAAGTAATATATAATAACATATACTAAGTATACCTACCCGAGGTTACCCGAAATTTATTAATGTCATTTTAGTTTTAATTTTTAAATAAAAAAAAAATAATAATGTGTAAATCACTGAGAGATGGGGAGGGGGTAAGCTGAAATTCTAAGGGAGATAACTTTTTACCTTAAATTAAATAGGAATTATCTTCCTTACATTTTGAGATTTTTATTTAAAATTGTCTTCATTGTAATAATCTTCCTTGCAGGAATAATTATTTTAAGAAAGGGACTGGAGTGAATTACATTTTTTTAGTTTCAAGAATATGTTATAATGATAAAAATGAAGATACCGATCTAATATGAAAAATCCGACAAGATAACTTTATATATTAGGTTAATAAAAACATGAAACGAGTGTACGACAATAATACATTTTTAAATAGGGTCAAATGAAAACAAAACAAAAACCTTGACAAAAATGTTTCTTGAGTGAAAGAAAGAAAAATACATTTGCCAGTAGAGACAAGTTCAGATTTTTTGTTGTCAGGAGGTGAAAAATTTATTTGCTCACAAGAGAGACTGATTTAAAATGATTTAATCTTTTGAAAAGAAATCATGTGAACAGAATCTATGAATGTACATTTGTAAGGGAGGGAATGGGGTAGAAAAAACGGAAGGAAACATAAACAGGTGAGAACGAGGCTTTTGACCAAAGATTAAACTCTAGGTGACCGTTTTGTGTTTGGAATTTATAGAATAGATTTCTTTTTGACCATCCCCCAAGTTCTGGAGAAGATTATATCTTTTAATTTTCAAACCAGATATTGTTAGTACACCACTCACAGACCCTTTAGATCCAGAGGTGGGTAGTCTGGGACAGCAATTTTTTTTTTTTTTCCCTTAACTTCCCATCTCTAAAGTAGGAAGTCAGAGTTCGGAGTCAGCAAATTTTGCAGATGTCGGTATTAGTTTTTTTTAAACCGACTCGGGAGTTTTATTTTCTGGCACTGCCCTTCTGTCCAGAACAAAATTAGTATCTGTTCTGGTCAGCCTCAAGAGGCCAACCTCTCGGGCATTACTTCCTCCTTTGGGAGTGGAGATTGGTTTATTGCCGATCGCCTAAGGCACCCTCACCAAGAAATGCGGCAAATTTGAACTCATCCAGAATGCAACCATTTTGGGGTAGCTGGATTCCCCACCATTAACTGACCTTGTGTCTACTTTTGCTGCATTGTGAAGCAGATAAATAATCTTTTCCAGCTGCCTCCACATACACGAGTGTCGCAAATGAGGTACTGTAATGAAAGTGGTAGTGAACAGCCTCGTAAGAGAACGCGTGTTTTCTGCCATTCACTGAGAAAGACGAGGATTCAGGCATGGCCCAATTGATGACGAACATCAGCGTTAGCAGAGACGACTCTTAATGTTTTTATTTTAACATCTGGAACAGCGAGTCCAGAAATGTAGTTATGCAAATCAAGTGGGTTTGAATAAGTTGGATTTAAGTCGATAAAAGAAAAAAATAATTTGCATTTTGGGTGGGGAGTTTATTCTGAACTTGATGTTGTGAAGAACAGAGGTGAAGAAAGACACAAAAAATACCAAGTCTGAGAAAATGTTCACTGAGCCGAAGTATTTTATTGGTTGTGGCTACAAGTCCATTATCATTTTCATATATATATATATATAAAGTATTTTATTTAAAAACTATATATTACAAATATGTCTGTTGGGTGTCTTGGCGTTTCATCGATCTAACCATGCTGGATCTGGAGTAGTAACAGGCTTATAATGGCAAACAGACTCTTTAGCAACTTTCAGTATGCGAAAACTCTAAGAAAAAAGGGGGGGGGGGACACAAATCACCGGTTTAAGACAAGCAGTGCCCACTTTTTTTTGTGTTCCTCCCTAAGAAATATACTGTGTTCATAAAGAGCTCTGTTGTTATTGTCTGTTTAGGGAGATGAGGTATGTTATTTTATTTAAAAGGCGTTTTTATTAATGTTTATTATTCATTTAGGTGTGTTTACTTAGAAGGGATTTTTATATGCATTGTTACACCAGAAAAGTACATGTTCAGATCGATGAAACCCTGGTACACATAACAAACACTGTAATGTATAGTTTTTAAATAAAATACTTTATATTAGCTCTTGTAGAACCTACAATCGATCATTTTATTGATTTTTCAACTAATTATGATACATGTTATATATATATGAAGCCTGTCTAAAAAGTATCCGACCTTTATTTTTTCCATGCGAAATAGAAACTATAGGGCGGCGCCACTATACACAGTGAAGGAAGACACCTTCATGCGCATGTGTGAATTTTATCACTGCCTTCCTTTGCGTTAGTCGCTGCCTGCCGGTCGCTGAGTAAGGTGCTACACAACGTGTTCGTCAGATTACCAATTCTCTCAAGATGACTGAACGTGTTGAGTAATGGTACTACATCAAATTTTGTCAAAAGCTTGATGATTCTCAAAGAAAAACAATTTGTAAGATTCAGCAAGTGCTTGGAGAAGATGCGATGTGTGTAACACAAATTAAGGAGTGGATCAATTGATTCAAAAATGGCCGCACATCAGCAAAAAGTGACCAGCGTTCTGGCAGGCCCCAAACTGCTTGGAGTGCAGCTGTTGTTGAGAGGGTGGAAAATTTGGTGATGGAAGATCGTTGTTCAACTGTGCGGAAGATCGCCCAAGAGGTCGGAGTGAGTAAAGTTTCCGCACATGCAATTTTGCGTGATTATTTGAACATGCACAGAGTGGCTGCAAAATTTGTGCCCAAGTTGTTTTCGCAGGAACAAAAGGACCTCCGTTTTCAAGTTGCACAGGACCTTCTGGAAACCGTCAACACTGATCCTGGGTTTTTGAACACCGTGATAACTGGAGATGAATCATGGGTGTACGGATACGACTCAAAAACAAAAAGACAGTCGTCGCAATGGAAGCATCCCGAGTCTCCAAGGCCAAAAAAAGCGTGACAGGTACAAATCAAAATCAAGGTGATGCTGACTGTCTTCTTTGATATCCGTAGAATTGTGCATCACGAATACGCACCGGAAGGACAAACAGTGACAAAGGAGTACTATAAAGGTGTTCTCTGGTGTTTCCATGACGCAATTCGGCGCAAAAGACTAGACATGTGAACAGCGAAAAACTGGCAACTGCATCACGACAACCCCCCGCACATTCATGCCAATTGATCCAACATTTCTTGGCCAAACATGGAATTCCAGTCGTTCGCCAACCTCCCTACTCTCCAGACATGGCTCCTTGCGACTTCTGGTTGTTTTGAAAATTGAAGACGCCACTGAAAGGTTCCCGTTTTTAGACTAGAGAAGAGATAATGCAAAACGCAACTGCAGAGATAAACACCATTCCAAAAGACGACTTCAAGGAGTGTTTCCGGCAGTGGATGAATCGGTGGACTAAGTGTGTGTAAGCACAAGGGGCCTACTTTGAAGGGGATTAGGGTCCCAAACCCTGTCAGGTATTTGAAATAATTTTTCTTGCTTAAGGTCGGATACTTTTTAGACAGGCCTCGTATGTATATTTCAACCTTTTTTTCAACGGGTGTGTGGGTGTGTATGTGAGTGACATTTCTTTTTAGCTTTGATTTTGTGGACTCAATTACACAAACTTCTGTTCATTATTCTTTCTGTAAACAAATCAATTTCTTTCAAGTATCAGTTGACAAATCGTTTACCAAATATCGTTTTTCATTGGCTATTCTTTTTTAACTGTCATAAATTCAAAATCTCATCAGCAATTGCAATCAATTGTTGATTTCGGTTCAAGTGAAACTGGTTCACAATGCATGACTAATTGCTCAGTCAGCATAAATGGAGCGGAAACAATACAGAAATCTATTTGTTAGGATTGCAACAGTTGCATTTAAATGTCATGTTGGATTCAGTTAATATGTTGTTTACTGGCAAAAATATGCGACCAGAGGGAGCATATTTTTGCTAGTATATAAGACGAATGAACATATACTACAGAGGAGGAGCTAATACCTAGGTGGGTGGTCTCATGACAACATATACTACACTATCGCCCCCTCCCCCAAGGAGGAGGTCATGCCAGGAAGTGTGATATCATGACCACAGAACAGTTACTACACTACTCCTCCAAAGGAGGAGGTAATGTCTAGGAGGATGATATCATGACAAAAGAACAGATACTACACTACCCCCCCCCCAAAAAAAAAAGGAGATGTAATGTCAGGGAGTATGGTATCATGACAACAGAACAGATACTACACTACCCCCTCTCAAAAAAAAAGGAGGAGGGAAGATGGTATCATGGCAACAGAGCATTCACTACACTCCCACCCCTCAAAGAAGGAGGTAATGACTGGGAGGATGGTCTCACGACAACAGAACAAATACTACACTACCTGCCTCCCCATGAAAAGGGAGAAGGTAATCCCTGGGAGGATGGTATAATGATGACATAACACATATCCCCTCCCTGAATTAAGCATTAAAAGATAGTAATTAGTATAGTTCTGGATTCAGACAAACAGATATCAAATCTCAATTATTAATAGAAGTAGTAGTGGGAAAATGAAAGTAGTAGTATGGTTTCGGATTCAAACAGATATCAATAGACATGTTGTACACTATAGAATACGAGCTGAGGTATACATCAAATTTATCCCCTTTTAAGGGAACTTAATTGTTTTTTTGTTAAGTAATGGAACTTGGTTAAGTTACAGTTTAATTGTGTTTGGATAAAGAAGCCAAAATGTGTGTTAGTTTTTTTTTGGTGGGTATTCTGCAATTCTGGTAATTTAAACTAATAAACGCAGCAATTGGTCAAATAAATGAAAAATTTAATACATCATTTAATCTATCTCTTATACGAAATGTGAGTCAACGTTTGTTTCCAGAAGGCTTTTTTCCTATGTACTTTAATAACACAAAATACATGTTAAAATATTCCTCAGTTCTGCTATTGAGTTATGTTTGAAAAAAAAAATTCGATTTTAATTCTTTTAATTAGCCGTAAATTGTAATTAACTGAACAAGTTACCCATCTCTCACCTAGCTATTCATATATTTTTTATTGCCATCTCTCAGTGTTTTGATTCAATCACTCTCTAATAGATTTTGTGAGCATTCAGAGAAAGAGTGACTCTCTTTTTTCAGCTAATTTACATAGTGAGTTTGTACACACCATAAACACGTGTGTAAATTAGATAGCAAAATAATAGGTTTCTTTACTTCTACGCTATCCATAAGGATAACATAGAAGTCGAGAGACTTGTTATTTTTAGTTATGTAAGAATTATTTTAACAGATATATCACAGTTTGTGAATTTTAAAATCAAATCAAAGTGAAGCAAATAATGGTAGTAGTTGTGACCCAGCGGGTCACAGGTAGTCTAGTATACTACTAAAATTTGATCTGCACACTTTTCATCTGTACATGAAGGTTTTAGAGGGTAGGAGGAAAGGCAAATGCCGTAAATAAATGGTGATAAGAGAAGTGATAGGAGGAATCAAACATGTAGATAAATAAGAGAGAGAGTCAGTCAGAGAGAGAGAGTCAGTCAGTCAGTCAGTCAGTCCATCACAAAGGTTTCATAAATATTTGGAACTTCCCAAAAGTTTTTATAGATATTTAATCATTATATAAATATTTGTATATATATATATATATATATATATATATATATATATATATATATATATATATATATATATATATATAAATATTTGTTTTTTGTTCATTATCTATGTATGTATACGTTTCGTCCTTTTTAATCGGGACTCGTCAGCATAGAGATATAACTATTCACTACTAGCCGCGTGATTCGAAACCCAGAGTATTTTAGAACTCAAATCCCGACACCTAGAACCATTCGGCCACCGCTGGATAGCTAAATAAACAGTGATAATTTTAACACTTATTTCGGCGGCTTGACATCATAAGAGCGTTCAACTTAATGAAAGGAACGATGCATTTTTAGCTAGCGACGTCATGCTGTGTTAATACTACACTTACAGTGCCCATCTAGAGGGTTTTCTAGAGGCTACAAATAATAAATATTTGTTTTTTGTTCATTATCTATGTACATATATATATATATATATACATATTTAAAATGAATAAATGTGAAAGTTTTTTCATTTATCACTCCTATATTACCATCAAAACGGGTTACTGTTATTTAAATCAATAATACAAAATAATATTTTGAAATACTGTATATATAGTAAAGATAAACGATTAAGAGAGAGTTCTTTGAATGCCATTCTGTCAGTCATGATCAGATAGATGTCTTAAGTAATGGACACATGGCACAACGGATAAAGTGATAAGTAATAATCAGTTCTAAATGACAGTCTTCTGGAGGTTGAAAGTTCAATCCTCAGTTCAGGTGATACTAAGAATATACTAAAATTACTCAAGACTTCTAACGAAATGATAACAATTTACTCCCATGGATTAAATGAAGGATTCAGTTCGAAATTCTCTACAGGTTCCAGAGTTTTACAAAACGTACCTGAATAAGGTCAGAAGTTACATCGTCCGAAACATCTAAGATGAGAACAGGAGTCCAAATAACACACACAAATAAGTAGTTTTTATTTGGTCCCCCCCGATTTATATAATCGGGGGACCTATGTTTTGAGGCATTTCCATCTGTCCGTCCGGATTTTTCTCCGCAACCATCCATTGAATTTCTCTGAAATTTTGCATGAAGTTGTAACTTTTGTCAGGTTAGAAAGTGACATTCTCCGACTTTTGAAAAAAAATCTGGTTAACCCCCCCCCCCCCAGTGGGTCAAAAGGCCCCGAAATGGCAAAAAATGACATTTTTTGTCCCATTACTTTTCATCCATCCATTCAATTTCTCTGAAACTTGGCCAAAATGTGGAGGCAATTGTTCCTAATAGAAAATAAGTATCACTGACCTTGGAAAAAATCTGGTTTGCGCCCCCAGGCGGTCAAAAGCCCCAAAATTGCAAAAGATGACCCTTTTCTCCAATAACGTTTGATCCATCCATTCAATTTTTTTGAAACTTGGCCAAAATGTAGAGGCAATTGTTCTGGATATAAAATGAGCATCCTTGACCTCAGAAAAATTCTGGTTTGCACCCCCAGGGGGTCAAAAATGCCCCAAATTGCCCAAATTTATTGCATTTTACACTCGCCACATCGAGTCACATACAGAGGGGGACCACGCATGTGCGGCTTGTTTATCTTAAGTTTTGTTAACTACATAATAATATTACAGAGATCTGCCATGGCTGTAAAGTACAGACGAACAAAATAATGTTCACTATTTGGACATTTAACTGCTTTATGTCACTTTTTGGGGGAAAAATATGTAATAAAAAATCTATAAATATTAGTTACGTGTTGTTTATTGAATATTTTTACTTGAAAGCATAGACATGAGCGGTAAAGGAGTTGAGGGTAGAAAGGGGTTAAAGAAAGTAAAAATGGAGAGGAGGGCAAATTTCTTTCTCTTTCAAAAAAAAACAAAGGATCCAGAATTTGAAAAGAAAGTTAAATGCATTACAAAACCTATTTTAAACTAACCAAAATGGGTCCGTTTTCTTCTAGAAACACTTTTTTAATCAGTTTATATGTTACCTACTAAACGGTCAACAAAGAAAAAGCAAGAGCCATTGTCAGTATATGTTATATATATAATTAAATATCTTCTATTATCTCCTCCCTCTCCCCCTCTCTTTCTCCTCTCCTTATCTCTTTCCCATCTCTCCATCCCCTCCCTCTCCTCTCTCTTTCTCTTCTCCTCCCCTTTCTCTCTCTCTTCATCCTTCTATCCTCTCCCTCTATCATCCCTCTCCATCTCCCATCCCTCTACATCTCCCATTCCTCTACATCTCCCATCCCTCTACATCTCCCATCCCTCCTCTTTCTCTGTTCCCCTCCCGCTCTCTCTGTTCCCCTCCCGCTCTCTCTGTTCCCCTCCCCCTCTCTCTGTTCCCCTCCCCCTCTCTTTCCCCTCCTCTTCTCTCTGTCCTTTCCCTCTCTCTTCCCCTCCCTCTTCCTCTCTGTCCTCTCCCTCCCCCCCCTCTCTCTCTCTGTCCTCTCCCTCTCTCTGTCCTCTCCCTCTCTCTTCCTCTCCCCCTCTCTCTGTCCTCTCCCTTTCTCCCCCCTCTCTCTCTCTGTCCTCTTCCTCTCTCTTCCCCTCACTCTCTCCTTTCCCCCCTTTCATTTTCCTCCTCTCTCTTCCTCTCACTCTCTTTCCTCTCCTTCTTTCTCCTCTAACTCTTTCTTCCTTAAACTCCAATATGCATGCTTTTAATATGTATAATTTTTTATTACAAACTGAGAACGATCTCATTTTGACATGACTATTAAAACATTTTTTTCAAAAAGAACACGAAAGACACTCGTACATTTAAGAGTAGATGTTAACAACAAAAAAGATAAATTCTCTTTACAGTTCAAACATACATTTTCACATGGGACTGACGAACACATGTATGCGCAGAAGTGTCATCAAAGGACATTTGAAATGAGCATTGTTCAAAGTTTAAAATGTCCAATTTTTCATAAAAGTTTTATATTCGATCAGTTTTAATCAAAAAATACATTTTTGATAAAGGACAGAGGACTGTTCGAAATATTAAAAATAATAACACCTATAATTTACATGATTTTATCTTTTCCACAAGGCATTTTTATTTATTTGTCAAATGTGAAGAAATTCATCATTTTTAGCCAAGAAACACACACATACACACACTATATAATTATTATTTGAACAAATATTTTTTATATCCACAGATATGCATGTTTCATTTTCATTAAGACTCATCAGTGTGGCAATACAGCATAATCACGTTGACACACTGGTTCTCGTTAGATCACCGAAGTTAAGCAGTGTTGAGCTTGATCGGTACCAGATGGATGACCATTTGAGGATACACATGGGGACCGTTTGTGAATTTAATAGTCCCTAGAAACTTCCTCCTTCAGAGGAAGTGGGCTGAGCCTGCCCAGAGTGCTTACTGCGACAGTGTGGCTATATACAGCTGACACATTTGGAGTCAACCAATTTTCTCTTTACATTATAATTAGTGTGTACATTAATAATCAAATTGCTGTTCTCTTTGCAGTTGAGTTTATTCCATCTCCTTCTAAGTTCAAAACTTATCCTTCATTATTAACAGCTCTTCTCACGTGTTGATTCTGCCATTCCCGCTTTCTCACTCTAATATCATATCTCTGCTCTTCTCTTGCTCTTTGATTTATTGCTGTTTTGAGCCGAGTCTGCTCGGACATGAATTAATGATAGCATCTCCAATCTAAGTTGTGTCAACTGTGAAAAGAGTCTGCTGATATTAACAGCCAAAGAGAAAGCAACTCTTTAAGGAAGGTTAAGTGCACACACACACATGCAAACGAAGAAACAATCTGAATTATAACACTTGCTTGTATTCTAACAATGGCAGAATCAAGCCACTCTATTTGTAGAATATAAATGAGTATGCAATATGTTTAAAAGAACAACCTGGGGTGGGGAAGTCGGCTTCTTAAGTAGTCAAATTTTGTCCATCCCGACCATCTTTTTTCTCTCTCTCTCCATCATCCAGTTGACAATTTCATTCACCCTTATCCTCGAATGGCTTATGGCCTTGTTAAGTGGTGACTTATTAGTGTATAAAAAAATCCTACTTCAGTTGATCTTTTTAAAAGCCGACTCCTGCGAAGATTGCTGATTCCCGACCTCCTCCGCCTCTCTACTGCTCAAATAAATTGACAGTTGAATGATGACAAATATGAGAGGATTGTACATCTCCATACCGCCCACTCAAAATAACAGCAGACACGGAAAACAGCAATTCTTTCCCCTTTGTCAGAAACATCGCTCATAAAATGTGAGAATTAAAGGACAAAACAGCGAAAAAGCGAGAATTACAATGCTGCCGAAAGTAAACCCAAGATCCACTTTCTACTCTCCATCACTTTTAAAAAGCCGTCTCCGTCTACTTACTCCTACGAAGATTGAAGATTTCAGACTCCCCCTACCCTCTCCTTTGGCTCAAATGTGAAGTCGACTGAAAATAATCAGACTCTAGACTTGGTTTTAAAAAATCAGACTGATTCCTCATCTCTATAATGAAAACAATGAATCTGCAATGGATTAAATCCATTGCTTAAGTTTTTTTTTGTTTTTTTTTACGTCTCATAATAATGGCTTTTGGACAACAAAGCTCAAATGGAAACTAAACGCTCTTCTAGAAAAACAAAAACAAAAAAATCCCACCTCGTTGATATTCATCATTTTCCCATCATGAAATATTAATATTTTCTACTTATTCATTTTTTTTATTATTATTTTGTTCTTTAAATCACCAATCAGCGATTCACCATTTTATTTTGTCGTTTTCTCTTGGGGTGTTGTTAAATGGAAACATGATTCATTTGTGTTGTTGATCTATAATTCATAAACCTTGTTTATTGCTAACGATGCATCTCCTCTTGACATCGCACCAGATTTTACGTTGCATTTTATGGGTTTTATTGACAAGTTACACGACGATATAAACACCTGGTGACAATTACTGTCAAACTCTTCTAGATTATCTTCACCATTGGAACGTAAAGAGGACTCCAACCTCTGTCCCTCCCCGGATCATATGGATTTCAAACACCCCAAAATAAGCACCTACCAAAAGGACACTTTTTCAGTAACACCGGATTTTTAAACTTTTACTTCCGGTTGAATCATAAATAAAATAGTTTTAATTAAAAAAAAAACTTTTGTGTATTATCCGTCTGCTTACAAGTTCAATGGCAAAGTTACAAATACATACTTTTATTTACAAGCACGTTTTGGTATACACACATTTTTAATTGAAAAACTGTTTGTAAATAAAACTTTTTTTTACAGTAAAAAATTTTTCTTTAATAAAAATCTGTGATGGAAAAGTTACAAAAGGGCGTATTGTTCGGTTTATAATGAATGAATTATAGTTAAAAAATCCGGTGTTACTGAGAAAAGTGTGCTCATTTTGGGGTGCAGAAATCCATATGATCCCCCTCCCCCTGTAAAACATTCACAGCGAAAAACTCGACTAGCTATAACCACTGTAAAAATTTTCTTTTCTTGTTCAGACCAAACTTAAGCATTTTATTTACCTCCTCTCCAGGAGGTTAGACACAAGATAAGGTGTGGGTTTTGATGAAAATGTTTCTCTGTAACAAACTGGATTCGAACCCGGCACACCCAGGTCCTCAGTCCGTGTCGTTAACCACTTAGCCACTGTGCCATCCCCAAATTTAAGCATGATAAACCAGACAGGGTACAAAATCGACTTAGAAATCTAGTGTGAGATGATCTTTTCTCTTCCCTACATCCCCTTTTTCACAGAAGAGATGTTGCTAGTCTCTCTCTACTCTATCGTTATTTTCACGATCCAATCTCTACCCCCTCCTATAAAACATTCACAGCAAAAACTCGTCTAGCTACAACCACTGTAGAGACTTTTCCTTTCTTCCTAGGCCAAACTTAAGCATGATAAACCACAGACAGGGTACAGAATCGACTTAGAAATCTAGTGGGGAATGATCTTTTCTCTTCCCTACATCCCCTTTTTCACAGAAGAAATGTTGCTAGCCTTTCTTACCGTTATCCTTATTTTCATAGTAGGTGCTCGACTAAGCTCCAATCTCGGGTTCCATCCTGTAAAGCATTCACAGCGAAATGATGGTCAAGCTACAACCACGTTAAAGGGTTTTCCTTTTTGTATTTAAAACTAAACAGAACTATCATGAACAAGTTTCTTTCCAATAACTTCCCATCTGTTGAACATAATACCACAGTGCTGCTTTCCAACTGATTACAACATGGTAGCTTTCGAGTCGAATGTTAACAAATTCTTGTCGAGCCGGCTGCCTAAATAATCAAATTCTGACCATTTCACTCATTTCTGATGCTCTCAAAATGTTGTTCATTACCAACTGACAATCTGATTAACCCTTATCCTTGAGTGGTCTTTAGACCTTGATAAGCGGTGAAACATTAGTAAAAAAAAAAAGACCAAACTTGTATCTATATATTAAAATAGAGTGAATATCTCAAATCTTTAATATCATTCTCCCTATAAAATACATATTTTATTGTGATTCGTCAGTTTTTTTTCTGTTGATTATTGGTCTCCATGCTTAACAAAAAAAATGTATTTCGATTCAATTTCTTACAAAATATATTTAATCTGGGTAGGAACATTTTTCAAATAGACGCCATCTTAACTAGATAGCAGCAACTGTCTATCCTTAAGCTAGTACAATTACAAAAGGCTTAGCATTTACAAGATGTGTAGTCAGCCCAAATAGCTTAATTAATTGAGTGTCAGACTGAACATCTAAAAGTTTCACTTTCAATCACAGATCTTGGCATCCACTTTTTCCCTTTATTGTTGGAAATCTATTATATTTAAATAAAAAATCAAATCGCATAAAGTACTAAAACCAATGCATTTCTTTTTCTTCGTAAATAAGTCAGCCATTTTAATGTTGTTATTAGTTGAAAATAGAATAGATTTCTTTGTGACCCTTCGAAAATTTATTTAAATTAAACTGTCAACATTATATTTAAAAATTATGTACTAAGCAATTTTGGATGCCATTTGCATTTTCTAGTTCTAACAAACAGTGATTTCATTGGATAATCATGTCTGTAAATTATCCAATGAAAGTAATTGATTCTGTTACTGAAAGAAATGGAGGGGGAAGGAGGGAGGGTCACTTTTAACTCTTGCCTTTTCACAAAGTTACTTTTTTTTTTGAATATGATTCCTTTCCCCCTCCCTTCCATTTTAAAAATAACAGAATGTAAAATAATGTAGAACAGTTATTTATTAAAACACGGCTTTTAAAAATATTTTATGCAAATTAAATGTTCAATGAATCTGTAAAAGCTTTTAAAGAATAGTATTTAAATGATATTTCTTTTAAATCTAATGTAAATGTGATTTCAGAATAATCATGTTTGTTTTGTTTACACATGGATGTGTCTAAATATTCAGAAGACTGTTAAATTAATATACATACTAGCTGTTTCTCCTCATCTTTGGTCGAAATTATTTTTAGTTTGATTAATAATTTATGCGACTGAAATGAAAAAGGATTTTGCATCGTCTTTAAAAAAAAAAGTATTCGTCAATACAGAGTTACTTACTTTTTTCTTAAGATTACATAATTTAAAAAATTATTCCGGTTGGATAAAATAATTTGTCAAACAAATTGAATCTAATTACATTTTTTTTTCCTTCTAAGAACATGTACCAACGTTGTACAAAATAAAATGAACACATCAGAATCAAACATTGATTTTGTAGGATGAAAAATATCGATGACCAAAATCAACAAACAGACCGACTTTATTATATAGATAACTAGAAGAAACCCAATCCCATGATGTGTAAAATTAATTCCCCAAACCGAACAGTTTAACACCACTTTTATGTCCCCTTACGAAGATTAAAATCAAGATATAATGCTGCTTAAACATTATGTCTAGAGTTCCAATTTTGATTAAAATCCATTACATGATTTTGATTCTAGAAAATGTCTAAAATTTAAAGCTTAAGGGGTTTTACAAAGAAATTGAAATTCAGGGAATAATGCAAATCTGAAATATTTAAATTTTCGAAAGGGAGATTGTGCCCATATTATGCCCCCTAAAAGCCCTTTAAAATACTCCTAAAAACTGAAATTTGGGGTATGAATCAAACACAACTTCTGAAAATCTGAATAAAAGTTATATATCTACATTTTATTTCTTCATTTGGGAATATAAGTAGTTGGGAATTTTAGCTGAAAGTCAGGCTTGTCGTTATATCGCTTATTATTCTAATTCTTTCTCATTACCATATAGGAAATATACTCAGGACTTGTCTGCCTGCTTCCTGCGGGCGATGTAGACACTTCCTCTACTTTTAGGCTGACATTTCACATGCATGCTTCAAGGAAACAAAACCTTTGGTTGAAAAAAAAAAGAAGGAAATCTAACCTGTGGCTCTTCCTTTTTATGCCGAACATTTTAAGAATAAACTGGATGAATTCAAAAATAATAGTAAAAAAAAATGAAGGACATCTTTACCCAATTCTGTCTTCTCGACTTCCTGTCGTCCTTTTCTCAAATTTTGTGATTCTTAGTTCTTTTCAGTCCTGATGCTAAAAACCTTTTCACACTTTTTGACTGGTACTAAGAGCTAACATTTAATGAAATGAAACTTGTCTATTGACTTACCAGCATTACTTTTGAATGATCTTCATGGGGAAAGGGTGTCTTATGGTATTGCTTTATTTTGAACACGAATTGTTGCTTTTTTGATCTCCAGTTATTGAACACTTGTTCTCAAGAAAGACTTTATTTTAAATATGAATTGTTGCTTTTTTGATTTCCAGTTGTTGAACACTTTTTCTCAACAAAGACTTTATTTTGAATATGAATTGTTGCTTTTTTGATCTCCAGTTGTTGAACACTTGTTCTCAACAAAGACTTTATTTTGAATATGAATTGTTGCTTTTTTGATCTCCAGTTGTTGAACACTTGTTCTCAACAAAGACTTTATTTTGAATATGAATTGTTGCTTTTTTGATTTCCAGTTGTTGAACACTTGTTCTCAACAAAGACTTGTACAAATAAACAGAAGGAGATGTGCGAGTACAAAATAGAAGGGGGGGGGGCAAATAATTTGACACTAGACTTATTTATTTCAACTGAGAATTGCAGTTTTACATTACTGAGGCTTGAAGTGGATCTTGTTTACTGTCAGCCAGGCCAAAAGGGTGACCCTTTTATAATCTATGTGAAGGGGAGGGGGGGTTCTAAATAATCAAATTACTACTGATAGCCACTTAGAGACCAAAAGAGACAATTAAGTATTGTACACAGCCACGACACAGCAGAAGCTGTTGTCACCTGGTTCAATGTTAAATAATTATATATATATATATATATATATATATTAATTAATGTTATACGTACATAAAAGTATTTTTATGTATGTATAAAATTAATAAAAATATATATATTAACGAAAAATACGTCCTATAAAGTTAAGGGTGACTAATAATGCAATTTTCTGCATCTTAATCACTCAGGGAGTGAAACAATTGAAATAGTAGTAATAAGCAAAAGCAACGAACGCTGCAATCACCAATAATAAATTATATATATAATATATATATATATATATATATATATATATATATATATAAGCAAAGTTATGTGTATGTGGTATCACAGTTAACCGGTTGGTCTAAGAGCCAAACTTACCATAGATATAGAATCAGCGCTTTCGATCCAATATCCTTATCGATGTCAGAAGCTCTTGAACTTGTTTAAAACTCATTTTTCAAAAGTAAAGGTATGTAAAAATAACATTAGAAACAAATATTCCAAAATGTTTTGAACGTTTTCTTTTAGCCAAACGGCACAGCATACTTATAATAATGATTTATACTTTTCACATTAAATCATTGTACATATTTAACGTATTGTTTACTTTGAAGTTCTCTTCATTTGTCCCTTTTTATTAAAAAAGTATAAAAAATAATTGATTATTGTTCGGTAATATATTCATTATTTTATATTTGTTTTTTTAATTTATTTTAGACAAAATATTTTAGATCTATGTGACGAGGTAAAATCTCCCTATGCCAAACTCATTTAAGTAGGTTAAACAGACGAAATATTTTTGTTTGATTGGTGGCCATTAGCCGTTTGCCTTCAGTTCCAATATTTGATGCCATCATAGGTTCGAATTTTAGACTAGACAATTGTTTTTTGTTTTTTTTCCCTATAGTGTTCCAGTTATTTACTAACCAATATCGATCATCTTTATAAACCTGAAATATTTTTAATAAAAAATGGATGAAAAATATTTAATAGATGTTCTTAACTTCAAATCTTGGCTGGATTGCTCAACTTTTCTTGAATTATAAAATTCAAGAAAAGTTGAGAAATCCAGCATAGACCGGTACTTCAGCTAGGTTCAAACATAGATGTCACAAAAAGACCGACTGGTGGACAAAGCCTCTTAAAAGTGATGCAGAGACGCATTTAAGTGTATAAAAACTGATTGAAACTAGTTCCAACGTACGTTTCATCATAATCATTTGGGAATAGTTTAACTTAGCAGGTAGAGTGAATGTGGTTTTACGGTAGTTGAAGCATGAGGCAGATGGATAACTGATCATGGTGAATGATATCGTTAGAGCCCACGAGTCAATAGATATTTATGGCTGAGATGAAGATAGTTCAAAGAAGACACCCCCCCCCCATCCACTCGCAGCCCATTTCTCGAAATGTTGGACCTTGTGTTCAATTATGTTTGCTTTTTATTACTGATGGGTTACCACCACTCGAGGAAAAGGGTTAAAAATAGATTGTCAGTTGGCCGATGATGAATGCCACCACGAGAGGAATGGAAACAATGGGTGGAATGGGCAGAAGATTACTTAAGAGGAATTGATTATCCAAGAGGACGGATGTTCTAGGGAAAAAACTTTGTTCATGGAAGTTCTGTTTGTTTTTTAATAGAGAGAGAGAGAGAGAGAGAGAGAGAGAGAGAGAGGAATGTCCTTTGTTATTGTTGTAGCTAGGTGAGTTAAGCTAGTTTTAAATAAAGAAATATTTTTAATCTTAAATGAAGTACTATTGTACATGGCTTACATAAATATGCCAAATTTTTTACCATAAAATCTGTTCAGAGCCAAATAGTGTTATAAAGGTAAATAAAAAAGAAATTAGCTCTGAAGAGGACGTATGGTCAACATCTTGTCATGTCGATGTAAGCCATTTCCTAATATATAAAGTAAAGTCAGTTTCTTTATCGTGTCTTTGAAATCGATAGCTTTCTTGCTACAAAATCAATATTTGATTCTGGTTTATAAGATTTTCTTTTGGATTGTTGCAGCATGTTGTTAGGAAGAATAAAATGGAATTCGATTTAATTCCTTACTGGAAATTTTTTGTCCGGGTCGGAATTATTTTCAAATCGCGATCCCTCTTGAAGAAAAATTGATTGATTTGATTGGAACAAAAATTATTCAGGAAAAACACGTCATAGTTTAAAAAAGATAAAATCAAAACAAATTGCAAGTAAATACACTACTGAGCAATGCCGGGTAGAGACAGCTAGTAGACAATAATACTTTATTATATCTGCTCTACCTATGCTATTGAGCACTTTTGTGTTTGGTATATACCATTTATCAAATTTACTACAAACTAGCAAATTTGGTAATATCCTCACTCTCGTTCATACATATGTCTGTCCAGTAATTAATTTTTGGTTATTAGACGTGAAATTTGCTAGGAATGATCCCAAAATTATGCAAATTCTTCTAAGACGGTCATTTTTTTTTTTTCTTTTTACAATAAAAAAAACTTTTTGAAATAAAATAAAAACAAAAAACTTTTCAAAGAAATATTGTCAGAATGATGATAACCAAATTCGAAACGAACCAACAACATAACTCTGCTATCGGCTGTTAAGCAATATGAATATTTTATGTTCTAACTTTAACGATTTTAGCGACCGTGTGTTTGGGTATCTTTCCCAGACAGGCAGCTGCCATTTTGTGTGTTGGGTTCTCTTGGGTGACACACACGAGGGTCTAAATAAAAAGGTAAAAGGACAATAATTAAGAAACAGTTGAATTTACATATACATTTATTCTCAGATAGAAACTTAGTATTAGTGAGATTATGGATGTCTTTCATGCTTGGCATCTCAGGTGGTTCAGCCATGTACAGCGTGCCACCTCTTCTTGCATCAACGTCATAACATGTCTAGATATCCTGAACATTATGGTTCATGGTAGATCAAGGAAAACATAACAGTATAACTGCATGGAAACTAACTGATGCAAACTCTTGGGCGGGACTGCATCAAGGGCAGATGTGAGACGTTGCCTGGTAGTGCCTACTCTGGAATGTGGGATACTTGCAGCAACTTTAAATACGAAAACCTAGTGAAAAAGAAGTTTGTTGGAGACAAGCGTACGAAGGGTATATGAAACATGTAAGGCAGTATTAAATATAACATGATACACAAAGTAAGAACAGAGATTAGTACCGAAAAATAATAATTAATTGTCCCAATACAATAAGAAAGACATGTGTTGTTAGTCAAAAAAAAAAGAGAAGATATGTGTGCAATGGATAAGTAAATATTACTTTTGACTCAAGCCGTTCTGAGAGGCTTGTGTGACTGCAACCAGAAGACACCTGACAGAATATAGCATTAAACTTTGTGAAAGCCATGTCAAAATTCCGAGCCGATCAGAGCCACATCTGATGGCTTGTGCGGCTCAGCTAGAAAAAGTATAATATCTGGTTCTATATTCATCACGTGGGTGGAATTAGATTTTTTGATTTCCAGAACAGGAAAGCACATTCTCTATTGGCTAGTCTATTTCACGGAAGATAACTATATATATATATATATATATATATATAGTTAAAGGGTGATCACTTGGAATAATTCTGGATCTAACAAGGCCAACACTTACTGGAAAACCTATGATGTGCACAAGGCAATGATAACGATTATTTTAAAATCATTAAGATTGCTTGATTTTTATCTCAGTGTTTTACATTATTTGCACGAAAAACTTTAAACCGTTGAATAATTTCAATGTGAAAACAAATTTATTTTGTGTGTATGCGACGTACAAACGAAAGAAATTTGTTTTCACATTGAAATTATTCAACTAAAACGCTAGTCTCTTTTTTTAGCAGAGAATTTTGATGTCATTTGATGTATAATTTTTTTAAAAATTATTCTGACGTTTTTTTGGAAAATTGTCAGATGAAAATAGCAGTTAAGAATTATATTTTGTTTTAATTTAAAAGATATATTTATTGTAAAATATATATCGTTTAACTCGTGATGTATGCACATATTATGGTAATTTTTTAAACCATTATTAAAATTAACATTTTGAAATTGGTTATTGATTATGACATTGAAAATGGAAAGAAAGGAAGCAGCTTCATTATAAGAAAGGTAACAATGTATTTTCAGACCTACAGAAAAAAAGAAAATCAAAATGATGGGGACGGTACCTTGAAAGATCAATTATGTTAAAAACGGTTTGCAAAGTTTCAGGCTGTGGTTTTCTCACAAATAAATCTCAAATAATGAATATATTACTTTCGAAGAATCAATATTAAACAAGATGGCTGAAAGCCAACATCTGCCAGATATTGAAATGAAAGAAGTGAACATCATTTGCATCTGCTTGGTTGTATTAGTTACTTTCATATCAGGTTTTTGAATCCGTTAAGTGGCAGGGTGGGCTAGAAGAGAGAAAGAAATGGTTGTGAGTGTTGAATATAGGCTCTGTGGAGGGTGAAAGAATCTTGTGTCAGAAAATTCTTTACTTTAGGATTCGGTTGGTGAAAATTTTCAGTATCTGGCTAAAAAAAAAAACTGCACCATAACACTAATAACATTTTGATATTATGATAATAGCTATAAACCAAATGCATCCAGTTATAGAGTTAAATGAAAAATCTTATTTAAAATATTATATATATAATGAAAGTATTAAATTAATTCTGAGGCTTTCATCTTCGTCTATCTCACCATGCATTTAATGTTACTAGATCACAGATATACTAAAACTAATTTTGTAGCTGAGAAATATTGCCTCTCACTGCATGCTCCAATAATAGTAATGAACATGCGTCCAGTTATAAAGTTTAATAAAAAAAATCTGATTAAAAACAAAATATAATACAAATAATTAAATTAAGTTCAATATTTAGTAATAGTAATGTTATTATGTGATTTGTGAGTGGGAAGACGAATATGAAGAAATAAATGGATGAAAACGATTCTATTGAGATCAAGAATATAAAATGATTTATTTAACAATTTTATTAACAATTTACAACTGGGAGAATTACTATGAAAATAGGGAGATTCGCTAAGCCGATGTTGGTAAGCATCTCTATTGAATTATTCTCTGTTTATTATCGTCTGGTGAAACTGCAGGAGCAGATAACTCTGGCCTATCAATCATACTTCAAAACATTCCTTGGCAAGGGAGATCATTTTTGGAAACAGTTATTTCCCTTTGAACATAAAAATATTTAAAAGAATTATAGGTGGCATGTATTCACCTAACAAGTAGTGTTTATTTTCATTAGGAAAATTAATTTACTTCATTTAAGCGATAAATATAATCATAATGATAATATAGAAGTAAAGAGACTTATCATTTTTGTTATGCAAGAAGAATGTCTTAACAGATATGTCACAATTTATGACATTTCGAATTAAATCAACGTAGAATAAATAGTTGTAGCGGTTGTGTCGGCTCACAGGTATGCCTAATATTATATACTTGTTGTATTAACATATTTGAACTTTGTTACGTAAAATGTTATTATTGTTACCAAGGCTTTCATCTTTGTCTCTTTAGCTGTACATTCAGTGACAGTATATCACGGATACACTAATAATAATTTTGCAGTGTTAGATGGATAAATTCCAATCCAGAAAACAGCAATTCTTCTTCCTGTGTCAGAAACATAGTTCATGGAATGTGAGGACTAAAGGACAAAATGATGGAAGCAAGGCTGCTGAAAGTAAACCCATGGTCCACTTTTGTGAAAAAAAAAGGGGGGGGTGGTACTTACGGATTGTGTGCTCAGCGTTTGGGGGATATATGAGTAATTGCACCTATAAATACGGGTGCAATTCTCCTGTTGTTACATTTACAGTTCTAGTTTCGCTAGAGATCAGATCGATTGTAAATTACTCCCCAGATTTGTTTCTTGATTGATACCAGACCCTGTTGGCCTGGGTCGCTTAAAGAGAACTCTTTTTGCAACCCCAGCAGCTGCAGACTCCCTTCTGGGTACCGCCTCTAAATATTTTTTCCAACACTTTGTACTTTCTAGCTATATCGTGTGACCTCGCTCAGAATCAGCAAAATTGGGATGCAATGATCAAAGATGTTCAATTCGCTCGGGGGAGGGGGGCATAACCCGACGAGGGTGATAGCCCTTACAAGTAAAAGTAAGATTATTAAAGTTGGAGACATTTAAAAAGTAATTTTTTTTGCGGAAAGCATTTTTATCAAAAAAATAGGGCAGACAGACGCTAACGATCTGCTCTATCGATTTAATAAATTAAATTTCTTATTACTATTACTACGTATTTAGCTTATTTTAATATTTATAATAAAAAAAAATATATAATTTTAATTCAACTAAATAGTTGAATTAAAATTATATATTTTTTTAATTAGTATTATGCCATTGTTTTGGAATTTTTATGATGAAGATTGATAATTTGTACTATTTCGATTATTCGGATTACTGTTCTCATCTTGGATGTTATTTTTTCGTTTTGAACGATGTAACCTCTAACTTTTTTTACAAGCGTGTCTTGTCGAACTCTGGAATCTTAATGCAATTTCGAACTGAATCTTTTATTTAATCCATGGGAGTAGATTGCTCTCATTTCATCAGCCTAGACTGGATAGAAGTCCTAAGTAATTCTTGATTATATTTTTTAGTATCGCCTGTACCGAGGATTGAACCTTCAATCTCCAGAAGACTATCATTTAGAACTGATTATTACTTAACACTTTATTTGTTGCACAACAGGTTCATCAGCCAACTGGTGCTAGCAGATCAGGCTGTCTGAAGATACCGACTTCCTGACTTAAAATGCACCAAACATTTGATGTTATTGTTTTTTTCCTTTCCCTTTGCAAAACTCAATCATGTTCTGCAAAGCTAAAAACAAAAACATTTTTCCTCTACAAAACTAAACCAAACACCATGAATACGTATTTGAAGATATAAAGAACTTGAAGCATAAACACTTTAACCAAAATGACCTGATTCGGCATTAAAACAACCAAACCATCAGCCAAAACATTGTAAAAATAACATCCAAGATGAGAACGGTAATCTTCATAATCCAAATAATACATATTATGACATTGTTTAATGCTATGTTTATAATCATAATAACAAAACGTTATTAGTGTTATGACCTTATTTAATGTTATGTTAATAATAGTAAGAAAACGTTATTAGTGTTATGACATTGTTTAATTTTATGTTCATTATCATAGAAACAAAATGTTATTAGTGTTATGACATTGTTTAATGTTATGTTTATTATCATAGAAACAAAACGTTATTAGTGTTATGAAATTGTTTAATGTTATGTTTATCATAGTAACAAAACGTTATTAGTGTTATGACATTGCTTAATGTTATGTTTATCATAGTAACAAAACGTTATTAGTGTTATGGCATTGTTTAATGTTATGTTTATTATCATAGTAACAAAACGTTATTAGTGTTATGACCTTGTTAATGTTACTATTATGAAGTGTCGGTCTTAATTTAATATTTTTATTCTATTTTATATTTATTCAATCCGACATTTCATACAGCTGAATGTGCACTTCTTTATTAGTGTTATGGTGTTGCTCTCTTTCCCTGGTGAAGATGTGCAGCAATCATGCCAGATTGTCGGAAGTGAGAACAGTTTCATTATATTATCTTTCAACGTTAGCACATTTAAATATGCAAAGCTAATAAAATGACAGGTTATCAACAAAAAGGTTAATCTGAAGGTTATGCTCAGCATTCAATCCATTTCCAGTTTTTAAAAAAAATTGCCTTTCATTTTCTCAACCAGATGAGATTTTTTTTCTTTCTACAAATGGCTTCAATGTAAAATTAATAAAAAAGAAAGAAAAACAGATAACGCTAAAATTAGATTAACTTCAGAGGTTATCATTAATGTTATATTTTTTAGTTTTTTAAACAAATTTTTTTTAGCTGATTCACATTACATTAAACGAAAGTTACATGACATAGGATCATTTTTTTTCACAGACATTTTTTGTCTTATTCCTGTTACATTAAAAGTATATTTATCTATATACTATTGAAAGGTTGTGGTATTTTTTTAGTTTTATGTTCATACACAAATGGAAACATGTGATTGGTTAACAAAAAAGGAATAGGCAGAGTACACATTACTAAGGCAGTTGTTTTTACAATGCCAATATCCGACTTGAATCTCACGTAAGTCTAAAAGATGTTTTTAAACTGGATACATGTCTAAATTTTAAAATTTAACAACATAATAACATAAAAAAACATTACATAATTTTTTTTTTGTACAACTAAATGACCCTTTTTTTTCTTTTTGATAATATATAGACATAAAGGATATTCTGCATTAGTTCAAAGCGAATTATATTTTCTTAAAAACATAATTTCTAATGTTTTTTTGCCAATGAAAAAAATATGGAAATACATTCATTGTAGTTACTTACTCTCTCATGCAAATACAAAGTAGCATATTCTTTTCTACAAAATTTCACAAATATATTACTTCGTACTCGCTATAAAGCGGTAGAAGCTAGGTAAAGATGGAAGTTGACATACCCAGGTACTGTACCAACACCGCTCAAGCAGCGGTTATAAACAAGTTATTTAGAATTTTTTGGACACGTTTTTGTGGTTCTTGTAAGCATTGGGTACACAAGAAGTGCCATTGAATTACAGGTAGGTTGAGAGATGATAGCCAGTTTGTGTGTAAAAAGTGTAAGACAATGGAGACGGGTGAGAACTCAAATGTGGAGTAAGTATATTTGGATAACTAGGCTATTGGGGTTGTTTAGAAATTTTGTTATCTTGGTGATACCATTGGAGCACAGGGTAGAGCAAGTACTAGTGTGATTGGTTAGGAGTGGATGGAGTAAGTTCGGGAAACTTCTGCCATAACTAACCAGCAGAGCGGTACCGAGGGAAGAGTCTATCGGGTATGTGTTGCACAGTGTGATGATGTATGGAAATGAAACCTGACCAGATTGTTAGGTATTATTGATGGGGTATGTGACAGAAAGTTTTTTCTCTTTTATTTTTCAAAAGTCATAGTGGAAAATTTTCATGTTAGGATGTGAGGGATGAATGTTGTAGCTGAAGATCGATTATCTATATTAGTGCAAACCATTTAAGAGTTTCTTTCATTTAATCAGCAACAGGATCTTGGAAGATGAATGATTTATTCATCATGATCATCCAGTAGGCTGCAAAGTCAAAAGAGGGGAGGGAGAAAATTCTACCAAAATGCTGTTTTAATCTTTTGGGGAAAGAGCTAGGCCAAACCTTTTGGTGGTATTGCGGTAATTTGGCTTTTCCCAAGCTTGCTGCAAGTTGTCTGAAGAAGCAGAGGTTAAGACCACCATTTTGTGATTCATTTATTTATTCATTCATTTATTTATTAGGACTCTTTTGGGATTTCTTATTTTAATCAATAATCTTATTTTAACTATTAAAAAAATGTACAAAAAATCTTCTGAATATACAGATCGAATTTTCATAAATAATTCATCAGATAGGCCCCAAATCTGCCCTTGTAAATTATTTTTTCCATAATTTCTTAATTTATCCCATTTATTTAAAAAATGTTCTATATTAGGAAAATTTTAACAAAAGTATATTACGCTGGGAAAAAAATCTAATTGTGTGATACATTTGGTTTTTGAAATCGTTTCTGTCAATAAATCTCCAGTGAGATAATATTAAAAAAAAACACAAACAAAACTGTTCTATATTTAGATGGAAATGATTGATGTGAATCTGTGCAAGTCGCACCTGGCCTTAATCAAGTGCACAGGTGTCACTCATCTGATGGATCAATGAAATGATAGTCTGTTTGATAATTACTGTGATTGTCAATATATATATATACTAGAAGAATACCTGTCCCAGAACAGGTAAAATGAATCCTCTGAACAGATCAGTTTTGCACCACTTTTATATTTCCTTACAAAGATTAGATCAAGATATAATGCTACTAAACCTTATGTCTAGAATCTGTATTTCAATTTTGATCAAAATCAATTACATAGTTTTGATTTTAGAAAATGTCTAAAATTTAAGGCTTAAAAGTTTAAGGGATCTTAAAAA
The DNA here is from genome assembly GCA_963556195.1 of Sepiola atlantica. Lineage (NCBI taxonomy): Eukaryota > Metazoa > Mollusca > Cephalopoda > Sepiida > Sepiolidae > Sepiola > Sepiola atlantica. The sequence goes on from OY744518.1 coordinate 172,350,184, forward strand.
ATGAAATTCAGGGAATCTTGCTTGAATGACTATGGATCAAATTTAATGCAAATCTGATATAATTTTCAAATGGTGCTCATAAATGTTATTAAAAAAAAAACAGCACAGATTCACTTGGGTTTGAACAATCTCTTTGCAGTTTTAGTTTTTCTTGACAGTGTACATGTATGCACATATAATATGGGAGTTTGGAGTAGCTATCCAAAAACCTGACTGATCTCTCTGTTGATTCAGTGAAAAAAGAAAGATCTGAATTACTTATTTTCCATGTCACACTTGTGACTTCCTGTCTGTGATGTAACTACCAGGACATGTTGGTTTCACTCGACTTCTAATGATAAATTTAACTCTACTTAATTCTAACTTTGCGTGGAAATTTCCCATTCTAATCTTATTTTTACACGCCTGCATCTAAATGTTATTACATTCAGTGGTGGTCGGCTTTTTTATTTTTATTTTTTTGTTTTGGGCATTTTAAATGTATTTTTGTTCTTTTTTTATTCTAGAAGTCTGCTCACTCCGACTTCTAAAGCACCAAATTTCCTCTGACTTCCACTCTGCCACTCAGCCATCATCGTCCTGATATAAATCTATGCTGATGTTAAGGGACTTATATAAATCTAACATATAAAGTTATCTTGTCAGACCCAAACAGTATTTAAGCTGACAAATCAAACTTTGCTTCTGACTAACCAATTTTTACCTGTTATTGTTGTACCATGTTATTGGCAATATACTAACATATTTAGCTATAATTTATCGTTAAAACTACTTAGTCCAGCCCAGATGACAGTTAATATGAAATTTAAAAAAATAATCACTGAAAAAAAAAATAGGCTCATTTTAAATTGAAGAATATAATTTAGATTTAAAAATGTGCAAACAAATAAAAATTAGAAACTAAAATGACTTCACTGCATCCCGGGCAACGCTGGGATGGGTATAACGGGTAGATTATAAAATAAAAGAAAAGAAAAGTAATGGGTGAGTTTCAATACAAAGGAACGAGTGAAATAAATTGAGGATAAAAGAAATGCAGATTTATGCAGCGACCATCAATAGATATTTGCATATGCACAGTGTTTCATGTTATGCACTTTGATGTATGTCCACTTTATCAGACTGCAAAGATGTTTGTGTGTGTCCAGGCGTCAGATTTCAATTGTTGATCTCCTCGCAAAACCAATAACATTTGTAAGCAGCATGTTACTCGGGATGTTTTGGTCACAGTTTGCATGTATTTGGGTGGTGGTGGTGGTGGTGGTGGTGGTGGGGGTCATAAAATGACTCAACCCCCCCCCCCCTCCCACCCTTCTCAAAATTTAAATATCTCCAATTTGCATGAAACCTGAATCATAAACAATCTGAGTATTTCGGGGGGGGGGGGGGGGGGGGGGGGCATAAAATGGATACAAGTCTACATGTGAAAATTGATGTCTGTTACAGTGTTCTTTCGTTATTCTTTCTTTTATTTCTATAGTATTGTCATAGTTTCAAGTTTATATATTTTTTTAATCAAAACGCTATATAGTATATATAAATTATTTCAAGTTTATGCTTTGTGGGGATAAAATTTGAAACTAATCATCATCATCTTTGGTTTAACGTTTGTTTTACATGCTGGCATGTGTTGGATGGCTTTTAGAAATTGACTTTCAAACTAACTTATTTCTGACCAGGTCTTTATTTATCCTTCTCTCTCTCTCAAGCCCATTCTTATTATTTTCTCCCATGTTTTCCTTGGCCTTTATAGGATTGACATGTATTCCAATACTATACATATTAATTAACCAAAGGTGTGTGCAAAAACACACAGGCTATTCCCCAAAATTATATCTCAAAAAAGAAATGACATTTTTCGTAAAAACTGGCTCCAATTAGAATATTTATAAAAAAGCAAGAATAGTGGTCATGTGACTCTGTCTTGAACTACGTCCGCTGCACGTCAAAATCACTGTGTATTCAAAATGACTTTTAGTGTCTAAAGTAAAAATCACTCGAGCCGATGATTTAAAGACCACAATTTTCAGCAGTCAACTAGCTGAACCAAAAATCAGGACAATGCTAACACGATATTACGCTCAGCGTCCCTTGCCCCTTTGAGGTTAGGGAGAGCAAATCAAAATTCTCAATTCACACACACACACACACTGTCATACGCATACACACAAAAGGCCACACACACAAAAGGCCACACACAGAATGACGAATTCTATCATACACAGATACACACTGACCGGAAACAAACGTATACACACACTCATAACTTTTCTCACCCCGAACCCAACTTTTCAAATGGACATGAAATAACTTTCAACCAATTGTAATTTCTGTAAATATATTGAGCTAGTTAATTATGTTTTATTTCTTTTATTCAACATTCATGTTTTTATCCATTTTCCAACATTTTTTATTACAATTTAATTGTCAGTGTAGATCTTAGAACTTTTTCTAAGATGTAACAAAAATCAACACCTGAGCAAAGCTACAGTCCACGCTGCTACACCTTCCCCTGTGAACTGACCCTGCTACCTCAACTGTTCTACATATACTAACCCAAGCACTCTCATCCCTTCTTTCAATTTGATCAAACTGATGATGTCTCCTCTTCTGCACACAGTTCTCTATACCGTCCAGATTTAATCTTCCTCTGAGGTCATCAGATCTAAGCCTGCGTTTAAGATTCACATTACATATCTGTGTATCATTCTCATATCATTTATCATCATAATTATAAACCGATTATTATAATCTTTTAAAGATAGCTTCTAGGTGTAACAGTGAGTAATGTGGGCTATATTTAGTTTAGCCAAAGCGGGCAAATCACCCCCCTTAAAAATAAATGCACCTTACTATTTTCAGTGATGAGCTATTTATTTTTTACATACCATTGTTTGTTTTGCAAAGATCGATGTGCCCAGAGTAAAAGTTTTTAGATATGATGAAAATTTGGGATACTTATTATTAATTCTATTTTTAATGAAGCATTGCTTGAATTTAGGAGTAAAACTTAAAAACAAAATTAAAGTATTTTTTTTATTTCTTTTAATTTTTTTAAGATACTTGATAAAATCTATCTAAATCAAATTGAGGGAAGTATTAAAATATTTCTTTGTTAATCATTTTCTGGACAGTATAGGGAGATGTGTGCAGAACAGGAAACTTCGATGGTATGACCATGTGGAAAGAATGGATGAGAGTTCTTGGGTTAGTAGATGTAGAACAGTTAAGGTAGCAGGTTCAGTTCACAAGTGAAAGCCAAAGAAAACATGAAAGGAAGTAATAAAAATGGACTTGAGATAGGTTAGTTTGAAAGTCAATTTCTTGAAACTGTCCAACGCATGCCAACATGTAAAACAGACATTAAACCGAATATGATGATGATGATGATGATGATCGTGTAAATTATTTTTTACTTTAATTTAATTTGGGACAAAGCCTACTTTTTCATGAGACGGGGGGGGGGGAGGGGCGTTCTATACTAGTGGACACTTCATGGTGCTGCTTATAAGCCCAACTGGAAGCTTAATGACAAATATTTGATTTTCAGAGATCTTTGAAGAAAATTAAGTCAACTACATTTTAAAATACACTGAATAACATTCTGACACATACCTGAAGATAAGATGTGTTGAAAGATAAATAAATGAAAATACGTATTTTTGTTGTGGAAACTTATAAGTATGAAACAAAACAAAAGACGTAATTAAGACGTCTGGTGAAAGATATGATCCACATACATATTTTCATTTATTTACTTTCCAACACATTTTCTTATCCTCAAGTCAGAATGTTATTCTATGTATTTTCAAATTATACTATATATATCGTAATTCAAAATAATGTATTGCTTGAAATGTGGTTAGGAAGAGTTCTATTTATTTTAATTGTCCTAAATACATTAATAGAGCTTTATGATAATTATTTTTAAAAATGCCATGATGAGATCTATGATTGAAATAAGACGGCATTTGTGTAGTTTTACACCATATTTTATTATTATATATTCTCTCAATGTTTCATTTTACTTCAGTCGAAGTTCTCAGAAATCAAGGGGCCCCTTCCTGGGGCTAACACTTGATCTCTATATGAGATACATAGATACCCAAATATTCTATTAAGAATAATAAATTTATTCTCTCCCCAACTGACCAGTCAAATATGTCATAGTATATCTTTCTTGTGGTCTGTTGGTCTTACCGGATTCCAGGACAAGAATCCATCTAGTCTGGTGGGGTATCCAACTACGTGGTGTTACTTGAGGTAACATCACTAGGAGAAGATGCACTACTCCTCGTATGAGCAAGTGTATAGCCGTGCTGAGGGGATCTTATTTGTGCTGTGGATACTATGTAATTTTGAATATTTGGTCAGGGTTTACTTGTAGGGGTAAGTATCCTCATGTCAGGTTGTCCTGACAAACCCTTGCACAGAGAGACCGAAGACACTCGAGGATAGTGTCTAGTAGGTAATTCAAACTCCCCTATATATATATATATGTGTGCGTGTGTGAAAATGTATTGGGTAATGATCATGGCATTCTATACTACAGCAGGCCATTTCATGGTGCAGCTGAGAAGTACGACTTGAAGCCAATTGACAAATGTTTGATTTTTCAGAGATTTTTGAAGGAAATTAAATCAACTATATTTGAAAAAAAATAATAAAAAAATAGAATAACATTCTGACCAAATACCTGAGCATAAATAAGATGTGTTGAAAGATAAATAAATGAAAATACATATTTTTGGAAACTGATAAGTATTAAACAAAACAAAGAGGGAATTAAGATGTCTGGTAATAAAAGATATGATCCACAGTTTCATTTATTGGTGGGAGTAATAAAAAAAAGAATAGAGGGTGGAAATTGTGGGGCAGACATACATTTTCAAATATATTATCTGGGATCAGTAGCAGCTCTGCCAAACTGTACACCCCCACCCACCGTCCAAATGAAAATTACGAATTTGTCTTTTCTATGAATTTGCTGTGTTGAACAAAAAAATGTGCTTCTTAATCAGCAAATAATCACATAAAATATTTACAGTAAGCTATTTTATTTATGTTTGGGAATTTTTGAGATAAGGATTCAAAACAATTTATTCCCGTGGATAAAATAAAGAGTTCAGTTCAAAATTCTGTCCAGGTTCCCAAATTCAGAATAAAGATTCCCGAGTAGGTCCCACACTATCTGCTAAGCTCCAGCCCCTGTCACATCACATCCCTGTGCTTGTTTTATAAGTATTTCCACGAGATGTGCTCTGATAAACTTTCTGCACTTGTACCCTCTCACCCTCAACATAAATACCCTGCCCCATCCGACTAACAACAAAATCACACTCCTTCACTGTAGAGGTCCCTAGATGCCGGAATATTTTTTACTCTAATAGCTTCTTTCCTTGGGCCGCTATCCTTTGAAATTCCATCTCTGCTCCCTGTTTCCCAAACCATACCAACATGCAGAAATTGTAATGTGAACTTCTACCTCTGTGGATTAAATAAAGCTTTCAGTTCGAAAAGATGCACGTGAAAAAGGTCGGAGGTTACATCAACCAAAACGTTGTAACCAATGTAAGAATAGTAGTCCAAAATACTATTTTATTTAGTAGTCTTATTTTCATACCTTATAAGTATTTTTCTGGGACTGCAACCTCCCCACTTTCTGTAATGGAGAGCTGCCATTGTGTAGGATTATACAGTCACTTGGGTTTGGCTATAAAACTTTCCCATTGCCTAATGCTTTTCTGTGTGTTTATTGTCGTTGTCAGTCATACCACGATGCGTGATGCACATATGCAAGTTATAACTCGCAACACCTGCTCCATCTGGCCAATATACCGATAAAGTGGATGAGCAATTAAACTGCTTACTCTCATTCTGATCATCTTCTCGCTTTTCCGCTTTCTCTCTCTCTCTTTCATATGAAACAAGCTCTAGCTCTTTCATGTTCACTTTATTACAATTATTAAATGAAGAAAAGAAAACGGTGGGGGGGGGGACATAGAACTTTGTGCGGCAGATCATTTTCTCTTGTTATTAGCATCAAGATTGTGAAGATCTCATTAATTACATATTTGTGGGCCAATGTCTGTTGGACTGAATCAATGTTAACACAAAATCCATTTTACATAGCATTCAGAAAGAAAATATATATTATATATATATATATATATATATATATATATATATATATATATATATTATATATATATATATATTATATATATATTATATATATATTATATATATATATATATATTATATATATATATATATTATATATATATTATATATATATATATATTATATATATATTATATATATATATATATATTATATATATATATATATATTATATATATATATATATATTATATATATATATATATATTATATATATATATATATATATATATATTATATATATTAGTGGAAGAACAATATTTCTTAGGTTGAAGTCAGTCAGACCATTTAGAGTTCAGAAATCTGAGTCAAACATTTGTGTTACTAACCCCACAACCTATAATATATATATATATTTCTCACTTTTTTTTCATTTTACTTCAGTGGAAGTTCTCAGAAACCAATGAGCCCATTCTGGGACTAACACTTGATCACTATATGAGATACATGGATATCTGTGTGTTCGATTAAAGTTCTTTTTATCTCTCAAACGTTGAGTTAATAAAGAAGTGAAGAACATTAATTTTCTTCTCTCCAATTGACCACTTAACTATGTTATAGTAGATTTTTCATGTGGTCTCTTTGTCTTGCCGGATTCCAGGACAAAAATTCATCAAGTCTGGTGGAGTATCCAGCTAAGTACTGTTACTTGAGGTAACATCACCAGAAGAAGGTGCACAATTCTTTGTATGAGCAAGTGTATAGCCGTGTTATGGGGATCTTATTTGGGCTTCGAATACTATGTTATTTTGAATATTTGGTCAGGGTTTACTTGTAAGGGAAAGTATCCTTATGTCAGGTTGTCCTGACAAACCCTTGTACAGAGAGACCGAAGACACTGCTAATTCAAACTCTCCTCTAGTAGGTAATTCAATGTGTGTGTGTATAAATTGTACTTAGCTTGACACTTTATTGCAGTAAGTGTTAAACAAAGTACAATTTATTATCATTTATTAGGATAGTGTGCCCTTTGTTTGTCTAAGATCTGATATTTTAATTGAGGTTCCATTTTTTAGAGGTTGTTTTTCTTATATATATATATGTGTGTGTTTGTGTTTATTGACAGTAGAAATGGTGTATTTATTTATTTTTTCTTTAAACCTTTTTCAATACCAAACTTTTAACATGAAAAATATCATGTTCCCCCACATTGGCCATAATTTTACAAGTCGAGCATATCGATTAAGTTGCTGCTTAAAAAGTCCTACTTTAATGAATGAAATTGATTTTCTCAATGAAAATAAATACTATTTTTACTACGTTTTGGGCTTTATGAAAAAATTTCATCTTATTGGAATCAGATTTCTCAGTCAAATTTCTCACTGGGTGCATCTTTATTACTGGTTTTGTTTTTAAAAATGATTGTTTTATTTTATAACATTTTTATATTTTAAAAAGTTTTCTTCAAGATTATGAATTTGGAGTTGGGTCGCAAGAAGTATTGTGAAATGGGTCATCATTCGAAAAAGATTGCAAACCACTGTTCTGGGGCATCTTTCTTCTCCTTCTGGGTAAAGACCATTGATTTAACCACTACTGATGACAGCAAGTTTGATGCCTAGCATTTTATTATTCTTCAATCCACTTTCCCATGATTTTCATCTATTTTGAAAGTAGGTAATAAAGAAACTCAAGGGTCAATGGGTCTCTTAAGAAACTAAAGTATGGAAACTTCTAATGCAATAAAAGTTTAACCATGTACCACAAATTGCAGGGGGTATTCAGTCTTAAATATCACTTGACCTGTAAGGACCTAATTTATGACAACCTGCCTGATAATACACATAATTATAAATTTTAAAAATTGACCCAACAGTGAGAGAATTAGAAAATAAAATAAATGTAATAACAATCTATATAATAATCCATATAATAATACACTCAGCCACTTCATGTTGTTATCACCTTTCACACAAATTAGAAAAAAAAAAATGAGATATTTGTTTATCTACATATATATACATTTCATTCTTTTGGGAATCGTCAGTGTAGAGATAATTATTCATACCGGTTGCAGGACTCAAAACCCCGGAACAAAAGTCATGTTTTTAACTCGAATTCTGATGCCTTAGCCCACATAAATAACCTGATAAATCAGCGAGAGATTAAACCTATTAAAGGCAGACGTCGTCAAGAGTGTTCAACGTCTGAAGGAACGTATATATCTAAATGAATAAATGCAAAAGGTTTTTCAATCTATTCTAACTATATTAACATCAAAACATGCTAGACTTATTTAATTTTAATGATATAATTTATTTACTCCTCTCCAGGAGTTAGACACAAGGCCAGTTTTATCTTACTCCCACAAGGTAAGATGTGACCCAAAATCGGGTCGGGAAAGTAGGGCTTGAAAAGCCAGCGCCCGAGAAGGTGAGCACTCTGGCCATTAAAAATTGCCTAGGCAGCCCCGTCGGCATTCCCCGGTAGGGGCGCCTCAGGCAGTAAGCAATAAACTTACTCCTCCCCAAAGAGGGGAGGCAAAGCCTGGGAGGGTGGACCTCCTAGAACTGCACAGGACAAACCCACAGACAGGTGGAATCAAGCCCCGAAGGACAAGACGACACCGGTCTATAGGGTGCAGTATCCATTGGAACAGATACTACACTTACTTCCTAGCCAAAATGTCAGGTAAATACCCTATATATATATATATATATATATATAGGCATCTCCAACTCACTCAAACAAATCTCGATTTTGCTTGTTTGCATATTTATTTATTTTTAAGTTTTTAATAAATTAATATTCTGTAATATATCTTTCTACTTTGTATTGTCAAATTTTCTTCTACATGCGCAATCGTTTTATCGATAGTAATATTATTATAATTATAAATAAAATAAGATAAGTACAGTTTATAAAAAAAATGATAACGTTTAAAAACTTATTTAGAATTTCATTTTCAAGAGAGATAATTTACTTATGGCTTCAGTAAAGTGTCAAATATCACTGAGATGCCGAGAACAGATACTACACTTTGATCTTAGCCAAAAGGCCAAGAAACCATAAAAATTATTATTTGTGACTAGGCATTTGTAAATTAAAAAAAAAAAAAAATTGATTAAATTGGAATATTTTTTTAATGGGCGGTGTAGTGTAGTATCGGTTCTGTTGTCATAAGACTGTCCTCCCAGGAATTACCTCCTGTTTTTTAAAGTATGTTTGTGTGGGGGAGAATCATTCCAGGAAAAAAAAACCCAAAAAACCAAAAGTCGATTTAGTCAGAATATTTTTTAAGGAGGGAGGTAGTGTAGTATCCAGGATAACTTTTTTCGTTTTTGGACCACCATTCATCACTTGGATTATTTTTTAATCAACGTCTTTGATATCTTGCCTGGAGCTATTTTGGACCTGTTGACTTGGATGAACTGTATAGTTTTACTAAAAAGTATGTTTTGGGCCGATATATTTGATGTTTTATATACCTTTATGTATTTTTATATATATTTTTTTATATATTTTCAAAGATCAATTTTTATTACCTGCAGTAATGTCATTGCGGTAATGGTCCTCTGAGGAGAAGATTTTCTTTGAAAACTCATGAGTTAAGGACTTTAAAGAACTTTGCCTGAACATCGAACTGTAATAAAATTTGATTCGTACCTTATTTTATTCTTTCACTTTATCTATTGCTATTAATGCTCTATCCAGTATATTGAGCTTTATTTTTATCCGGATGTTCACTAATTAAAGATATTAGTTGCCTCTTATATCTTTTGTTGTATTAACCTTATATATATATATATATATATATATATATATATATATATATATATATATATTTATAAAGTTTGATATATATATATTTATAAAGTTTGATATATATATATTTATAAAGTTTGATATATATATATATATTTATAAAGTTTGATATATATATATATATTTATAAAGTTTGATATATATATATATATTTATAAAGTTTGATATATATATATATATTTATAAAGTTTGATATATATATATATATTTATAAAGTTTGATATATATATATATATATTTATAAAGTTTGATATATATATATATATATATTTATAAAGTTTGATATATATATATATATATATTTATAAAGTTTGATATATATATATATATATATTTATAAAGTTTGATATATATATATATATATTTATAAAGTTTGATATATATATATATATATTTATAAAGTTTGATATATATATATATATATATATATTTATAAAGTTTGATATATATATATATATATATATTTATAAAGTTTGATATATATATATATATATATATTTATAAAGTTTGATATATATATATATATATATATATATAAAGTTTGATATATATATATATATATATATATAAAGTTTGATATATATATATATATATATATATATATATAAAGTTTGATATATATATATATATATATATATATATATATATATATAAAGTTTGATATATATATATATATATATATATATATATATATAAAGTTTGATATATATATATATATATATATATATATATATAAAGTTTGATATATATATATATATATATATATATATATATAAAGTTTGATATATATATATATATATATATAAAGTTTGATATATATATATATATATATATAAAGTTTGATATATATATATATATATAAAGTTTGATATATATATATATATATATATAAAGTTTGATATATATATATATATATATATATATATATAAAGTTTGATATATATATATATATATATATATATATATATATAAAGTTTGATATATATATATATATATATATATATATATATATAAAGTTTGATATATATATATATATATATATATATATATATATAAAGTTTGATATATATATATATATATATATATATATAAAGTTTGATATATATATATATATATATATATATATATATATATATATATATATATAACTTCTTTGTAATATAGCAGGAAAATCCCAGCAGAGTGCTCAATTAATTGAGAATTAAAGTAAACAATTAAAACTTGAGAGCGTAATATTTATTTATATTGGTACTGAAAAATTAGTACAACATTCGTACCGTCGGTTTCAAGCACAGAAGGACTTAGCCATCCGGCTCTCTTCAGCTTCTATTGTTATCTGTTTTGGAAATGTGAAGTCACGTGTCACTCTCGTTTGGACGCGTTATTTGCTTAGAGTGTTATATATGTTTGTTCAAATTTAGTGTAAGGAAGGTTTAATAAGGTTTGAAAAAAGGGGGAAGGGGTGAAAAGTAACAGCTGAGATTTAAACCGAAGAAGATTTAAAGAGATATAAAAAAAATTTAAAAATTAAAAAATGTTTCTATATAAATCCTGTGAGCCAATATTATGAGTATCGTATATTTGGCCGTTACTGTTTTGGGGTTTAATGATGTGTTTTCTCAAGGAATTGGGGAGAGAAAATGGGTTTAAGGATTAAAACGGTTAAAAAGTTTAATTAAATTCAAGTTTATATCCTGGATTAAAGGACTTTAAATCAATCCCAAAGGAATTTAAATAAAGATATCATCGGGGCGGTCTAAGGGCAGTAACCTAACTGCAGTCGATTCCATAATACCACTTTCACTTAGGGATGTTGGAAACCATTATGTGGTCCCTCCTACAAGAATGCTGACAACAGAATCAACCCGGTCAACAAAGTTGTACCATTCTAATTCATACGAAATTATCTTACTATAGAATTAAATAAGCATAAGCTATTTTAATGTTAATAAAATTAGGATAGGCCGAAAAATCATTTAGCTTAAAATGGATTAAAAATCTAGTGATAAATTGCTAATCGAGTTTTTTTAATCATTAAACTTTATCAATTTAAAAATATTACATTTTGTTTACTTAAATTGATATCTCTGGGGCTTTAATATATCGAAAAGTAAAGGCAATAAATTTCTGCTGAGTTTGTGCATTTCACCTCTCACCAAAACCAATGTAAAAAATTATTTATTATTGTTATATATATTATGTATGTGATGGTTGTATAGCTTTTTACTTTAATAAAAATAGTTTACCCAGTAAATTTTTTTTCATTATTCTGAACTCTTTCGTTTTATTGGCCGATGACCCAAGTAGCCCTCTTCATAAGCAAGTTTAAAATCTGCACAGAGCTTGTCGTGCTATAAAAAGAAAATCTATTGTAATAGTTTGTGAATTGTACATGATAGAATAAAACATTTCAATAAATGAGATGTTTTGATATTTGCTGTCAACAGAAGTTGGCACGCGTCTACTTTCTTGCTTCTCTTCTTTTAACCAGAATTGATTTGAATGTACAGTAGTTGCCAATATTTATAAAAAGACCAAATAATTTGACTTGTCTCAATCGACATTGAATCGTCTCCTTTGTTTGACTTTCCTTCCTCTTTATATGTGTGAACGATCTTTTAACAGGAAGATTTACATCAACAGTATCTAATGAGTGACAAAGCAATCATACCAAAATATATTCAGTTTTATTGACAACAGGATAGCAACTTAGTAAAATAACCCAAATAAAGAGTACAGTATACCTATGTTTTGAGGTATTTCCATCCGTCTGTCCGTCCGGATTTTTCTCCGCAACCATCCATTGAATTTCTCTGAAATTTTGCATGAAATTGTAACTTAGGTCACGTTAAAAAGTGACATTCTCCGATTTTTGAAAAAAAATCTGGTTAGCCCCCCCAGGGGGTCAAAAGGCCCCGAAATGGCAAAAAATGACATTTTTTTGCCCCATAACTTTTCATCCATCCATTCAATTTCTCTAAAATTTGGCCCAAATGTGGAGGCAATTGTTCCTAATAGAAAATAAGTATCGCTGACTTGGAAAAAATCTGGTTCGTGTCTCCAGGTGGATCAAAAGCCCTCATAAATGGCAAAAAATGACCCTTTTCTCCCATAACGTGTGATCCATCATTCAATTTTTCTGAAACTTGGCCAAAATGTAGAGGCAATTGTTCTGGATATAAAATGAGCATCCTTGACCTCAGAAAAATTTTGGTTCGCACCCCCAGGGGGTCAAAGGGGGGTCAAAAATACCCCAAATTGCCCAAATTTATTGCATTTTACACTCGCCACATACAGTCTCATACAGAGGGGGACCACGCATGCGCGGCTTGTTTTTTCTACTTTCGATTGGCTGAAAAATTTTTTCTATATTTAGACTCTTATCTAATCAAGAAGATATATTTTTAAAAAGAAACATCCGCTTGCTGTTGATAACGATCATTGAACAAGATTCTACATCTTATTGAAAACAGATAATAACTTGGAAAACCAACCAAAATATAAAAGTGAGAGTTTCAAATTGGTGCTATGGACAATGAGGTGATGTGTGAAGTAGTCATTTGAGGCAGACATTGTTATGTTGCTGTCATGTGTTCTTGGTTTGTAGAAATCCGTGCAACTCTGTATGTTCACAATTTTGTGGTAGTTTCTTGCTTTGTGTCACTCCGGCTATTGCTGGCAGTTGCCGGGAAGAGTTTTAATTGCATGCTTCCTAGTGGCACATCTGTAAGTTGTTTTCTACACATGCAAATTAGTTGTTCACACATAAAAATTAGTCCAAATTGGCAATGATGAACATAAGTTCTTTTCTCTCTGGAAAATGGTTGCCCGACATGTGAAACATCTAATGCGCTTTGAAGCTGATAAGTTTTCGTTTTCCTCTCTTTTGTTACAACAACTGATAATAACTTGGAAACATAACCAAAATAAAAAATTCAGTGGTGAGATTTTTTTTTAGCTTTGATGGTTTCGTGTGCTGACATTAGTAGTAATTAAGAGAGTCTCAAGCTGGCTGCCATGAGCAACAAGGTGATCTGTGAAGTGGAAGGGTTTTAAGCAGATTCCCTGTATCTCATCAACTATTTGATGGATTCAGCTGATTTTTGGCAGAGATAGAGGTTCTATGGGCTAGTTGATGGCATTTTAATTTCAGTTTACCATATATAATTTTCCAGAAAATTCCAAAAAACCTTTTAAATGACCATTTGTATTGAGGCATAGCCTTTACAAAAGTAGTGACATTCCATGAAAAATGCCAGTTACTGAAATCATATGCCCTTAATAGGGTTAAGATGAAAATTCATATACACTAAATGTACAAAAGCAAGGAAATTCCCATATTTTTACACTTTTATTGTCATTAAGGGTATGCGAGCACAACAGGGCTATGTATTTTACTGGTAGGAATTTTTCTTCAGCATATCTCACATACTTCATCCACTCATGCATAGAGGTTTATACTGTAGTGATGTGATAATGAAATGGTTTGGTTGATATGTAGTCATACCCTTAATTAATGACAATAAAAGTGTAAAAAAAAGTTATTGGACGCCCTTACTGTCATCACCAAAGTACTGACTGTTTCAAAGCTATTTTAATGCATCTTAAAACTATAAGTGATAAAATAAGCAAACACTCAAGAATGTATGAAAGGAGGATGGAAAGGGAGAGCAGACACCCCTTGCATATATACGCTCTGCTGAAACAATAACACCTGTGCTGGCTTGAATATATGAGAATGCATGACTGTAAGATCCCTAAGGATCTCCTGTATTGTGAACTTGTCTTCATGGAAAGCATCTTTTAGGTGTTGATATGTATTTATTCCTGTGTGTGTGTGCGTGAAAAAGGAAGCAGTTGTTAGTCGTGTTGATACATTTATCTATGTTTATTTCATGTATATGTATATGTGTAAGTTTGTAAGTTTACTGCTAACAGCAAACTGACTCTGATTTTTGCGGCAAAGTATTTTCTTTCTTTCTTCTTCAGTTCCAGTAATAAAGCGTTAACTCCACACGTGTATTATATTTTTCCTCCTTTGCTTGATTTAAAGTTTGCATTTCATTTTGCTTCCACAAATTATTCTAGAATGAATAACTTAACAACACCTTATTGGCAGGCCTCAGCTGCGTTTTCGGATATGTCTGCAAAAGAAGGGGGTGGGAGGTCGATTTTTTCATTTGAGAGAGGGGCGCTTAGAAATTGAATAAGACTTGATAAAATTATACAAAACCTTGAATGAGGAGTGATGGGTATTAAGTCGCCCCCCCCCCCCAGTTTGTTTTCTGTTGATTTGATAGTGAACCTGAGTTTCTGAAATAACTTTCATTACTGAACACATTTGGCATCGTGAAATTGTCAGTAAATCACATTTTGTAATCTTCAAAATCAATTTTGTATGAAAATGCTTTTGTGGCACATTGCCATCCAATAAGATTAGATGAATTTTTTTTTTCCTTTTTTATTCACCCCGAACAAGGCATATTGCCACTGAAACGTAAGGGGCTACTGTGGTTAGGAGCCAGATTTAAAGGGAGTATCCTAAATGGGGAGTTGGGCAGCAAGATGTTTGTTCACATTACATGTAAATTTCTGCATGTTTGTACAGTCAGGGAAACAGGGAGCAGGAAGGGAATTCAAAAGGCAAGCATTCTGAGGAAAAAAGCTATTAGAGTAGAAAATTTTCCAACATCTAGGAACCTCTACAGTGAAGGGGTGTGATTTTGCTGCTATTCAAGTTAGTCGTAAGTAGTTTTGTTGAGAGGGTACACGTGCAATAAGTTCATCAGAGCACATTCAGTGGAAGTACTTGTAAAGCAAGCACAGAGATGTAACACTGCGATGATGCGACAGGGGTTGGAGGTTGGCAGAGATCTGAAATTGATGCTTTTACTCTACTGCAGTCGTGGGGAAAATTGCAGCCCTGAATGACATGCCTAATATTGCCGGGAAAATAACATTTATTAAATTTAGTTCAGTTTCATTATTCTTTTCTTTAAAGTACAGTGAAATAAATAAATATATATGAGGAATAAAAGAAACAATGTTTCAGACAAAATGTAAAATAAAAATGGAATAAAGGATAAGAAAATCAACAACTAGCAAAAATATAAACTCAAAAACACATATTGAATAGTTCTACGAAAATATTTCAATTGTTAGGACAATCATCATCAGTTGGCAGCAGAACTTTAATTAAAAACAGAATATATATATATATATATGAAGAGTTTGAATGCAAAACGCGATAAACGCCATTTTCAAAATCACGAAACTGTCCCTACAAAAAGTGTTGCATTTCAACACTCAACAATACCCCAAATATATGTGTGACATAATATGATACCGAAATAATTTCTTTTTGATTTCAATTAAAATCAGTTTTAATTTGAAGTCTAGATTTAATATATTCGGGTTTTTATTGTTTATGGTCTCAATTTAAACGAATTGGATTTATCACGTTTTGCGTTCGAACTCTTCATATATATATATATATATATATATATGTGTGTGTCTGTGTTCGAGAATCTACATAAAAACTAAAAGTGTATTCATATGTAAACATTTTCCAGGGGAAGACAATAGAATCATCATCATCATATTCTGTTCAACATCTATTTCACATGCTGACATGTGTTGGACGGCTTTTAGAAATTGACTTTCAAACTAACCTATTTCTGGTCAAGTCTTTATTTATCCTTATCTCTCTCAAGTTCATCCTTATCACTTCCTCCCATGTTTTCCTTGACCTTCCCCTGTGAACTGACCCTGCTTACTTAATTGTTCTAAATTTACTAGTAGTCCTGAATCTCTAAGTTCACCCCAAGGGGGTAGAACCTCCTTAAAACTTTAAATATATCCTATTTGATGAAATTTAAATCATATCTATAAAATTTTCCAGTGAAGACAGTTGAAGTGATCCTGAATCTCTACAGGCTCATTTACATGCCGAATCTCTACGTACCCCGCAAGGGAGCTATGGAGGTAGAATTCCCCCCCCCCCCTCCTTAAAACTTTAAATACGTATATTCATATTAACTTTAAATCATATAAAAAGATACTAATTCAGAATTTTCCAAAAATGTTAGTTTCTTCTGACTATGTTAGGTGGCGAAACGGGTAGGGGGGAGTCAGTAAAGAAAATAATATAGTGTCATGAGCATAGTGAAAAAGGACATAATGTTCCTCATAAAATCCCGAGCAACGCCGGGTCTTCCTGCTCGTAATTAATAAATTAGCAACCAATCTTACTAGTTTTAAATTTTTTTTATGTATTTTCTATTAATTTCATTTTCAGTTTAAGTGTATGTTGAGTTTTGTAATCAAAACTAATGGTAATACAAAAGGGTGTTCACAAAAAAATCTGTGACCTGTGTTAACTCTTACGCAGGTTTAAGCATACATTGATAAACTTGAAAAAGGCTTTTCTTTTTACTTGTAATTCCCCTTTTTAAACAATTTATAAAATACTAGCACGGCTACCTGGCGTTGCCCGGGGGCATGGGCAACAAAATAAAAGAGTTAAAAAGTGTGTGTAACAACTTTCTTTTGAATCTCTCTCTCTCTGTCTGTGTGTGTCTCTCTCTCTCTCTCTCTGTTTGTCTGTTTGTCTGTTTCTCTCTCTCTATCTCTCTGTTTCTCTCTTTCTCTTTCTTTCTTTTTCTCTCTCTCTCTCTTAGAAAAAAAAATTCTCTAAATGTCGACTCCTTCCCCCTGACTAATGTGTTTCCTGTTGACTCCCCCCCCCTCCCCCCAAAAAAGAACATTAGCAAAATAAAAAAAGGTGTCCATATTGTGTCCAAGCCAATGCTGAAAAAGAACATATCAGCTTTCTGGTGTGTCTTCTGTAGTTTCTAACTTTTAGGTATACATACACCCAAACAGACAACTTCCCTTTATATAATATATCACCATCAGGGTTTTTGACCACTCCTGGAGGAGGAACCTCTTATTGCTGACTGTCAGTCAGGGGTTTTGCCATAGTCGCCATGCTAGGCACTGCAGTTTGGCAACGCTATTTGCCCAATGCTCGGTGTCCACATACAGCATCTGGAATTCCCAAATGGTCACCCATCTAGTACTGACCAGGCTCAACGTTGCTTAACTTCGATGATCTAGGTAAAAGATAAGTCACACTTTATTTTTTATGTGACTATTGGAGAGCGACTTCCGCTGTTTTCTAAGCCACGCTGATCCTATTATATTATAATAGCAGTCTCAGCCTTGCATTGCCCAGGAGTATTTGTAGTTGCATTTTGTGTCACAACAAAATCTTATTATTTATAATAGTCTTGAATATATTAACAAAATTACATTCAAAACTGCCTGGAAGTGCTGGCTCAGGACAAGTTGGAAAAGGGCTCATTTTTTTGGTGATCACTAACACCAGGAAACTGCCTTACTGCCTGTTTTATCGACTAATGAAACTGCCATTTCCTCGTTACCCTCATGTGGAAGGCTGAGAGTTTCTTAACAGTTGCCTAAGGTGTAAACTTAAATGATAGAGGGAAGGAGTTGTCTTAATTCTCCATTCTAGATTAGCAAACGCAAAGTCTGGCCATTTTCCAGAAATGTGCAGAGTGTTTAAGACAAATTTGATACTTTCTGGAAAGGAAAGAAAAAACGTCATATCTTGGTCAATAATTGATGTATTCTCAAAATCTAGAGTGCATCTCTTCACTCTGAGAGACGCCAAAACATCAGTTTTATCCTGGCAATTAGCTCGTCCTTGGTGTTGCAGGTGGTGTGGTTGGTGTCTTTCTCAACTGCACCCCACGCAAAACAGTTCATGGGGTTGCAATCAGGCGAGTTGGGGAGGCAAGATATTGGGACTGATGAAGTTGTGGAAGTTCTTAGATAGAAACTTCTCAGATTTCCAAGAAGTGTGACACAGCTGAGTTCTGCTGTCACACGTATGACCTTCCTTCAGCCACCCTTTCCATCCAGCGCTTGACAACAATGAACAGCAACTCAATATAGGCATCTGAATTGAGTCTGAGTCCCTTTTCGAAGATGGAAGGCGGCATGATGTGGCTTTCACTGGAAACAAACCCAAGGAGCATCACAGTTTGAGAGAACTAGATCTTTATGATGTGCGGAACTTCATGCAGGCTAGCCATCTGCTGTTCTGCATGTTGTGCAACTGGTCTTCAGAAGAAGCAGAGCATCCCTGGCTCGACTGCATGTTTGACCTTGTTAACAACTTTCTTGGCTTTCGTAAGGGTCTTGATGGTGAGTAGTTGGCCTTTACAACTCTTGTATGAGGAGGAGGAGGAAAAATTCTCATTCAGAACTTTCTTTATAGTCGCCACTCTGACGCCCATCTGCATTGCCTTGCCTGGATCTTGCTGCACTTATTTTTTGTAGCTTCTCGACTAATTTTGTTGTACAGACACAGAATGCCTGTTATGATCCTTCCTGCTATCCACTGCTTCCACATATCCGTCGCAATTCTCCATCTCACATTTTCACAGCCTTCGGGACATTCAAGAAGCTTTGAGCTGCAGCAAAGATTTCCTTATTTTTTAATCTGCTGCAAATCATCATCATAATACAGGTGACTTTCTTCCAATATTCCGGTGCTTTCCAGTCGTCCACGGTATCTTTCTCTCAAACCTACTAATAGTACACAGAAACAGCTATCCATTGCGCTTTACTACTATTAAATAATTAGTGGTTCTGAAATGAAAGAATATAAAAAAAAGTGATCAAATTTTTCTCGAACACCCTGTATGCATCGTAGCCATGACTGTGTGTGTGTAATTATCAAAATAAGACAGGTTTATATTTCAAAAAGAGATGACATTAAAATATTATACTTACTACTTGACCATTATAACATTATAATAATGCTGTTTTTATTTCAAATGGCAAATGCTCCAAAAAATACAAAAAACATCCTGTTTAGTATTTTAAAAGAGGATTTTTATGATTCGCAAACAAAATATCCACAAATAAATTACAAAATATATATATATTAAAAAGTATAGCAATAAATCAGAAAATTGAACAGTAAAGACATTTGGATTATTCGGACTACTATTCAGGTCTTGGATATTATTTTCACATTTCAGCCGATGTAACCTCCAACCTTCCTCAGGTGCGTCTTGTCGAACTCGGGAATTTTGAATTGAAATGAACCCTTTATTTAACCCACAGAGGTAGATTGTTCTTGTTTCGTCAGCCATCACTGAGTGGAAGTCTTAGGCGATTTTAATTTTATTCTTAGTTAGTATCGCCTGTCTGGAGGATTGAACCTTCAACTGCCAGAGAACTCTCAATTAAAACTGATTATAACTTAACACCTTTATCCGTTGCAACATGTGTCCAAGAATAAAATAAAAATTACGACTTCTACCCGATCGTGGCTGACGGAAGAAGAACAATCTACTCCCATGAATTAAATGAAGGGTTCAGTTCAAAACTCTGTATAGATTACCGAGTTCGACATGACGCACCTGAAGAAGGTTGCAGGTTACATCGGTCGAAACGTAGAAATAACGTCCAAGATGAGAATAGCATTATTAAATGCTTTCTCCGCTAGTCGCAGAATACGCACTAACATGGCTGAGTATCCGCCAAGTTTTACTATCTTGAGCCAAGGTGTTCGCTTGTTTTATGTTCATGTTCGTCCATTCACAGACGTTGTCTATCCATTCTTTTTCTTTTGTCTACCTTTCGACCCGCTTCCTTGTATTATGCCTCCAATGCATATTTTGAATTTACCCACACTGGAACGTTTAATGTTGTCAAATAATCCCAAGGCTTTAGATTTGATGACAGAGGACATTGATGGGATGCCAGTGAGTTTTCGCAACTCTGCGATACTGATGTGATCAGATAGTTTATGATCAGTAACGAAGCGTATGATGTGGTTTTAGAAAGTTTCTACATTCTGACATAGTTTGATGGTCCAGTTGACGCATTCAAGTCAGTATGAGAACAGTAGTTCAAATAATACAAATTATCAATCCTAATCTAAAAATTTCTGAAACATAATAAGAATATTTGACAATCATAAAATGAACGGTAAGAAAACGCAATTGTAAAATATAAACAATAAACATAGAATCGAAAAGAAAACAATAAAAATAAATTTATTGTACTAAAAAAACTAATCTTTATATAAAGTTAGGTATGTTTATATATTTGTATTTTCAAGATTCACTTTTAAACTAATTAACCGATCATTATGGATTTTTTAACACAGCTGCTATGCGTAAGGGGTTCAATTGTGGGCTATATTTAGTTTAATTTACATTTATGAAAAGGGAGCAAAAAGGTAATTTTTGTGAAATTTTAACAATAGGTATTAGACATCAAATAATAAATATTCCCCAAATTTCAGGGTTTTAAAAAATATTTTAAAGGTTTTTTTAAAGGACATAACCTCCAATTTGAAAATTCAAATATTTCAGATTTTCATTGAATTTTATTCATTTGCAAACCTTTTTACTCCCTGCTGATCAGTGCACATATGAGTTAACTGAATGGGTCAAAGCAGGCGTTGAAGTATATGTCCCCATGCAAAAATTCTACAGCAAGCCCCACTCTTCACAATGGTTCACCTCAGAATGTGCAGCTGCTATTGCACAGAGGCAGCAAGTATTCCGACAATTCGGCTGCCATAAGTCAACTGCGAATAGACAAATTTATAAAGTCAAGAAATAATTGTAAGGCAGTGATAGGTGAAGCAAAGAGTAGGTATACAGAGATCAATAGAAAACATATTCAGTCGCAGAAACTAGGTACTCACGATTTCTGGAAAATCTACAATAGTGTGGTGAACAATGGACAATCAACAATTCCCTGCTTTTAAACCACAATGATGTCGTTTGCACGGCAACTGATGAGGCTGAACTACTTGATCAGTGTTTTGCCTTAAACTCTACTTTGGACTCAGCAAACCACCCCCTCCCTACATTTCCATTGCAGACTGAAGCCACACTTGATAACCTGGTCATCACCCTACACCAGGTCAGAGACATCATAAGAAACCTTGACACCTCCAAAGCATGTGGGCCTGATCTTATATCAGTAATAGTAATAAAGAAATGCTTTGCTGAACTGGCCCCTGTCCTCCCCAAACTCTACAACAAATGCCTTGCTGAATCTTGCTTCTCTGATAGCTGGAAAATTTCCTGTGTGGTACCAATCTTCAAGAACTCTGGAGATAGAACTGATCCTCAGAATTATCGCCCCATCAGTCTATTCCCGATCTTTGCTAAAATCTTTGAATCCTTAATCAATCTAGTGATAGTCTGGCACTTAGTTAATGCTGAACTTATTTCTGACTGTTAGTATGGATTTAGGTAAGCACGATCTACTGCGGATATCCTAACGGTCATCTCTGAATGCATATACAATATACTGGACAAGGCAGGTGAAGCCAGGGCGGTAGCGCTTAATATATCCAAAGTCTTTGACAAGGTCTGGCATAAAGGGCTTCTCCTAAAAATACGCTCGCATGGTATTACTGGACGAATATTTGATATAATTAGATCCTTCCTAACCAAAAGAAAGATCCAGGTTGTCCTCAATGGCCGTTCATCCAAACAACATGACATAAATGCTGGTATACCCTAGGAATCGATCCTTGGACCTTTATTGTTCCTGATTTTCATAAACGACCTCCCTGATGACATTGTGCATATACAATATACTGGACAAGGCAGGTGAAGCCAGGGCGGTAGCGCTTAATATATCCAAAGTCTTTGACAAGGTCTGGCATAAAGGGCTTCTCCTAAAAATACGCTCGCATGGTATTACTGAACGAATATTTGATATAATTAGATCCTTCCTAACCAAAAGAAAGATCCAGGTTGTCCTCAATGGCCATTCATCCAAACAACATGACATAAATGCTGGTATACCCTAGGAATCGATCCTTGGACCTTTATTGTTCCTGATTTTCATAAACGACCTCCCTGATGACATTGTGTCTGAGATGGGTATATTTGCTGACGACACCATGCTCTACTCTTATCATGTGTGCAAAATTGACATGCACATATCCGAGGCAATGGCTGAATCCTTAGAAAGTGACCTCCAGGCTGTAGTGGATTGGGGTCATAAATGGATGGTAACATTTAATGCTACAAAGACAAAGCTCCTTTCCTTCAATAACTACAAAAAACTCTTCAACCACCGATTGCCATGGCAAATAACACTCGACTTGAGAGTCCAACGTTCAAACTCCTCAACTTAACAGGTAACATCAATTGGAATAAATACATTGAAGACATTGCCAAGGCTGCTGCAAAGAAGGTGGGCTCCCTCTACCGTGCTAGTAAACTTCTCACACCTGACATTATTCTATATCTCTACAAAGCCACCATCCGTCCATGCATGGAGTATTGTTGCCACATCTGGGCTGGTGCATCACCCACTAGTCTCTTTCTCTCTTAGACAAGGTTCAAAAAAGAGTCGCTAATTTAATAGGTCCCTCACTATCCACCAAGTTCCAGCCCCTGTCCCATCGCCGCAATGTTGCATCCTTGTGCCTGTTTTACAAGTACTTCAATGGATTGTGCTTCAATTAACTTGCTGTTCTGGCGCCCCCTCGATGTAAATACACTAGACCAACCCGATAGTCAGCTAGTCCCATCCATTCACTGTGGAGGTCCCCAGATGCCGGAGAGCTTTCTACTCCAATAGCTTCTTTCCTCATGCTCCCGGTCTCTGGAACTCCCTCTCTGCTCCCTGTTTCTCTGGCTGTACCGACATACAGAAATTTAAAACTAATGTGAACAAACATCTCGCACAGTTCCTAATTTAGGATGACCCAAAAAACTTTCACTCTAATTCTCAGTAGCCCCTTACGTCTACAATGGCAACTTGCCTTGTTTGGGCTGAACTATAAAAAATAAAATGAAAAAAAAAGATTCCCTGGATTTCAATTTCTTTTTAAGAAGCCTTAAATTTTAAACATTTTCTAGAATCAAAATTATGTATAGGACATACACATATTACTCACAAACATTTATTGGAAGGTAAAGAGTCTCCAATGTGTATATCATGTCAAGAATCTTATACAGTCAAACATATATTAATAAACTGTCAGGATCTGCAACAAAGCCAAAGGAAATACAACTCGAAAAATCTAAAGGACACAAATCTAACTAAAATTTTAGATTTCATCAAAGAAGTTGTACTGTTAAAAAAAAATTAATTTCAAATTATTATTATTTTTTTTTTTTTTCAAAACAGTATAAAATAATTATACTACCTTGGGATTCCATTTGACAACTTTATTCGCCATAGATGTTTGATATGCCATAAAACAAACCAAACCTATAAGTGCAAACAAATAAAAATTAAAAACTAAAATGACTTCATTGGATCCCGGGTAACACTGGCTAGGTACAGCTAGAGGTTTTATATTGTGAAAATGATTGAAGTACCTTAAATAAAAGGTGACTTCTTTTTTTTTTTTTTTTTTTCATTCTCTGTTATCTTTGAATTATGTGCAGCCAGCTTTTCTAAAAAACATTCTCCATGTCTGCCATATGAGAAGAGTCAACTCTTTTTCTGCTCACATAGAGAAAGAGAGATAGAGAGAGAGAAAAATTTCAAATACGATCAGAAAAGCTTTTTTGCTTTCAGAGTTTTCATACCTGCTTATATCGACCATAGCACTCAAAAATAATTAATTTTGAGAGAAAAATTTCATTAAGTTAGAAATTTGTTTACCTTTTTTTCCACACTTTTTAAGCCTTCCTATTTGTGTCAAGGGCAAATAAAATGATTGGGTGAATGAGTTATCTTGAACTTTTCAGCTCTGTAATGGCTGCCAAATGTTCGCAATTAGTTTTGTCTCACGATGCAACTGATGTAAAGGCAAAATTATTTTGCCCTATTTGCTTTTTTTTCTTCTGATTTTGTTTTGTTTTCTGTTTTTTTGCGATAACAAATAAAAAGAAACAGTGTTTATAAAAAATGGAATTGAAATATATTACAGATTTTCATTTTTTTTTTCCATTTTTTATTTTGCGAATATCAATTAATAAACAATAATAAAATCAAACAGTGTTTTATAAATAGAATTAAAATATATTACAAATTTTCTGTTTTAAATTAAACAGTAGTTATTAAAAATGGAATTAAAATATATTACAAATTTTCTTTTTTTTTTCATTTTTATTTTGCAAATATAAATTAATCTCCTCCCTTCCTCATATTGATCATATTGATCAATTCCCCCTCCCCCACGCCAGTACATCAGGGTAGTTTGCAAAAATCAGAAAAAAAAATTAATATTTGCAAAATAAAACAGAAAAAAAAATAATAACCTGCAATATTTGCAAAATAAAAATAAAAAATCAGACAGGGCAAAAGTTATGCAGCATATTATTTTTTTGCCCTTGCACCGGTTGCAATGTGAGATGAAACTAATCACAAACATTTGACAGCCATTACAGAGCTGAAAAGTTCAAGATAAATGCTGAATGATTCAACATGTTATTTCAAAAGATGCAACTAACAGTTGTAAAAATATAAAAACTCTAATATTGACGCATGTGCTTAATTCTGGGTATCAAGAGCTATATATAGGAATTGGAAGATTTAAATTAGAAGTTGTATAAGGAAAAGTGAATAAAAGATCTTAATCATAAAAACATAGGTTAGAATCCTTAGGTTTAACTACTTTACTAAACATGAGAATTGGAATATAATATTTAAAGTAAAAGGCGTACAAAAAAAAGTGACTAAACAATCATAAAACATAGATTAAAATCCTTAGGTTTAATAAGTACAGCCCCCCCCCCCCGCTCTCACAAAAAATGCTACTCATTTGGCTAAGATCAAAGTGTAGTATCTGTTCCGATGGATACTGCACCCCATAGACTGGTATTGTCTTGGCCTTCGGGGCTTGATTTACGCTGGTCTATGGGTCTGTCCTGTGCAGTTCTAGGAGGTCCACCCTCCTAGGCTTCGCCTCCCCTCTTTGGGGAGGAGTAAGTTTATTGCTTACTGCCTGAGGCGCCCCTACCGAGGAATGCCGACGGGGCTGCTCAGGCAATTTTTAAACCCCACTTTCCCGACCCGACCTTGGGTCACATCTTACTTGTGGGAGTAAGATAAAACTGGCCTTGTGCCTAACTCCTGGAGAGGAGTAAATCAATACTCATGGAATCGTTAATAAAATTCATAATCCTTTCTGCAATTCAACCCTATTTGGTATAAATAAAACTTCAGTCTATGCTTAACTTGAAGAAGGAAGCAGCAGCAGCAGCATTACTGATATGTGGTAGTGTTAAAGTATCAACAGTAGTTGTGTGTCGTGTTGGTACATATATATTGATGTGTGTGTGTTTATTTCGTGTGTGAATGTGTAAGTTAACTGCTAACAGCCAACTGATTCTGATTTCTTTTCTTTCTTTTTTTCTTTAGTTCCGGTAATAAATCCGTTAACTCCACACGTGTATTATATTTTTCCTCCTTCGCTTGATTTAAAGTTTGCATTTCATTTTGTTTCCACAAATTATTCTAGAATGAATAACTTAACAGCACCACATTAGCAGGCCTCAGAGATGTCTGCAAAAGAAAGGGGGGTCGATTTTTCCATTTGAGAGGAAGAGGGGGCGCTTAGAAATTGAATAAGACTTGATCAAATTATACAAAACCTTGAATGAGGAGTGATGGGTATTAAGTGATTTCCCCTCCCCCGGTTGTTTTCTGTTGATTTGATAGTTAACCCCGAGTTTATGGAATAACATTCATTACTGAACACAACACGGAAATGCTACCGACGGAAGCGTTAATAAAATTCACAATCCTTTCTGAAATTCAACCATATTTGGTATAAATAAAACTTGAGTCTTTGCTTGACTTGTCCACCGAGTTTCAGTCATGAATATCCAACAATTTCATTTTATCACTGTTTAATGATATGAGGAGTCACTTTGGTGATCGTCTCATTCATAAGAATTGCTATATAATATCTAAATTAGAAGGCATACAAAGAAAAGTGACTAATCTAATAAAGGGAATAAAAGATCTTAATCATAAAACATAGCTTAGAATCCTTAGGTTTAACTACTTTACTAGAGAGAAGAATTAAAGAGATTTAATTGACACCTTTAAAATAATGGGGCTTTTAAGCATGGAACGCACTTTTTTACTATCTTTCTTCACACTCCAAATTTATTTGCACGACAGATTTCAAAAACTAAATACAACACAATGGGTTCTGTTTTTTTTTTCTAATCGAGTAATTATTTTAATAAATTGCCTAATAGCACGAGTGTAGAAAGAATAAAGTGGATGAATTCAGAAATGATATAAAAAATGAACTTAAAGGAAAAATTTTTAGGGTCTATCTTGTGAAATATTTACGAGAATCTGATCCGGTATATTCTTTTCATTTATTCTGTGAGATTGTAAGTGTGTGTATCGCCACTTGTTATGGAAGAAGTAATAAGATAGACTTGACTTTCAATCCTTGGTAGAGCAACTAGTCTATAAAAAGGAACTACTTTAAAATGACATTAGCTGCACCTACCCAGCATTGCCCAAGTGCAGTGAAGTCTTTTTAATATTCATTTGTTTGCACATTTTTAAACTTAATGTAGACAACTCTTATTATATTCTTCAATTTAAAATAAGTAATTCCCCCTGCAGATGTTAGTTTTTGGTGATGATTCAAAAATATTTCATATTAGCAGTCGTCTGGGCCGGACTTAGTAATTTTAAAAATAAATTGTAGCTAAGTATGTTATTATATTGCCAATAACAGGGTACAATAATAACTAATGAAAAATCAGAAGCAAAGTTTGATTTGTCAGCTTAAATGCTATTTGGACCTAATTTTGAAAATTCGACAAGATAACTTTATATGTTAGATTAGTCCTTCTCCACTTTTTTTCAGTCATCTTGGATTTCTCTTTTCAACTGGACTTCAGTAATGTTGATTCAGGAGAAGTGTGGTTTAGGATTGTGTAACAATTGCTTCACTATAAATTCATCATGCAAGCATCCTTTCAGAAGGTATCCGTTGTGTCTAGAGACAGAAGGCCAACAAGAACATATAAAGGGTGTTTGGAAAATCGATGGCATAATTTGGGGATTATGTTCTATATGTGTAAAGAAGTCTCTTTGTGTGAGGGGGGGGGGGGGGGGCTTTTGTAATAGCATTCCATTACTAGTCTAATTTCTTCCTTTGTGGTCTATTTCTTCCTCTGAGTGGTCTTTGCTTTGTACTGATCATATTTATTTACCTGTATTTGGTCTGTTGTATTCCGGTACATGAAATAAGAAGAACCAATATTTGCAAGATGCTGACCAGATTCCGCATGTCGGCTCTCAAAAGAACTCCTACCAATCATGACGCTCAGATCTTTCTTCCAAGCTCTACAACTTTTATGATTGTTTGATGTTACTTTGTCATGGTTTTGTTGGTATATGCAGCAACACCAGGCCTAGGCTTATTTTACTTGTGATCCTGTCACAGGGGATAGTGTTTATCTATCTCATATGTAGAAATAAGTTAACAGTACACTCACACACACATTATACATTTTAGATGTTTCAAATAATGAATATTTGTTTCAATAGCCTATAATTCGGAGACCAAGCGTTTACATATATAGAACATAATCCCAAAGTTATGCCATCGATTTTCTAAACCTCTTAAAAGTTGAAATGGGATTACTGATTCAAATAAGAAATGATCCCTCAAAGAGGCATAATAAATTCTCTGCTGTTAGCGATTGATATTTGCCATCGCCATTCCTCCTTCTTTTTCTAAGTGACCATGTTTAAAGTATCTTTTATCAAATGTCTAGTTTATCACCCATGACAGCTTGTGAATTTAGGTTTTAGGTGTGCTGTTGAAGAAAATTTAGAAATTTAAACTTTAACTTTTTCAATCTTTTTTTTTGTTTAACAATCCGTTCAAATTTCAAAATAATAAAAGAAAGAATAAAAAAAAAAATTATTGTTTTAAATATTTCCAGCATTGTCTTAAATAAACTTCTCTTAGGCCGTGAAGTTGTCTTTATTTTTCTAGATGATTTTTATTTAAATTTTAGTATAAACATATATTGGACAAGAGCCTCTTTCTCACAGAAGAAACGTTGCTAGTCTTTCTCTACTCTATCGTTATTTTCATCGTAGGCACTCGACTGAGCTCCAATCTCTACTTGCTTCCTGTAAAACATTCACAGCAAAAAACTCGTCTAGCTACAACCACTGTAAAAAATAAGGTGTTCCTTTCTTACTCTGTACCTGGAGCTATGTGGAACTTCCATGAGCAGAGTTTCTTTCCAAGAACTATACGACCTTGGAATGCAATACCATGAGTCTGCTTCCCAGCTGCCTGCAGCATGGTCGTTTTTAAGTCCAATGTTAACAAATTCTTGTTGATCCGTCCTCTTAGTCTTAAATAATCAAATTCTGCAATCCTCAATGTGTTTGTCTCAACATCCATTTGACACA
This sequence comes from Sepiola atlantica, assembly GCA_963556195.1. NCBI lineage: Eukaryota > Metazoa > Mollusca > Cephalopoda > Sepiida > Sepiolidae > Sepiola > Sepiola atlantica. The sequence goes on from OY744518.1 coordinate 172,379,569, forward strand.
AACTCATTAACCCTTGTCCTCAAGTGGCCTTTGGGCCTTAATGAGTCGTGACTCGTTAGTAAAAAAAAAAAAAAAAAAATGTATATATTGTTAGGTAAAACCTAACAGCCAATGCTTTGTGAGTCTCAAACAGACGTTGTCTGGTGGGTTAGGCGTAAATTAGGGGCAAACGAGTTGATGGTGATGGTTGTTCAAGCAATGTTTACGAGTGAAAATGAAAAATTTTGTTATTACTGACAAAATGATAAATATTGTGATGGAGTTTTTGAAGGATAGAACTATGAAGGTAAAGGTTGGTAACAATTATTCTGAATCACAGTACATACCCTTCGGTGTTCTGCAGGGTTCAATATTGAGTCCTTTGTTGTTTTTGATATTCATAAATGACTTACCTAATAATATAAATTCAGAAATAGAACTGTTTGCTGATGATGTTAAACTACTTGTGAGACATTTATCAAAGGAAATAACAAAGATGAATCTAAATAAATTATCATATTGGGAGGACATTTTGAAATTGGGATTTGACCTGGACAAATGTAAAGTACTACATGTAGGATCCAGGAATGTTGGAATTGAATATGTACTAAATAACAGAGAAATCAAAGAAGTAGATGGAGAGTGCGATTTGGGAGTGGGGTTTGATAATACATTTAGGACAAATAATCATATGTTGACCATTGTATCAAGGGCAAATAGAATGATTGGGTGGATGGTTAGGATATATAAAGCTCTAATAAGACTTCATATAGAATACTGCACCCAGGCCTAGGCTCCAGCGACTAGACATGGAAATTGGAATGTAATATTAAAACTGGAAGGCATACAAAGAAGGGTGACAAAACTAATAAGTAAAGTAAAGGAGTGCAGTTACAGGGAGAGATTGGACAAATTGGAATTGACTACTTTGCTGGAGAGAAGAATGAGAGGTGATATGATTGAGACTTTCAAGATAATTAATGGCATTTCTAACTATGGTGGCCATTTTTTTAGTATTTCTTTTAGATCTGGAAGGTTATTGTCAAGACAGTTTTCAAAAACTAGATCTGTAAACCAGTTATGTTTTTTTGCTCACAGAGTAATATGTTTTTAGAATAAGTTGTCAGATCGGATTAAGAACAGCAATAACGTGGATCAGTTTAAGATGAGGTTGGATAAATTCAGAGAAAGTGGTAGGAGGGATAAATTGAGAGGGCACTTTTGGGAGTTGTCAAATGAAATATTTGACAGAATTTGATCTGGATATCGTACTGTACTAAGAGTTAAATTTTTTTTTTTTAACAGTTGAATTGAGAAGATAGTTAAAGGGGAGATGCCGAAGGAGGCATAACAAACAAATAATAATAATGTACAGAAATGCTCAAAGTCGTGTTAGAATTAACAGCACATTTAGTGAAAGCTTAAATGTTAACATGGGGTTACATCAGGGAGCTGTATTGAGTCCATTGCTTTTCATTTGTGTCTTAAAAGTGTTGTCCAGGGAGTTTCATATGGGTTGTCCAGAAGAGATGCTGTATGCTGACAATTTAGTATTTGCCTGTGAAACAATGGAAGGTCTACTTGTTAAGTTGGAGGAAAACTATGGAAAGTACAAATTTGAGAGTAATAATTTCCAATGCTCAGTTTGTGAAAAGGGAATTCGAAACAACTCGATTCGTTGTGGTATTTGTAAGCATTGGGTACACAAGAAGTGCAGTGCGATTACACATAGGTTCAGAGATAACAACCAGTTTGTATGAAAGAAATAAAAGATAATGGAGACAGATGAAAACTCAGATGGTGAGGCTACTGAGGTTGTCCAGAAGTTTTGGTACCTTGGTGATACCAAGGAGCACAGGAAAGAGCTGGTGCTAGTGTAATTGCAAGAGTGGATGGAGTAAGTTCAGAGAACTTCTGTCATTACTAACCAGCAGAGAATTACCACTGTCAACCAAGGGAAGAGTCTATCAGACATGTGTATGCAAGTGAAACCTGGTCAACGAGCGTTGAGGATATGTGTTGCATGGAGAGAAATTATATGAGAATGATGCAATGGATGTGTAATGTGAGTCTTAAAGACAGGCTTAGAATCTGATGACCTTAGAGGAATATTAAATCTGGACAGTATAGGTAGATATGTGTAGAACAAAAGACTTTGTTGGTTTGTTCACATCGAAAGAATGGATGAGAGTGTTTGGGTTAATAGATGTAGAACAATTGAGGTATAAGGATCAGTTAGCAGGGGAAGGCCAAGGAAAATATGGAAAGAAGTGATAAGGATGGACTTTAGAGAAACACCTGGCCAGAGATAGGTTAGTTTGGAAGTCAATTTCTAAAAGACGTTCAACACATGCCGGCATGTAAAACAGACGTTAAACCAAATATGATGATGAAGCAGCGTTATGTCTGTTATGTCCAACTTCTTTTGCATTGAATGAGAAATTGTCCAGGATGGCTGCTATGAGCAGGTGGCCATCTCCATGTATTGATTATTAGTCCATTGATATCAATTTGTATGTATGTATGTGCCTGGACATAGTTGATGCCTGAGGGTAAAACTACAGAAAGAGCTGTCCCCTTCAGCCTTCGTTAAGAAGAAAAATTCTGGAAACAACGGTCGATAAAGGTGTTTTATCAATGCTGTAGACTTACTCTTCTTTTGTGGTCAGGCTGGCAGTCGCTTACAGAGTGGGATTTGTTCTGTGCAAAGCCTTGTCTCATTTAAAAAAAGCTTCATGCCTAGGTAGGTATTGCTTGAAAAAAGATGTTACTGTCTTTGTGATATGGTGGCTGGCCACAACCTAAAAAGGGAAACATATTTAATGAAGGCTTCTAATGATAGAAGCAATAGCAGTAAGGGGGTTTGGAAAATACACGATCACAACTTTGTGTTTTTGTCGACAAGAATTGATAATTCATCTATTACTAATGGAGATTTGGCATCTGTCTGTCTGAAGCTGAACTATACTATAACTTCTATTAATGAACTATTGTGCTATCTTTTAATGCCCAATTCAGTTTACTATAACATTCAGATTAATGTACTACCTCTCAATGCTCAATTCAGTGTGGTAGAGGGGAGTAGTGTAGTATCTGTTCTGTTATCATGAGACCATCCTCCCAGGCATTACCTCCTCCTTTTGGGAGCTAGTGTAGTTTATACTCGTTCATCATGATACCATTCCTCCCAGGTATTACCTCCTCCCTTTTTAAGGGGTGGGTGGGTGGGTGTAGTATCTGTTCTGTGGTCATGAGACCATCCTCCCAGGGATTACTTCCTCCTTTAGAAATAAATGTTATTGTTAACATACCTGAAATCTTTACTATTTATTTCTATTCTGTCATACCCTGCATCGTCCACTAACCAAGGATACCACACACATATATCAGTGTCTCATTCAACAGCATATTATGGACAAGCTGCCGCTATTTATCAAATCTTTCTCCTCTTTTTTTTTTTTTTGTTGGTTTTGCTATATTTTGATTTTTGTGTGATATTATTTATTTAGCAGTGTGTCAACAACAGTGTTTTTGGTTTCTTTGCTTATCACTTTCCTGTATGTAGTCTTGTCCCTCTCACACATACTACTTTTCAGCACTGTCTCAGCCACAGTCTTTTTTAGAGTTCATGGAGTTTTTTAGTTTTTTAAATGAGAGGGTTAATTTTTTTTTTATAGAAATCGCTCCAGACATGGCAGGAAGCCACTTTATGTAAGGAGCTTAAAAAAAAAAATACTTGGTCAAAAACTAGCCAACGATAAGTATTAGATGGATAGATTCTGACCCAGAAAACGGCAATTCTTCCACCTTTGTCAGAAACATCGCTCATGGAATGTGAGGACTAAAGGACAAAATAAGGAAAGCAAGAGTTACGAGGCTGCCGAAAGTAAACCAAGGGTCTACTTTCTACTCTCCTTAAGTATTATTGTAAAGAGTATAAATAAATTATATAGCTATCCCAAACTGTTGTCTCCTTGTCAAAGAGGTATAATAGAAAAGGTTGTTACCGAATGGAAAGAATAACCAACATGGAAGAAAGAAAGTTTTATTGCAATAGAGAATACAATAATGGAGAGATAGACGTTAGTAGAATATTACTAATGTTATAAGCCAGACTCGTCTGCTAATCACTGTGTTCAATCTATATAAAGTAAGCCAATGTAGGAAAAGTGGGGGGGGGGTAGGTTACTCGATTACAACACAAACGAAAATATTATTTTCATTATATCTAAAAGCTTTTAATGTGGCCATATAGATCTTTGCGAAACATAAACAATGATACTAAATTTATTTTGGCAGCACAATTAGCCACCGAATTATGGCTGTTCAAAGTTTGATGGAAATTAGAACATTTGACGACTTCTCTGCTATTGGTCCAAAAGGCAATTTTCACAGTGTATAATTAAAAATGCAGGCTTTGAGCAAGTGAAAAATTCTTACAAATATAATCTTGTGGTAAATGAAAATTAGTCATAATAGAAGCAATTATTAGATCAAGCCAGCCTAAACTTTGGGCAAAATTCCATTACATCTCATAAAAAACATACAAAAATGGCATGGAATCACAACTTTATTCATATAAGATTCATTTCAAAAGCTAACACATTAAATCTTCGTAATATGATTACACAGTAGATATCAAGATAGATGTTTGTTTTAATGGTAAATCAATAAAGAAAACCCTCAGATTTGGACCATGTAAAAACAGACGGAAACACAATTTGATGATAGGACAAACATTTCATTCACTAAAGTTTTCAACTTGTATTTTTTTGTGAAAGACAACTTAAAACTCTATATTAAGCCCCCCCCCCCTCCCATATTGATGAGTGGACCCTTTTCTTTAAGATGGGAGTGTTTTTATATACAGAGAGAATCATAATACTGTGCGCATTAAGTTGAAAAACACTAACATTAAAAAATAAATCACCTATCACTGAAAATAGTTATCTAACTTGAAGTAAAAAAAAAACTATTAATGACACAAGAGAAAAAATTGTACATTTATAGAGAAATGATTAACTTTTGTTTACATCTAAATTTTATCAAAATAATCCCCCCCCCCCCCCCCCAAAAAAAAATTAGTTATCACAAGTTCAAATTGAAGGGAATTTAACTATATTTACCCATTCTTACACAGTGAACTGGCTGGTTTGTGATTTAGGAAAACATTCTTTAATAACGCAGAATGTTTTTACTTAATAAGATTTTTGGGTATTTTTTTTCAATTTTCCGAATAGTCCATTTAGTATTTCGGTCAAATTGGTGTATGTAAGTTCCGTGGGTTTCTTATTCCATTTTTCTTACCTTTTTCGCGAGTACTTTTGATTTGATTCGCTGAATCATCTTTAGGCGGTGTTAGTCTTGGTGTCTTTACAAATATGTTTTTCTGTTGAAGCTAGATTAAAGACACCAAGGCTAACATCGCCTGAAGATGATTTGACAAATCAAATCGAAAGTACTCACGAAAAAGGAAAGAAAAATGGAACAAGAAACCCATGGAACTTACATACACCAATTTGACTGAAATATTAAATGGACTGGTTTTACTATTTACAAATAGTAGAACCGCTAAATGGACTATTCAGAAAATTGAAAGAATAAAAAAGTCTTATAAGACAAAAACACTCTGTGTTATTTAATAATGTTTGCCTAAATGAAAATATGCTGGCTAAATACACACACACACACACACACACACACACACATATATATGTGTGTTCCCTATAGAAAGAATAATTAGAGAATCTACATAAAATCTAAAAGTGTATTCTTATGTAAAATTTACCAGGGAAGACAGTGGAAGTGTTCCCAAATTTATAAGTGAACCCCTAAGGATGCTATGAGGACATAACTCCTTTAAAACTTCAAATATATCCTATTTTTATGAAATTTAAATCATGTATAAAATTTTCTGAGGAAGACAATGGAAATGGTCCCGAATCTTTAAGTGCCCTCCTAACCTAAGGAAGATGTGGGGGCCCGAACCGCCTTTAAAACTTCAAATATATCCTATTTTGATAAAATTTATATCATATATAAAAAATTCTTTGGGGAAGACCATGGAAGTGGTCCTGAATATCTATGTGTCCCCATCTTTAAGTGATCCATCGGGGACAGAACCCTTTTAAAACTTCAAACGTATATCTAATTTTAATGAAATTAAAATCATATGTATAAGACACTAATTCAGAGAGTTTTCTAACATTTCAGCTTCTTCCGACTATATTAAGGAGCAAAACGAGAAGATGGGGGGGGGGGGTAAAACAAAGAAAGTAATATAGTGTTATGAGCATAATGAAAAAGGACATAGTAGTGATCCTCATTCAATCCGGAGCAACATCGGGTTTTCCTACTAGTCACAAATAAATCTGGTGATAATCTTTTTTTTTTCTTCTGCATTTTGATTTCTGCGTGTTTTTTTGTGAGATTTCTAAAAAAAAAACTGTTAAAATATTTTTTCTCTTTTATTATTTTCAGAGCACGTCAAAAAGAATTTCCCTGGTCAATGCTGAAATCTCCGAAACACATATGGACAAAAAGAGTTATGCATTCCGTATCAAACCTCGAAATCATCGCCGTGCCTTTTATATTCATGCGGAGAATGAACTCGAACAGAATAATTGGATGCAAGCGATTTGTTTTGCGAAAGCTGCTGGTCGTTTAGGGGACAATTCGCAGGCATGCGTTCTGCAATGATGATACCTTGGTGGTGCTTGCCCCTAAGAGCTAAGGCTGGCGAACGGACAAAACTCTGGCTCTTAGATTTTGCACACATATGCACACACTCACAGACACGCTTACATATGAATTCATTTTGCTGTGCATATTGTGCATATTTAATTGTGTGCACGTGTCTATGTATATATAACATTAAAAAAAAATCTTTTTATCTGAAATAGGCTTTTTTCAGTTCATATGATGTTTCAGTAAAATGTGCACTTTCTTCAGATACGTAGAAGCCAAGAGAAACAGAAAAGCTGTTATTACAAATAAAGTAAACTTAATGAGGGCCAATATACGGCATGATCATCTTGCCACACCGGTTCCCGTTAGATCACCGAAGTTAAGCAACATTGAGCCTGGCCAGTACAAAATGGGTGATTATTTGGGAACACTAGGCACTGTATGACGTCTCCCCTAATCGGGATATAAATGCTGATTGGGGATCGCATGTGAATTTGTATTCCCCATAAAGTTCCACTTTCAGTGGAAGACAGAATGCCCGACGCTGGGTGAATACCATAGAAAGTGGTGTTACCGGTTGTTCGTTCAATGAGAGCCAGAGAGAAAAAAAATGTCGGTGTAAACGAGAAGGGAAGAAAGTTGCCACTCATTTTCTTCCCCTTCATTCTGTATATATTTTCTCCTTCTCGCACCCCAAAATGCATTCCTTTTTTCTGTATTTTTCTCTGGTTTTCACTCCCCCGACCCTACAAACCGTAATCCACCACGACTTTATAAATCGTTTGCTCAACTTTACATTTCTCAATTAGTCAGACACGTAACTCATTCATGAATTACGTCCTTTTGTTTTTACTTATTTTACCTTTAAATTAAAAAAAAATAACATTAAAGTAACAATTTAAATAACATCAAAATAAAAAACAAGTACAGAAAATACGAAATATTATCTATATTCGTAATATTTTTAGATAGTGTACGAAAAGTTAACATCTAGTGTTTTTCTGGAGATTTTTTTTGTTGCGATAACCGGGTTTGAAAATCTCAGTTGGCAACACTGTTTGTATCCCGCAGGGAAGCAGTTCTTTGGCAACATGTTCCACAGAGAAAAAACTCTGTTTATGGAAATTATGCCTGACGCTAGGCAGCAGAGGAAAAAAAAGAAAGTTCTCTGCAGCTGTGGGGAAAAAAAACTGTTAGCAAAATTTCAGACGTAGTTAACCCATTAGTACTGCTGTGAATCTTTTATAAAAAATAACCAGAGATTGGAGCTCAGTCGAGCACCTTCCATGGAAATAACGATAGAGTAGAGGAAGACTAGAAGCATCTCTTTTGTTAGAAAGGGGCTGTAGAGAACAGAAGAGATTTTTCTTTGCTAAATTGCAAAGTCGATTTTGTACTCTCTCAAGGCAAGAACGAGTGCTCTGAGCGGCACCTCCCAGATGTTTATTTCTTATGTTGTCTCCGAATTGGTAATAGCTTTTCTTTTCTCTTGACTTTTACGTATCTGAAAAAGGTAACAATTTTACCGAAACGCCATGTCAATTGAATAAATTTTCATTGATTATTTATCATATATATATATATATATATATATACACACACACATACACAGAGCTAAGACTGACAACCTTCTCCTATGTGGCTAGTATTTCACCGAAAATTTACATTCTGCTGAAATTGGATTTTTCTCTCCCTTCCCCCTCTACCCCAACACCACCACCAACTTGACCACCCTAAAAGAAATTTTTTTTAAGATTTGAGAAAAATTATTTCATCAATCATTTGCGGGGAGGGGGCAATGCAAAAAATACATTGAATCAGGAAGAAAAAGAAAAAAAACTGATATTTGGTTAAAAAATGTTGGTGAGGACAAAAAATATTACAAAAATTACCGATTCAAGATTTCTTATTTATTTTAACTTTGAAATGTTGGAAAAAAAGTTTTTTTTTTTTTTACTAAATGAGAACATTCTTGTAGCATAAATTTGATATTGTTTTTGTTTTGTTTTTTAAGCAAAAAAATTTTTCAGTATTTTCTCATTGGATTTTACCTCTGTCTAAATATTACATCTGGACCATATTTCAGTTTTGAAAGAGATAATATATATATGTATATATATATATATCTCTGACATATTTTATTTAAATGAAACGTTTTAAAAGTCGATACTTTGTAAGTAGTCCGGTTTTTATATATATATAATAGGAGCATAAGAATCAACTTCTCAAAACCGGTTGTTCGTATATCAATTCTAAAAGCGAACATAATCAAGACAGCAGACTTGTACATATACAGTGCTCAATAACTTTTCTGGTAGAGCTTTATAACAATAATAAATTCGAATTATCCTATATTTCACAGATATATAACCTGCGGCCTATATGTATTTACACTGAGCATCCATGAACAGCAAAGACAACAAATTACTTTATTTTAGAAATTAAAAATTAGACAAAAATGTTAATATAGAGTTCAGGGCTAGGAGCATGAGTACACAGGGTTCTCATTACTTGAACAATGCAAGAGATGCCAGCTCATATATAAAAGGAGCAGGAACACGTACTCATACTATAAAAATAATGTCTTCCCAGGCTTTACCTCCCCTTTTGTAGTATATTTTCATTCGTTATGGTACATTCATCCCAGGCCTTACATTTTCTTTGGAAAAGGGGGGTTTATAGTATATGTTCGTTCCTCACGATACCATGTATGTATGTAGTATGAAAATATACTTATGGCAACTAAACTACACAGAAACATTTGTTTTTCATTCTAGAGGGAAATAATCAGTCTAATTGCAATTACCTGAGTAAAGCTTAGTTGTATAAAAATATACTTATGTAGCTTACTTGCCGGAGTCTATTTCCATATTACTAAACTCTACTCGGGTATTGATCGCTGTTGAAGTAAATAATGAAGATATATATATATATATATATATATATATGTTATATATTATATTATAATATAAGGTTATACTTATAAAACAGTAAAAATAAATTATATATAAAATATTTTATGTAAATAACAATAATAGATAATTAAAAGGGGCTTATCTTAACACTTTACTGCAGTTTCATGGTAGTTTTAAATGTCAAAAGTGTCTTGGATAAGAATACATTTATCACAACTACTGTAAAACTGCAGTGAAGTTTTAAGATAAGCCTCTTTTAATTATCTATTGTCATTACAAAGCTCTGTCTGAAGGATACTGAGTCCTTTGTATCTGCAAGATCTGCTGTCTTGGATCCGATCTGTTCCGCTTTTGAGAAGTTGATTTTTCATGTTATTGATATGTATGTATATATATATTTAGTATAAATAATTATTTCTACAAACATTTTGGCTACATATGTGTAGACATGTTTCACCTATAGCCTTATTTTCGATTAGCTTTGTCAGGTCAAGTTGTTAGGATTGTTTCCATCTTAACATGTAGCCTGACGAACCTAAGTCAAAATAAAGCTGTAGCTGGAACATGTCTGCACATATGTAGCCAAAATGTTTATATAAATAAAAATGTATACTAATTATATAGCTCTACTTGTTATTGAGAACTATTATATAAACACAGTAAGGATTTACTGGATTAACTCCAATGGACAAAATAAAATATCAGAATTATATATATATATATATATATATATATATATATAATGTATAAGATGTTTTGTTGGAAATATTTGTAAATGGATGATGACTGTTTTTGGACCAATTTCATATAAACTTACAAAACACAGACTTTTCACTTGAAAACACAAATGTTACACTTTTGACGCTGTTTCGAAATAGTTTTCTTAGTATTTTTTTTATGGTTGAAAAAAAAAGGGGGGAAACTTTCTACAGAAACTGGAAGAAGAAAAAAGAAGAAAACAAACTTTGAACATTTTATTCTTCTGCTTAACTTTTCTGTTTGTTGATATTGTTTACGGAAAATATTGACATCTTTAGGATATTGTTTTGCTTTTTATTTCATACATTGTTTTTTTTTGTTTTTTTTTTTAATTATTTGTAATTTGTACACATTTTGTTATTTTTATATTTACATGTTTACATATATGTATGTATGTATGTATATATATATATATATGTATGCATATTTTTTGTTGCAATCTTGGATGTGAAAATCTTTCTGTGGATAATTGTTTTGTGGCCTAATTTCTGTGATTTTATTATTTTTGTATATTGTATATAGTTGACACAAGGACAAATTGTAAGGATTTTTCTTTAATAATTTTATTTATTATGCACTGTTTAAAAAAAAAAAAAGAAAGAAAAAACTTGTTTCCCAGGCATTTACCACAGAGACATTTGGTAGATGGCGTTTTTTGTTTTGTTTGTTTTTTTTTTTGTTTTTTTTTTCATTCATTAAATTTTTTTTTATTTTAATGACATTTTTTTATTTTTTAAACTTTCAAATTTTTTTAAATTTTAGTATGTATATATAAACATAAGCCTTTGGGAATGTTTATGTGTGATTGGGTGGGGGTGGGGTTTTGTCTCTTTTAGCTTAAAAAAAAGCCGAGACAAAGTACAGCAGACACTTGTTGACAGAACTGCCATAACATCGATACTAAACAGAACATTTGCCGTCTTTGTAAAAAAATTTATTGTTTTCAAAGATTGAAGAGATTTTAGGTTTTGTTTCTCATTTAACATATACTTAAATATCTTGAAAACAGAAAAATATGCTGAGTTATTATAAAACTGCTGTTACTAGAGAGCTTTACTAAAAACAAAACAAGAATGTATTTTAAGTCTCAATGTCAACATGCTTTATTATTATTTTTATGTTTTACTTTCTTTTACTAATTTTCAGATATTAAAAATTGTCTTTTTGTACTTTTATGGTAATTTTTTTATCAAACCTAATTTTTTATTTTGCAATATCATTTTAGCCATTCCATCTTTTTAAAAATTATTTTTACTAATTTTCAAAGCCAAAAGCCTCTCGAGGATAAGAGTTTTTCCAATCTCTAAGTGAAATAATGGTTGTCTTTTATTTTCTGGTACAATTTTCTAAGTTTATTGGCGAAATTCAAATAAAAAAAGGTTACTGAATAAATATTTTTTTTAATGAAGAGCAGATCAAATACAGAAAGCACAAAAAGAAATCATTTTAACATTGAATCTAAAAGAAAATTTTGAGTTTGACAGATCACGTGATACGATTCAGTTCAAATCGCACATCGGACATATGTTTACAATTCCTTCAGAAGATGAGTAATGTTCGTCGATAGCTTGAGAATTAAATGAAAAATAGATTTCAGGACAACATAACTTTCAGAAAGTTATTTACCGTATAGTGTGTTACTTTGGGCTGAGAGTTTGTACTTAAAGACTTGAACTACACGAACAATCTATAATTAGTCATAACGATTGGAGTGTCTTTCAAATATCACACCTATTGTCTGATGTATATTGGCAACACTGGTGTCTCAGTTTTCAGTATACTGTGAAAATCTTCAATGAAAATATTTCTTGGTAAGTAGTCCAACTCACATTTATATATAGTATAAATGAATACTCTAACTATCCTATAAAGTCAAATAAATCTTTGATAGTAATTTTAGGTATTAAATAATATTGTATTTGCAAAAGATTTTTTGGTAAAAAATTAAATTTAAAAAATGTTGGTACTAATGGGTTAACTACGTCTGAAATTTTGCTATCAGTCTTTTTTCCTGCCGTATGTACTCAGGGAGCAAATCTTTCAATCATATTACATTTCATGCTTCTAACATTACATTGGTTTTCATGGCACTGAATATAAACTGCTACAACCAAACAGATGCCGTTTTTTTTATACTTTTTATAAATATTCTTTTACCCTGAAATCGTTATACATCGCTATATATAAAGTTAGGTATGTGTGTATATTTTATATTAAAATTTGCAAAACAAAACATGATGCAAAACATAAAATGAATAAAATCATTTATTTTATTTTTTTTAGGCAAAACTTTTTCCTTTTTTCTTTTGTTTTCTTCATTTTATTGGTATTAACCCCAGGGGGCGAATCTACCATAAAAACAGAAAAAATGTATGTCAAGACGACAGTTTAAAGTATGGTCAAGTCCGGGCGATGTGTTGCACTGGTTGGCGCATGTTTGGTTTTCAAATTTTAATATAAAATATTCATACACATGGATGCTTCTTCAATGTCCTTATTTATATGTACAGGATAATCTCCTAAACTAATTAACGGATCATTATGAATTTTGGAATATATATCCTCAGCAACACAGTGAGTAACATGGACACATTATTTTTTTTGTAAACTTTACCATTTAGGGGATGCGCCCACCTAAACTCATCAAACTCTCACCCTCCCAAAAAAAACTTTTAGAATAAGTTAGATACAAAAAAATTTAATAGAGAAAAAAATTTTTGTACATCAAATTTTGAGTCATATTAAGTAATACATTTTTAACAGGATCGACACGCTTGTGTCAATGATATGTATGTGCTTGGTAAAATCCTAAACTATTGAACTTATCATTATGAATTATAGCATATGTATTCTAGGCAACAGGGTGAGTAACGTGGACACATTATTTTTTTTTTTTAACTTTACTATTTAGAAGGGGTGCTCCCCAAAGAAAGAAAAAAACATTAAAATTTAAAACTAATGCCATATAGGATGGGTATTCTACTGGTTATCTATATATAAATAGTTGCTGACTTTGCCCACTCGCTATCAGTTCACTACTTGAAATTCTTGGAAAAAAACTTTTGCATTTATTCATATAAACATGTTAAATATTAACATTTTAAATAAGAAAAAAAAAAACCCCAAAGAAATCAATTTGTCTGTGTGATGGTGTGCGTATGTAATAGGGTGTCCTTTGTTTTTAACCTACAATTTAGAAATGGATCACAACTTTTTGAAAATCAAGTCAGTGTCCCTAAAGAAAAGGCCAGAAAGGAATATTTGAACATAAATGCTAAACATTTGTCAAAAAATAAAACAATATTCATAAACAAAACTATTTGTTATATTTAAATCAAAACAATCATTGAATTTTTTAAAAATTAAAAAGAATAGTAATATCATTGAACGTCTGACCCCTGAACAAGGGAAGGGTGACGTTAAATGAATAGAAGAAGAAAAAAATTCATTAATGAGATGTCCTTTTGCAAAGCAATATGCAAATTAGTTAATCTTACGACTTAGATCGCCTATACATAAACAGTATGTAAATAAGTTATTTGTGTAAAGTTGAAGTAACTTGAAATAGGCCATTTTGATCTCACCGTTTACAAGAAATGAACCCAACTTTCACATTTATTCATTTAGACTAGAAAAAATGTGACCTGTTGGGTCACCTATTGAGCTTAGGTTAAATTGTTTGACTCAGGAAAAGGTGAGTTTGCAAAGCTAGTTAAATATTAAAAGATAAACAAAATCCAAAATTATTCTCTTTCTGCTCACTATCTCACCCCTTGCTCCAGCTATGGGTTAAATAGAATTACTACTGTTATTGATATTCCCTTTTGCTTATAATGGACTATTTTCATCTTTTTATTCTTTTCTTTCTTTATTACCTTTGACTGTTAATTGAGAGAGAGAGAAAGAGAGTGGCGGAATCGAGAATGATAGATACCGTATATAAAATAATAGGGAGGGGGGTGTCAAACAACATACAGTAAGAGAGGATAATAGGTCAAAACTTAGTAAAAGATGGGTCATAATAAAATAAATGATCATTTTTTAAATGAATGTTAATTTCCAAAGACGTTTGGATTTGACTTTGAATAATCCTTTATAATACAATCTTTTTTATATCAATGAAAAATGCATTTTTTAAACTAATTTAACTCTTAAAGGAATTTCTTTGTTAAATGTAACACTTTTTTTTATTTTATAAAATGATATTGTGAATTTTTTTACACTCCACAGACTATGTCACCTAAAAATAATAAATCAAATAAAAACGATAGAAAAACAAAAATAAAAACATAGGGTTTTTTTATCATTGGTCTAAGTAAAAAAAACTTCATTGAGAATATTTTTATTTTCATACGGAAAGAAACTTTTTATATTAAAATTACTTGAAAGATTTTTCTTCAAGGTTTCTATCTTTTTTATTTTATTATTTTTCCATTTATTGTGTGTGTGTGTTCACGTGCGTTCATGCGAGTGAGTGATGGGACAAGTGAAAAATCGGTCCTTTACCAGATTTTATGCTGTTTTTTTGCAATGGGTGCTTATCGATCAACTGCTGAGATCAGTTGAAATATTTAAAACGATTAAAGATTAATTAAGTTCTAAACAAACAAAAAAATTGTTTCAATGGAATCTAAAATAATTAAAAGAATCCAAATCTCTAAAACTCTTGTACTGTCCAAAATAAATAATGTCTTTTGTTGGAATGGAATTCAGGTTTAGTTATTGGCCTTTAAACATTTTTTTATCAATCTAGAACTTTCTTTACGTCACGAAAATGCAGAGAAAGTCAATGTGAAATCAGTGTCACCATGTACACATGCACATGTGACTTGAGGCCAAAGTTGAATGCATAGATACGGTTGCAAGCATTTATTTATGAAGTAAAAAATTTTTTTTTACTAAGGAGTCACCATTTATCAAGGCCAAAAGCTACTCGAGGATAAGGGTTAATGAGATGAAATGATTGTGAGTTGAAAGAGGAAGAATATTATGAGAGGATTGAAAATAATTAATTGAATGAACTAAGTTTGATTACTTATAGGGACGATTTATGACTTATTACTTATAGGGACGGTTTCTTTTTTTTTTTTTAGTTATGGAGGGCCTATAATCTTGTATGATAGTTTCTCCAGCTCTTCTGAACCTTACCCCAGTCTAATAATACTAAACCTTTTTCACTCCTGTTTTTCTATTTCGCGCATTTATGGACGCCTGTTTTAGCGTCATCTATTTGAATACACATTTTGTATTCTATGCTTTTACTCTCATTGTCACTGCTGGTTAGATTCGACTGGGCTCATCATCATCCTATTCATCATTATCGGTATTTTGATTCTGGTTAGATTCGACTGGGCTCATCATCATCCTATTCATCATTATCGGTATTTTGATTCTGGTTAGATTCGACTGGGCTCATCATCATCCTATTCATCATTATCGGTATTTTGATTCTGGTTAGATTCGACTGGGCTCATCATCATCCTATTCATCATTATCGGTATTTTGATTCTGGTTAGATTCGACTGGGCTCATCATCATCATCATCCCATTCATCATTATCGGTATTTTGATTCTATTTAGATTCGACTGGGCTATAGAGAAAAATTCTTATTTAGGCCAGCCATAACTATAAAAGTGATTTTCATACATATGGGGTAACTTGCTTAATGTAGCTCCCTGGGTTTATTAATCCCAGTCTGGTTTAAGTTTATAATTGTGTTTAATAATCATAAATTATAGTTGACCTTTTAATAATAATAATAATGAAAACAATGGGCACAACTCATCAAAAATGAACGTGCATATGTATGGAGGGCAGACATCATGTGTAGTTTTCGGCAAATTTTATCTGACAACGTTCGCATGTGAGAACATATGAAATACTTCTTTTTTTTTAATTTTCAAATTTTCAAAATTAGCGGTGGTGCACATCTTTTTATTTTTTTTCAGGATCTTCAGATTTAAAAATAATTTTAGGGAAGAAAAAATTCATCAAGTATGACTAAATTTTTTAAACAAAAATGTTAGTCTTGCATGTGATGTCACACTCTAATTATGTATAAATTATGAAGTTGTTTCCTAAGTATTCAAATTCCATATTCATTTAGAAACATTTTTTTCTTCTTTTTAAAATGTAAATTACTCAAGTCATTATGGAATATTTTGTTCATAACTCTGCAACGTTCCCATATGGAAACATGCCATTATCTCAAGAATCGCTTATGGTATTTTATTTACCTCCTCTCCAGGAGGTTAGGCACAAGGTCAGTTTTGGTGTGGGTTTTGATGAAAGTGTTTCTGTGGAATGAACTGGATTCGAACCCAGCACATTCAGGTCCCCAGTTCGCGCTGTTAGTTACAGAATGTCTGTTCTAGCCCATAAAGATTAAAATTTTTAAATATTAACTTCCAACTCAAATGGAATTTAATAATTGCAAGTAAAAGGTTACTCGTTTTTTAATTTAAAAACATTTTTTTTTAATCTTATAGTCACCATGAAATTTCCACAGATTTTGCAAGTTAATACAGAAGGTGACATTTCTTGTATAATTTGGATTATTCGGACTACTGTTCTCATCTTGAGTGTTATTCTCACAACGTTTCGGCTTATGTAACTTCCGACCTTCTTCAGGTGTATCTTGTCGAACTCAGGAATATGCATGAAATTTCGAACGGACCCCTTTATTTAATCCACGGGTGAGCATATTCTTGTTCCGTCAGCCATGACGGGTAGAAGTTTTCAGTAATTCGCAATTCCTAGTATCGCACGCACTAGAGATTGAACCTTCAACCTTCAGAAGACTGCGCCTAGAAATGAATTTTACTTAGTACTTTATCCGTTATGCCGTGGGTCTTTACAGCCGAACTAATGAGAACAGTAGTCCGAATAATCTAAATTATACAAATTATCAATCCTCATCTAAAAAATTCAGCGGCATTTCTTTTCTGACAGATTTCATAAACATTTTGCTAGATGATCAAAAAATATCATCTCCCCACTAATCATATCGCAATCACATCTTAAAAATATTAAAAACTAGCTATACCTACCCGGCGTTGCCCTGGAGTAAAAGAAAAAAATGACTAACATGTTTACAAAGGAACTGAATTAAATTTTGGTGACTTATATTTCGTAATCAAATTATTTTATGAAATAGGAATTTTTTAAAAGTTTCTTTTAGTACTTAATGCTAATCATTTAATAGGACAAAACAAATAATAATGTGTAAATAATATGGAAGCGAGAAACACACACACACACACACATTTGAAGTCGCATAATTTAATTAATATATATTTATTTTTGAAAAATTCAATATAATTGCACATAACTTCTCTTTTATCTGTTTCGGTGAATAAGGGAAACTGTCTCCACTCTAACAGTTTTCTTAGCTGGAATAAGTATTTTCAAAAAAGAAAATGCATCTATTGCAAAGAATACTTAACACATTGGAACATGTAATATTTATGTACAGACCTGTTTTATACATCAAGAATGTTTGTAAAATTAGAAATATTGTTTAAATTTTTTGATATTGACATTTCATCTTTACATGACTATCGATCAGTTGGTGTTATTTGACCTTGTCCTTAATTGTGCATTTATTCTTGACCTTGAAAGTCGAGCAGATTGGTTGAGCTGCTTAAAAAATTAAAGATGCTAACTATTCATTTTGTCATTTTAATGAATGAAAATAATTTTCTCAATGAAGATAAATATTACTTTTACTACGTTTCAAGCTTAATTTAATATTTTCATTTTTTTTTTTTTTTTTGTAATCAGATTTTTCATTCAACTTTCAAACTGTGAGAATTATTATTAGTGGTATGGCTATTATCATAGTAACAAAATGTTATTAATATTATGGCATTTTTTTTATATAAACAATTTTATTCCAGTGAAGCATGGGAAACAAGAACAACAATGTTAATGCTCAATTTCTTTTTATATGATAATCTATTATATAAACGGCAGTTGTTTATCTGTGTGTGTGCTTATGACCGGCTAAAAGTCAGAAACTACACAAGACATACCCACAAAGCTGATCTATTGTTTTTCAGAATTGCCTCAGACAGAATATGGCACATTAGTCAGGGGGGAGGGGGGTCGACATTTAGAAGGATTTTCTTTCTTTTTTCAATCGACTGTTGGTGTAAAATTCTAATTAAAATACACTTTCTTGGTCTTCAGGCTAGGATTAAAGTGTAGTATCTGGTCTGTCCTCGGTTGGAGGAGAGGAAATCCTTCTTGACTAGGGTAGGGGGGGGGGTAGAGAGAGACATTTTAAAGAGAAAGATGTTACACACTTTTGAATTCTTCTATTTCGTTGTCCCTGCCCCTGGATAATGCGGAGTAGTCCTGCTAGTACATTTAGAAAACGGCTTGTTCTAATACCCTGGACATACTTAATGGACAAAATAAAATGGTTAATTTTTTTTTTCTTGTGTTCTTTGTAGCATGCGGCAAAATCTGATTTTTTTTAATACTAATAATCATGTATTTCTAAGACTTTTTTATACTTGCGAATATTATTCAAAATGAGACACTTTCATAATTCCTCTTGCATCTGGAATCACAATTTATCTACAAAACTATTTAAATATATTTGAAGATTAAAGTGTGAATGGGTCAAAGAGAAATGCAGAAAAACATTCCAAACATTTTTTTTAATGGATTTTGACCAATATATCTACAACTTATGACAATCATCAACTCCACCCCATTTTCTTTTTTCTGTTTTTTGTTTGTTTTTTGTGCAACTTTTGTTTTCTTTTTATATCTTTTTTTTTCAAATTGTTCTATTTTTAATCTCTGAATTATTTAAAAAGTTTTCTTATTTCTTTTTTCATTAAAATTTGTTCTTTTTTCAATTGTTCTGTTTATCTATTTCTTCTTTCTTTTTTCCCCCTTTTTCTTTTATTCGACCATTTGGAACTGATTAACTTCTTTGGGTTGACAAACATCCGTTATGTTTTACATTCTAGATGTATTATGATTGCTTAGTCAAAAACATAGCGACGTTAATAATGTAGTCTTTTACAAAATTCTTGCATGTTAATTTTTAAGCATATTCTACAAGGTTTGCCTCAAACTAATTCTTCCTTATCTCTTTTATTGAATATTTGAAAATGGCTGCCCATTGAAATTAATTGTTCTAAGGAACATGGTAGCATGATCCACAAAAGGCACTGGCTATTTAAAATGAAATATTGAGTTTGTAGGACGGAACCTATTCATATATATATGTGAAATGGTTCTTCTTTATTATATAGATTCTAATTTCCAATGTTTCATAATTTCCCAAATTAGAGAAGCCTTGAAAAATAAGTTCACAAAACACCCAAATGTTAAAATAATAAACAGTTTTTTTTTTTGGGGGGGGGGGGTCTATCGAGGTAAACAATATGGCTGAAACTCGTAATGCTCTTCTGCGTAAAGTTTTAAAGAAGGTACTTTTTATCGAAATACACCAGAATTCTAAGAGTTTGGCACGGATATTCCACTAGTTACAAACATTGGACTATTTTTTTTTTTTAATTTTAAATTAGGCCTATTTGTCATGACAGCAAAATTATTAGGGTAAGACTGTATCCCTGCAACCTTTAACAAAAAAAACAACAAAAAAAAGATTTTGATGTTTCAAGTAGTCAATTCACAAAACAAAACAAAAATAAGATTCTACTGTTATCAGCCTGAAAAAGTTAGCGATAAAAAGAAATTAAAATATATATATATATTTTAGACTGACTTTAGGATCACTTGCTCATAAATTTAATGTAAAATGATCACTTACTTCCGGACCAGATAGTTTGTAAAAACGCAAACACTATCTGGTCCAGAAATGGGTGATCATTACCGCATGGTTGCCCAGAAGCATGTGATTATTTCACACTAAATTTTTATGTGAAAGTAATCCTTCACTATAAAGTCTAAAATGTTGTTTTTTTTTGTTGTTGTTTTATTTTAACACCTACTTTTTCAGGCTGTTTACTAGTAATCGCCTAAAAAGAGTAGAATCTCATTTTTATTTTTAGAATTAGCACAGGATGCAGAGCTCTAATAATACCATTATTAGCTTGGGAACTTTTATTATTATATTATTTATTAACTGGCTTTGTCAACTCGCTATCACTTCGCAAAGTTTGTTAATTGAAATATTTGAAACATTAATTAAAAATAATAAACATTTCATTCATAACAGAATCTTTCTCATTTATTCATATAGATAAAAATTAACAATTTGGCAATTTCGATACAGATTTATTTACCTTTTGAATGTGATCGTAAAGAAAGGAAAAGAAAGAAATCAGTTTGCTTTTTCACTTTCAAATTAGTAATGGATCGCAACTTGTTGAAAATCAAGTTGTTCTGTTTAAAGAAAATAACATTTGAACACAAATGCTAAATATTTGTCCAGGAAATAAAACAATATTGCAAAACCGAACTATTTGTTAGATTAAAATCAAAACAATCATTAAATTAACAAAGCAATAACAAATAATAGGTAATTAATAAAATGTCAGTTTTCAAAACCAATATGCAAATTAGTTAACCCTGCGACTGATATCACATATATATAAGCAGTATATAAAACAGATGATGCGTCTATTGTGTAAAGTTGAATTAACTTGAAATAGGGCGTTTTGACTTTACTGTTAGTGCGAGAAATGAGACCAACTTTCGCATTTAGATTTATAAATCCTGATTTAACAATCTGTCCAGTTTCTTAACAGATTGCTCTAATTTGAAACCTATGTAGAAAATAGCAAATGTGGTTGCCTAGTTACAGTGTAGAATAGCGATTTTTAACAAAGGAGGTTTGGGATCACAGATTGGCAGATGCAAACCGGCCTTCGGCTTGGATCAAAATCCTTGTATATATGTATATTTATGAAGAATAAAATTTCCAATCAATTTGGAGACATCTTAAGTAGGACGGCCCCTAGTGTAAATGTGGTATTGTGGTGACTGAAATGATTCTAGTTAAGAGTAAGATAGACATTGTTATCACTTTAGATTAAGGATGACCAACGACACCCATTTATCCCACACTTTTGATGGCCTTGTGCCTAATTTGTTCTGAATGTATTTTTTTATATTTTGTGCAAATAAATAATTCAAAGTGTAATATCTGTTCTGTCCTTAGTTGGTGAATAAGAGATCCTTCTAGACTAAGACAATTTAAATTTTTTCCCAATCCAGAGTGCCCCATTTTGGGAGCTGGATTTTTCTCACATTAAAAACCGACCTAGTGTCTAACTCTTCCCTTGTGGGGAGGTAAGTAAATAGGGACTTAAACTTCAACAGGGCGGCATTGGTTACCTGCTCCAAGCGGCCTATCAAATGCTGCATCACATCAGTTTCTGAACAAAAAAATTAAAAATAGATTACTCATAGACAGGGTTGCTACAAGGGAGAGATGGAAACAGAAAGAATAGTCTATATATTGCTTCCATTTGTGTCAACATCTCTTTGTAAGTCAGGCTGTTCAACTCTGTTGCAAATTAAAATGAAGCAACCATAAAAAATTTTATGGATTGCAATCTTCCTCTGAATGAAATGAATTACACATTTACAATGTCCTGCAATTCGATTGAATTATTTTTGTTTGTTGAATTAAAATCCAATTTCTTTTTTAGTTTGGGAATTTTTAAGATGACGATTGATAATTTATATTATTTGTATGGCTGTTCTCATCAATTCTCATAGGATTACTGTTCTCATCTTGGATGTTATTCTCACAACGTTTCGGCCGATGTAACCCTCAACCTTCTTCAGGTGTGTCTTGTTGAACTCTGGAATCTTTATGCGAAACTCGGATATCTGTACGGAATTTCGAACAAAACCTTTTATTTAATCCACAGGGGTAGCTTGCTCTCATTCCTTCAATCATGACTGAGTAGCAGTCTTAAGTAATTCGTAATTCTACCTGGTCATGACTGACGGAAAGAGAGCAAGCTACCCCCATGGATTAAGTAAAGGGTTCCGTACAGATTTCCGAGTTCAACAAGACGCACCTGAAGAAGGTCGGAGGTTACGTCGACCAAAACATTGTGAGAATAACATCCAAGATGAAAACAGTAGAAATCCAAATAACAAATAATACCATTTTTTTTTTTAATTTCAGTATACTTCAGTTTTGTTTGTTACGTAATTAATTAGAAATATAAAAATAAACTACTTTTTTCAAATTTTACTTTTTTCTATTGCTACTAGACCACAGTTGGGTCAGTATTTACATATATATTATTAAATATATAATTTCTGAGCCTTGACATTAGTTGATAAGGATGTTTTTAGTAAAAGGATGTTTTTAGTAAAAAACACATAACATAGAAAGTATTTACTTGGAAATGGACGACGTCATAAAGGACGAATAGTAACTTTTAGCAACTTTTGAAAAATAAAGCTCATTTTGTGAAGTCATCCATTTTCGAGTAAATATATATATATATATTTCTTGATAAGCTCTTCCCCCCTCTCTCTCCTTTTTCGGCTATCTCTTTTAATTACTTAGATTATCTTCTTCCTCCCACTACTTCTCTTATCATTGGCTTTTTATTTAGATTATTCACCTACTGTGACGTCATCCAATGTTAATAAGCAAGTAATATCTATCTTTTAGTAGTATGCTAGACTCCCAGAAGTTTCTACGGTTCATCTGGGTCACAGGTTGTCTAGATAAAACGTCATAAAGAATCTCTTTGATTTGATAAATGGCATCTTGTCAATTTACTTTATAAACATTGAACAAGGAACATGGATAACAGATAAAAGAAGGAACACGATTGAATAAACAAAACTTGCTTTTATTACACTCTGTGCGAAACTAGCTCTCTCCAGACAGGGGCAAACAACTCTATATTTCTCGAGCAGGAAGCACTTCCATTGGTTGGCACCTAATAAACCTGTTTGAACTTTATAATTAAGTGAATAATTCACAACAAAAAAATTACTGGAAATAAAATTGAAAGCTGTATTACTTTATTTCTTGTAAGATTTCTTTGGATTTGGATTTTTTTTTAAATCTTTTTTTCAATCCTTCATATGTAAACACAATTTATTTGTAAATCGGCAGGTCTTTAGTTCATATTGCCAGACAAAAAATCTTTTTGAGATTTTTCTGAGGAGTTGAAAGAAAATTAATGTGATTTGGTGCATCTGCTTTATGGCATATCAACCCCTTTTTTGCTCATTAAATGCTGAGATGCAATACCTATTGTCAACGAGTAATCATATACGATTAGTTAAACACAAGTCTCTATGTTGCTCATAACTAAGGGGATGAATTGTGGGTTCATACCTTTCCCAATAGTATTATGGTCTACTTGGACATAATAAAAAAACATAGGATTTAAACTCTGCATAGCCGATTCCATAGTCTGTAACGTTATCCATTAGGTCCCCCCCCCCCCCCCCCATAATAATAGTTATAAGATTTAACCTTTTTGACAGTTGTTTCAAAAGAAGAACAATAAGCTTGAACTCGGTCCATTAACACACTCTCACTTGCTCATTATTTAGGATATGGCATGAAACTTGG
The DNA here is from genome assembly GCA_963556195.1 of Sepiola atlantica. NCBI lineage: Eukaryota > Metazoa > Mollusca > Cephalopoda > Sepiida > Sepiolidae > Sepiola > Sepiola atlantica. Next base: position 172,403,453 of record OY744518.1, read on the forward strand.
GGAGTAACCTGTTAGTTGCAATTACTCCCAGGACCACACTGACATGAAGTGGTAGTGCCTATTCCGATCTCATTTATGTCCTGGATATGATATGAACTACATCCAGTGGTATTTGCACACAAATAACTCAATCCCAAAACTGAGGAATATTTTAACATGTATTTTGTGTGATTAAAATATATAGGAAAAGGCCTTAGGGAAGCAAACCTTGATTAACTCAGCTTTAGTATAATAATATACCATTGAGCAAGGGGATGAACACCTAACATTCTTCCAGTCATCGGGTGAAATAATAGATTAATTTTAATGAATTGTTAATAAAAAGCTATTTTCAAAGATGTTATGGACTTGAAAGTCATAAAGGCTTTCTACCGAAACAACTGGATTCAGTAAATGGTTGATATACCGTAAAACAACCAATCACAACACATGGCATATGAAAGAATTGTTTGTAAAAACTAAAGTAAACATTGTAATATCCTTCCTGTCAAATGTTTATGAAAAAGTTTAATGATCTGACGAACGAAAAAATACAAACATTATGAAAGTATATAAACACAAGTTAATATTTGAGAACGAGCTGTACCTACCCAGCGTTACCCGGGATGCAGTGATATCCTTTTAGTTTTTACTTTTTATTTGTTTGCACAATTTTAAACATAAGGTAGGCAACTCCAATTATATTTTTCAATTTAAAATGAATTATCTCTTGCTGATTTTTATTTTTAGATGATTATTTAAAAATGTTTCACATTAGCAGTCGTCTGGGCCGGACTAAGTTAATTTTTAAATAAATTGTATCGAAGAATGTTATTATATTTCCAATAGCATGGTTCAACAATAGCAAATGAAAATTGGCTGGTCGGAAGCAAAGTTTCATTTGTCAGCTTAAATGCTATTTAAGTCAGACTTTGAAAATCCAACAAGATAACTTTATATGTTAGATTACTGCATGAAACGAATTACATAAAAACCAAACACTGCGAATGAATATTTAGAAAATATTAAGAACTTGAAACATAAATGTTTTACCAAAATGATTTGATCCTGCATTAAATAACCGACAAAAAAAAGAAGCAAAACAACCAATCACTTATTCATTCTTTAAGAAGATGTCTAATTATTTTTTAGTTTTAGTTTTTTAATCGAATTCTTTGTTTACAGCATAAATGTTAGGCTGTGCCCCCCCCCCCCTTAATACTTCGGCTATATTCCAAGTGTTTCTGCCCTCCTCCTTCCCTGGATCTTCCCCCCCCCCCAGGCTTGCAGCATGGTACCTGCGCAAGACAAAACCAAATCTTATATAATGCACATTTATGATCAGATGCTTATCTAATATATAAAATTAAGTCGGTCGAATTTTCCAAGTCAGACCTAAATAGCAATGCATCTCACAAATTGATATTTGATTCTAACTAGCCAATGATTTACGGAAATTTTCAGTCCATGTTCCTTAGATAAAAAACGAAATGCTAATCAATTTCAATAATTGTATTATCAACTAAAATGTAATTAATACGTCTCAGTCACACAATCATATTTCATAAAAAATCCCTGTTCCGAAAATGTACATTTTATAAATAATAATGAGCCCTAAATAAGCGAAAGAATAACAAAAAGTGTATAGCCAATGTGTAGAGTTACAATTAGTTCTCTATTAAACTGTAACCGGTGAATGAATAGAACATTTGAATTTAACTTCAATCGAATATTTCTATGTTTACTTTCTTCGCATCTTTACTATTAGCTATCGTTATTTTAAAAATAGTCCGTGGAGTGTAGCCAGCGATGTAAAGTTACAATTGGTCCCCTCTTAAATTATAACTAGTAAATGAATGGAATAATCATTTCCTTATTTCAAGTTTACTACGACGCTGAGAAGATACAGCTAGTATATATATATGTTAATGGCTCGGAATTTCAGAATTAAAATTAATTTGAATACTTCTGTGCGATCTATATCTGTAGACATTGCAAACATGTCTAAACAGATGAACTTGATAAATTAAGAAAAAAATGAAATGTAAGTATCAGGCTCTCACAGATAGATATGTTTTCATTTTCATCTCCATAGTGATATTGGTGTCTTAGGTGTGAAAACTGGCATTACTGGGTGCAGCTTCAAAGGTAAGAAGTGTTGATTAGAGAGAGACTGTCTGGCTATACCAGAGGATCTCCATAATGTCATCAGGTCAACATGGCAACATATGAAAACAATTTTTTTTTTAATCAAAAAATTGTTTCATTAATTCTTACATATAAAATAGACCGAGATGTCTCCCTATGTCATTGACCTTTATAGTTTTCTTAAAAAAAGCCGTTTACATAAAATTGTTTAGTGAGCAATTTATGCCAAATATTGGTTGATGTTCTTACAAACAAAATTATTTTGAATCTATTTCATCAATTTCAATATTTAATAAAATATATAATTCATTCAAAAATATATATATACATATATACAAAATTTGTTTGATTTATTTTCGTATACCAATACCCAGAAAAAGATAGACATATGAATTAGGCTCTGAATGAACAATATAATCCATTGAATAAAACTAGAAAACTACAAATACATGTAGGTGGACTAATGGTACTCCAATACGAAATATGTATTCAGCAAACAGGGTTCAAATCCAGCCGGATCTGGTATTGTACAGTGAAGAGTGAAAGGGCAAGACTTTATGATAAGTTGCTGTATCTTTCTCGCTTGATCTGAAACTAACCAGATGCATTGTTGCTGACAAGTCACAAACTCTCACTCGACCATTTAAAAATGGGATACTTAATACCATGGTTCATGCGATGTTTTCCTTGAATTCAGAAAAACAAATAAAATTTTTAAAATTCGAACCATATAATTTGTTTTTTGTGGTTATTACAACCTAATCAGCCCGGTCATTTGTGTGACACAAAACAAAGATGGTGGATGGTGATGAAGGTTATCTGACCGTACAACACTATGTTCACTTACACTCTAACTAGCTGGACTGTCCGTTACAGGAGGAGTTCGTAATAATGAGACATACTTGGAACCTTTAATAAGCGCCAAAGAGCAGCCCCAAAATGCTTCAAAATATATTTACATGAAAAAAATAGAGATTACACAACTGAAGTTATGAGCTTAAAAAGTTGTAATCTTGTGTCGTTAAGCTTCCATTTGAAGGTCTTAAAATAAGCGAAATTTGATAAAATCTTTAGAATAAATGTAATGTTCTGTTTGTAATTTACGCTCTTTAAAATCAGGGTTAAAAAGAATTAAGAAAAACAACTGAAAAAAAGATTCTGAACGATATTTGTGTTTGTGGTTATTACAACCCAACCGGCAAGTGGAAGAGGGCTGACCTCAAAATACTAATACGACGAAAACTATGAAAGTAGAGTTCATCCAATTAAAGTTCTGGACTTTAAACAAGATACAGTAGAGAAGGTAAAAATAATAGTAAGAGATGGGTCATTTTGCAAAGGAAGAGAGTTAAAGAAAATAGCGATGGAGAGAAGCTGAGAAAGAGAGTAGTAGTCGACACTTTCATTGTTACCAGCCTCTTCTCGCTATCTGTCTTCATCAATATAGAAAGAGACAGGAGGAAGATTTTATTACCTTTAGCTGTTAATAAACAGACAGAGAGAGAGACCGGGGTGAGAATGATTGACACCATATAAAATAAGAGTGGGGGAGGGTCAAACAACATACAGTGAGAGAAGGTGAAAATAATAGACAAGCTTAGTAAAAGAATTGGTCACTTGGTGAGTTAATTGCAAATCTCTCCAGTTATGGACTGAAATAGCAGATCAAGTTCAATAAATCGTTAATAAAAGGTATATTGTTTTGGCATCAAATAACCCCAAAACTGTGAAAAAAAAATTTTTTTAATGAGACAAGTTTTAAAGTTTCACAAGGTGTGAGATTATAAATTTAAATCCCTTATGAATATATTTAGAAATTTAGAAAGCCAAATAAACAATGCAGGTTTTTTTTTCAAAATAAATCATTATAAATCATTAAAAACTTGAATTTTTTTACCCAAAACGTTGTATTCATAAGTAATAGGCATTCTTTTTCTTTTTTTTGTCAAGTTTTTAAAATAAATGATGATTTTCTTTTTTAAAATGTATTGTTTATTTTGGCTTTCTAAACTTCTAAATATATTCAACTTTCAACGATGCTTCAAGAGTGGGACTACATTTTCATTACACTCCTTATATTTATTTATAGTTTTACTAAACCAAGTATTAATTATTATTGCTGACTCAGTAAGGGTTCTCATATGAGTCTTTACCAGTGATCGTTCACTGATGAAAAGAGGTAGCGTTCTCCGGAGTCTGAGTGACAAGTTTTCACAGATTTCCAGCACTCTCTGCTTCTTTCGATTGTGATTGCAACTCACTTGATGTTCTTGAATCAGCTGTTTACCATTGAGTTCTTGCAGATAATGGCCGATCTTTCTCTGGAATTTGTCAAGATTCCAGTGCTCTCCTTGTCCGCTTTGGGCCTAATAAAGCTGACATAGTATTTTACGATAGGATAAGAAATTTAAAAAGCTGGTGCTTCTACAGAATTTGAACCGAACTAAACCGACTTTTGCCAAACTCAACCTAAAACTTGTGTTAGGTTAGGGTTAAAAAAAAAAAAGAAAAAGAAAAACAGTTTGGTTCAAAGTCTGTAGAAGTACCAAAAAGCTTTCAACATATTATTAGAATGATGAGAAAAGCTCACTCTGTTTCTATTTTCTGTTTGTTTGTTGTTGTTTTTCTATATTTTTATCATGTTTTTGTTTTAATTATCTTTTATATTCATTTTTTTTACTTTATTGTGTATTTTCTTCATTTTCGGAGAATTTAAATTAAAAAAAAAAAAATTTAAAAAACTTTCTTGTTCTCAAGAATTCAAGAGTAGTGGATGGTTTCTTTTTTTTTTTTTCAAACGATGACTGCATTTATATATTTAAAAAAAAAAAGAAAGACTTACTGCTGATATTTTAAAACCAATTTCTACATTGTACAAAAACTATAAAACTATTTGAAAAACTTTTTAAAAAAGAAAGAACCCTTAATCGTCATTGGAATCACTTGGAGAATGTTCGGGTTAAACAATCATAATTTATACAAGGATTTTTTTTCTCTCTTTTTATAGCCCAATTAAAATTCTGTTTTTGCTATGCAGCAGAAATCACTGTAAAACTATGTGTATGCACGCATGATTCTCATATATATATACATATTTAATATCATGCAATTATGTACTGATTAGCCATCCGTACCAGCGGTTTCTGGGGCAATAGGAGTTTGGATTCCACGGCTTCATCTGCCGCTGAACTAATGGCACATCTCAGAGCAAAAAAGTTCTTGCCCCCGAGATGTGCCATTAGCCTAGCCATTGATGAAAGGGTATCCAAACACATATTGCCCCAGAAACCGCCAGTATGGATTGCTAATCAGCACATAATTGTATGATATTATAAATATGTTATGCTCTTACTAATGTAGTTGAGCACTGTCATTATTTCTTCATACACATGATAGAACACCCATGACCCGTTGGGTCAGTATTTGTTATATATGTTATTAAATATTCACTACTAAAACTTTGATGATGTTGTTATCTTGACTGCTTGTCATCTGTACATGAATGTTTTAGTTTGTGGGAGGAAGAGCGAATGATAAGAGGTGACAGGAATGGAATGATTTAAATAAGATAAGGAAACGACAAATAGAAAGAAAAAACAAACATTCCAAAACAAAAGCATTACACATTTCAAATTCTAACGGCCATGTTCGAAAAAAAGAACAAAAACATTCTTTTCACATCACATACACACCAAATATTTTTCGAATATTGTACTTGTATTTTATTTCTTCAAATCACTCATCCCGAGGAAGTCTTGAAATAAAGACGAAACGTTGATGAATACATAAATAATTTTGGTTTTTCCTTTTTCATTTTCCATCACGTTGGAATATTATTTTCATCACTTTAGTCTGTGTAACTTGTCAAACACCAAGAGTTTTAGGTGTATATATATATATATATATATATATATATATATATATAGAGTACAAATGAACGATTGAAAGATAATTTGCATAACTATTTTTTAAACAATTCATAATAAATTAATGTTTGGTGTTATTCATTTGTAATTTTATTGTCCTATTTTTACTATATATATGCAATAGTTTTGTCGATACTAACAGTAATTAATTAAAGTGATTTAATAAAAAGATCGGCTAAATTACAAAGTTGAAAGTTCATGTTATGTGCATAAATGTCCGAACAGTAAATTGTTCTTTTTGTTAAAAAGGAGAAAAATAAATTATTCTATAATAATAGAGAGTTTATGCATGTGAGTTATGCCACGAGAGTGGCATTAAATGATAGCAGTCCTTTGCCATCATTCGCTTACAAAGCAAAAAAGGAGGCAGAGTTGGTTCTTTTTACAGACTGCTGTGTAACAGGACGGCCAACAGAGAACGAAGAAAAGGCCTTCTACTGTCTGTTTGGCATCTATCACTGTTCTGGAATCGCCTGATTGGTCAATATATGACCAAGTCACCTCAGTATATTAACTCTCCGCAAAAAGAAATAGATACAAAATAGTTTGTCATTACTACAATGTCATAATAGAGCCTTTCTCTCTCTATATATATTCACCCTCTCTTTTCCCCTCTCTCTCTCTCTCTTTTGCTTATTTACATCATTCCATTCCTCTCACTATTTCTTTTATCATTTGATCTTTATTTACTTTATCCGCCGTTCCTTCCACCATCTAAAATATTCATGTACAGATGAAAAGTATGCACTGTAACAAGTAAGATAACCTCATCAATGTTTTAGTAGTATATAAATATATATAGATAGATCTAAACTTGAAGACCATTGCATAGAATTAACATTGCATGGTAACTGCCAGGTTCTTGCATTCATCAGACCATGTGGAACCACATGGTCTGGTAACTTTATACAATATCACTGTCTACGCCATATTTTTTCACATCTCAAAGCAGGACTCATTTTAGAAGAAGGACCAAATATTACGGTTTTTCAGTGTACCACGATGGAATAACATGGTCTGATGAACGCCATAAATTATATTCCTACAGTCTTCAAACTTAGATCTACATAAGCCCTTTCACCGATATGAGTACTCTCCCCTTATAAATATAGAAATTTATACAACTATATATATTTATATATATATATATAAGGAGATATAATCTTTTATGTATCAATTTTCAGTATTTACTTCAACAGTGCTCAATACGTGAGTACAGCTAGGTAGTAAGTTATGAAAATATATTTATGGCAATCAAGCTACACAGAGGCTTCCGCATTTCATCCCCGTAGGGAATTGTCAGGCTAAAATGACGATTCCCCACAGGGATGAAACGCGGAAGCTGCTGTGTAGCTTAATTACCATAAATATATTTTCATAACTTACTATATATATATATATATATATATATATATATATATATATATATATATATATATATTATAATGAAGTATCTTCGTATGCTTCTTTTATTAAACATTATTAGAGGAAACAAAAACAAAAACAAATTACAGAAAACTGCAACTCACTGTTTCGTTTATAATTACCTGTCTGCCATTATTTTATTGATCTTTTAGACGCACAGTTTAACATATTGTGTTTTTTCTTCTTCTTTTCCCCCCTATTAGGGTGTGAGAAAATTTTCGGAGAACCTTCCGCCTTTGTCAATCTGTTACAAAATGCAAAAGCTGGTAGAGATTTATCCGTTGGTTTGAAACATGTAAGAAACTTATATTCGTTTTAAAAAAATATGGGTCTCAACTATTTTCTTTTTCTAAACATCCACACAAGAGAAAAAAAAAAGTGGTTGGGACCCAAATTTTTAAAACAAATACAAGTTTCTTAACATATGTACATGTTTCAAACTAACAAATAAATCTCTACCAACTTTCGCATCTCATAACAGATTGGCAAATGGGGAAGGTCCTCTAAAAATTCTTTCACACCCCAATGGAGAAAAAAGAAAGAAAAAAATACAATATATTAAACTATGCTTCTAAAAGGTCACTACCACCACCACCATCAAAAAAAAAAAATGCCGGACAGTGATTAATGAACAAATCAGTGAGTTGTAGTTTTCTGTAATTAATTAATTTTTGTTTTTATTTCTTCTAATAAGAAAGAGATGTATATATAGACAGCCCTCAAATAATCAGATATTGCATTTTGTGAATTATCTATTAGCATGAAATTGTTTATATAGTTTTATGTATAATTTATTCTGTAAATATGTTAATAATCAACTTTTTATCGCAGGAAAAAAATAACTGTTTATTTTACCTCAACTTTGTTTACCTCAACTAAGTACCATATTTGACGACTCGTAAGACTCACTTTTTTTTCTCCAAAATAATATCGCAGAAAATCACCCGGCATTTTATAAGGTTATTGGTGAGTTTGGGGTTACAAGCTAGTGAGGTTCTAGTGCTGCACTGACGCTTAAAAATGTAAAAAAAAGTTACTAAAATATTATAATTACGATGTTAGAATAATAACGGCAACAAAAGAATGACCTACAACGTTTATACCTGTTAGTCCTTTGATGATTTTGCTATCTACACGATATTTGTTTATGTCTAAAAGCAGAAGTTTTAGGTCTCTAAGAAAGGACTGTAGCAGTGACAAACTACTTTCCTTCAGCGAATTGATATTATACTGAGGTGATCTCTTTGTCTGTCAGCCAATCAAAATCCTGAGTGTAGGAATACTCTTTGCTGAACTACTTACAAAAGATAGAGAAGTCTTATGCTGTCCACTGAAGAAGAAGCCTCTCCAGTCTCTGCTACCTCCTGTCGCTATACACCTTGCTCACAGCAACGAATTTGCTGACTCACCAATATCACGAATCTAACACAGACTTTCTCACATTTTCTACTAACCTCACACTCGAACTTTTTATTTGGATTATATTTCAAATCTCTCAATAAAATTTAATATATTTTAGTTTGGATGGTTTTGTCATTCTATTTAATGATTCCATGTTCTTCTAAAGTTCTGGAAAGTTGCAGCAAATATTAATGTTTTTGATGTAAAATATTCGGATTTAATAAGGATCTGAAAACATGAAACTTTTATACATTGACCAAATGTCAGCCGAAAACCCTTCACCTGACATACGTAGTTTAAACCCATTTATTTAATTTTAAATACCTTCCTAAATTGAGTTGTGTCTTATAAGCTGTCAAATACGGTACTTTTCATCTCATTTTCATCTTTTTCATTTTCTTAACAAAAACGTCATTTTACAAAATGCCGTTTTTTTTCTTCTGTTTTTTACTTTTATCTTCGTACAATTCTAAGCCATCATTTATTGTGTCTCATATTCACGATACAACTTATTCCGTGGTGGCCATTCAACTAATTTGTCTTCTTTGGAACTGGCTACGAAAAGTTTAAAAGTTCATAGAACCAGTTCTCAAATTTACTTTTTAATGATGATGGTTAAAAAAGATTTTAAAAGTTCATAGAACCAGTTCTCAAATTTACTTTTTAATGATGATGGTTAAAAAAAAATTTTTTAAGTTCATAGAACCAGTTCTCAAATTTACTTTTTAATGATGATGGTTAAAAAAAAATTTTAAAGTTCATAGAACCAGTTCTCAAATTTATTTTTTTAATGATGATGGTTAAAAAAAATTTTTTAAGTTCATAGAACCAGTTCTCAAATTTACTTTTTAATGATGATGGTTAAAAAAGATTTTAAAAGTTCATAGAACCAGTTCTCAAATTTACTTTTTAATGATGATGGTTAAAAAAGATTTTAAAAGTTCATAGAACCAGTTCTCAAATTTACTTTTTAATGATGATGGTTAAAAAAATTTTTAAATAGCTAATCGAAGCAGAATAATTTTAGTAATTGATCTCTTAAAATTTACGAATAAATTTTAATGGATATAAACATTTTCAAATACCCTCATAGAAAAGTGGTCCATTTTAACAATATATTCTAAAAATATATGATAGTGCGCATCATTGGTCGAATGTATACCATTGCTGGCTAGGGAATCTGCTAAGCCGAGTTTTAATCTTATCGGACGGTTTGTGTTTTGTTACACACTAATACTGTTGGGAAAAGTATATCCCCCTTCAGCTATGGGTAAACTAACAGTTTGTATTCAACTAATTGTATACAATGAATAATCACATTGGCACAACGGTTCTCATTAGATCACCAAAGTTAAGCAACATTGAGCCTGGCTAGTATTAGATGAGTGACCATTTGGGAATACCAGGTGCTGTATGTCGGAGAATGGCGACACCTCTCTCTTAATTGAAAAAACTTGATGTCATCTACCCTGATCAGGATATACATGCGACTGAGGACCGCTTGCGAATTTAACATTTACTAGAAACTTTCTCCAAAGAAGGAAGCCGGCTCAACCCAACCAGAGTGAATGCTGAACCAGGTACCAGGTACTAGAATACAGTTAATTGTTTAAAAAGGGTTGATTTGCCACTAAATAGACAGGCAAATCTAAAATATAGTAATAAATGTACAGATAGTTTTCAGGACTATTATACTGGCAGAGCATGAGAAGAAACTCAATGTCTTTGAAATGAAATGTTTAAGAACTATACTTGGAGTAACTTTGCGAGATAGACGAAGAAATGCAGATATCAGAAAGAGGCTTAATATTAATAGATTCATCAAAATTATTTGAAAAAAGAGATTAACATGGTTTGGACATGTTTCCTGGCTACCAGATTTCGGTTATGTAAAGAAATCCCATCCATTTACTGTGGAGGTCCCCAGATGCCGGAGAGCTTTCTACTCAAATAGCTTCTTTCCTCGTGCTGCTGGCCTATGGAACTCCCTCCCTGCCCCCTGTTTCCCTGACGGTACTGACATGCAGAAATTTAAAACTAATCTAAACAGACATCTCGCTGCGCAGATCCCAATTTAGGTTGGCCCCCCCCCCCCAAACCTTCTCCCTTTTCTTTCTTCTCAGTAGCCCCTTACGTCTACAGTGGCGGCCTGCCTTGTCTGGGGTGAATTATGTTAAAAAAAAATTTTTTTTTTAATTATATCAAGGAGAAGATTCTGTTGAAGAAGGATCAAAAGGACGACCATCAAAAAGATGGGCTGACCAGATAAGGGTTGAAAGTTGCATGCCGTTACTGACAGCTTAAAGACTAGGCCAAGTCCGTGATAAGTGACGGGATTTTGCTTTCAAGCATGTGGCGAAGCTCTCTGGAGTATGCAAATAAGTCAAGTTAAAGTATTCTTGTGCAGTATAAGAATAGGTTCTTTTGTAAATGACGCCGATTCTTGTTGGTTTATTGTTTTTCTCAATTCAGGTCCTCTCGGGTTTGTATGTAACTCCTTTAAAAAATCCACAATGGATTCCTTTTCTTGAAACTGACGAATTAGATACATTATTAGCGATTCTATAGGGCGTATAAATTTCCAAGTGAAGAAAATAGATTTTTGATTTTTACAATTCAGATCAGTTATCTTGATATATATAAAGTTAGATGTGTGTATATGTTTATACATTCCTATGTATAGGATTAACTCCTAAACTAATGCCCCGATCGTTATGAATTTTGGAACACAGCTGCTAGGCGTAAGGTGTCTTAATGTGGGATATATTTAGTTTACTTTTATGGGGATAAAGAGAGGATGGAAACCCTTCATGAAAATTCAAATACCTTTGATTTTTGTGAAATTTTAACAATAGGTATTAGATATCAATTAATAAATATTCCTTAAATTTCCCTATTTTTTTTTGGAATATTTAAAAGGGTTTTTAGGGGGGGGCATAATATGGGCACAACCTCTCATTTGAAAATTCAAATATTTCAGATTTGCATTTAATTTATGAGACCAATTAAGCAAGATTCCTTGAATTTAAATTTTTTCTTAAGAACCCCCCCCCCCCTCAAGCTTGAGTTTTAAATTTTAGATATTTTCTAGAATCAACATCATGTAATAAGGTTTAGTAGCATTATGTCTTGATTTTAATAATTATAAGGGCACATAAAAGTGGTGCAAAACTGTTCTGTTCGGTGAATTAATTTTACCTTCTTCAATTTCTTTTTACTAGTTTACTCCCTTTCTTTGTACGCTATCTAATTTTGATATAATATTCCGATTCCTATGTCGTGTCCCAGGATTCCTCATTCCATGTAAAGACGTATAAGCTTTCTGTGAGAAGAAAATAAACTTTTGATTTTCAATATAAAATTCTACAGTTCTGTTTTCTTCGGCTGTGCTCAACTTTACCAACGCAAATTCCCAAGAGATTCCAACTCTTTTTTTGTTTACGAGCTACTTTCAAAATGACCCGTTTAAAATGATCTACCTCCATTAAAACGTGCTAAACATCTGTATCATTTAGGACTACTATCCTTATCTTGGTTGTTATTTTCACAACGTTTCGGACTATGTACCCTCTGATCTTCTTCAGATGCATCTTTTCGAACTCGGGAACCCATACGGAATTTCGAACTGAACCCTTTATTTAATCCACATAGATCCGTAGCACAACGGATAAAAGTGTTGATTAATAATCAGTTCTAAGTGTTAGCCTTCTAGAGGCTGAAAATATCCTTACTAAAGGTGATAATAACTAAAAATAACATCGCTATCCAGCTATCCAGAAAGTTAACAAATAACCGTCATGGTGTCACTGGTCTGTGTAGCACAATGAGTCAGCCAGTTTTTTATATTATTCACTTTCCCAGCTAATCTTTTCCGGTGGTCCCAGCCGTGAGAGGTAGGGACATTCTATAGTATCACACGTAGCCACAAAACACTTCTACCTTGTCATGGTTGATGGAATGAGAACAATCTACCCCTGTGGATTAAATAAAGGGTTCAGTTCGAAATTCTGTATAGGTTACTGAATTCGACACAAAGATGACTAAATTCAAAATGATTCACCTGAAGAAGGTCAAAGGTTACATCAGCCAAACGTTGTGAAAATAGCAACCAAGATGAGGATAGTAGTCCGAATAATCCAAATAATACATTCTTGCATTTATATAGCCCAATGATCGTCTCAGTAGTCGGACTGCGGTAAAACAACACAATTTGTACAGATAACTTTGTTGTGCTCGAGATGTGCATGTGTGATACCATTGTAACTAGGGACCCAAACGCTATCTGTTGACCATTGTCCTGTCGTGTCAACATTCTTTATCTAACACCGAGATCCTTCTCTCGTCTTTCTCCTCGTCCAACTCTGATCAGCAGCCAGTGTCCCCAAAATATATCTACTTTCAACCAAAAACTGGATACATCCGATTGTCTCTCAGCTTACTACCAGAACTGGCCACATTCGCCTGTTCACCAGCTCACTCTCACTGGAAACTAGATATGTCCGTTTCCTTTCTCATGCTCACCTTAACCATCGCTATCCAGCTACCCAAAAAGTTAACAAATAACCGTCATGGTGTCACTGGTCTGTGTAGCACAATGAGTCAGCCAGTCTTTTATATTATTCACTTTTCCAGCTAATCTTTTCCGGTGGTCCCAGCCGTGAGGGGTAGGGACATTCTATAGTATCACACGTAGCCACAAAAACAATGATGGAAGCTTAGAATTACTAAATTGAACACCTGTTTCTGATTGGTTTTAAATATTAGGTTAATGTATAATTATTGCACTTTTTTTTAAAAAATGGGTTAATTTTTATGTGGTTGAATCTGTTACCAACAAAGGATCGAATCTGCTATCTCATCTACCATACTCTCCTACCGACGCTCCCACAGACTACCACATCAATCAGTTGCTAAAATAAAACTTATAGGCGCAGTCAAAGTGTGGATTGCCACATAAAATCAATGCTTCTTTGTCCATGAACTCAACCTTTTTGCCGAGCAAATGGAAAGCTGTCATTGACGTGCACGGTGAATATCGATCCAGAATAAGCATTAGAATTTGTCTTTGTATTTTTACTATTAAACATGTTTTGTTTTATCTGCATTTTTCGGACTACTGTTTTCATCTTAGATCGTATTCTTACAACGTTTCGGCCGATGTAATCTGTGATCATCTTCAGATGCGTCTTGTCGAACTCGGGAATCTTTATGTTGAACTCTGGAATCGATACAGAATTTCAAACTTAATCCCTTATTTAATCCACTGGGGTAGATTGTTCTCGTTCCGTCAGTCATGATCGGTAGAAGTCTTAAACAATTTTTATTTTATTCTTAGTTAGTATTGCCTGTCGTGAGGATTGAACCTTCAACCTCCAGAAGACTGTCACTTAGAACTGATTATTACTCAACAGTTTTCTACATAGGATTATTTTATCATATATATATATATATATATATATATATATATATATATATATATATATATGACACTCCTTTACATTGGAAAATACCTGTTTGAACTTTAAAACTTTTTCAAATTTCGATGATAAGATTTTAATCTTTGAAAAGCCTGGCTTAAGGAATGAAAGAGAAGAAAAATAAATATTATTATTCACTAAATGTCCTTGTTCTGAACAACCGAAGATTATGATTTGCTTCCATTTGCAGGTCTAATTATTTTCATTGACTTATCATATTATATATATATATATATATATATATATATATAATTTATTTAGATACTGTATATTACATATTTCAGCAATGTACCGCGGTTTCATCCAAAAGGGCAGATTTAGACATCTTTAGTAAATCTCTGTGCCCAGTGGAATCATCGGCAAGCTGAAATGATTGTAGTCACGTCCCGATAGGGAATGGCGTCAACAATGACAGAAAACGGTGTATCTCTGAGGGAGTCCCCGAAAAAATTCTGTGTGGGATAGTGATTAACTAAGACTTAAGGGAGATCAATGTTAGTTCGTGTATGAAAGGCCTTCATTTTATTCCCTAGCAAGTTTTATTTATTTATTTATTTATTTATTTAGAGAATAAAATGAAGGCCTTTCATACACGAACTAACATCGATCTCCCTTAAGTCTTAGTTAATCACTATCCCACACCGGATTTTTTCGGGGACCCCCTCAGAGATACACTGTTTACTGTCATTGTTGACGCCATTCCCTATTGGGACGTAACTACAATCATTTCAGCTTGTCGATGATTCCACTGGGCACAGAGATTTGCTAAAGATGTCTAAATCTGCCCTTTTGGATTAAACTGCAGTACATTGCTGAAATATGTAATATACAGTATCTAAATAAATTATATTAGCTCTCTTATATGATCGAGCACTTTATTTGATTTCTTTTCATATACAACCTGACACACTATATATATATATATATATATATATATATATATATATATATATATATATATATATATATATATAATTTTATTTCTTTTACTTGTGTTCTAATCTACTATTTATAATTAATGGTTCCCATATTGTATCAAATTCTATACTGAGTCTACTTAGGAGACCATTGTCGACGAACATATGCATCAAGATTCCCAAGTTCGACAAGAAAGTTATCAGTTATATTAGCTAAAACGTTGTGAGAATAACACTCAAGATGAGAACAATAGTCCGAGTAATACAAATTATCAATCCTCATCTAAAAAAATTCCGAACCCCAAACATGTTTTGTTTTTAAATAACAACTCAAGAAAAACGTGCAATAATGATGTATTTCCCTAATCTTATCATTGCCTGCTATAAAATGTTGTTCTCTAATTCTGTCCAATATGTAAAATTGTGTTTTGAATTCATAATTTCTATAAACACATGTCACTTGTATAGACCACTATTCATGATCGAGAAATGATTGCAAATTTAAGAAAACAGTCGAACGTTTATGGTGCTGATTCTAGTATGAAAATTAGCCACTATGTTTCGGAATTTTTTAGATGAGGAATGATAAGTTGGATTATTCGGACTACTATTCTCATCTTGGTTCTTATATTAACAACGTTTCGGCTGATATAACCTCCGACCTTGTTCAGATGCATTTTTTCAAATGTGGAAACCTTCTAGTCAAATCTGGGAAACTTTGTGTCGAACTCAAGAACCTGGAAGGGTTCAATTTTGAATTTCGTCCAGGTTACCAAGTTCGACATGAACATTCCCAAGTTCAATTAGAAGGTTCCCTACTTCGAAAAGATGCACCTGAAGAAGATTGGAGGTTACATCGTCCGAAACGTGAATATAACAACCAAGATTAGACTAGTAATCCGGATCATCCAAAGCAGTCACTAGTTTTCAAATATGAGGTAAGGGTTAAAGTTTCTAGAACCGTCTTATCGATTTGAATTTAGTGGCTAATTTCTATGCGAGGACCAACGACCTAATTGTAACTGAGTGGCTAATTCTTGTATTTGAACCAGTACTTTAAACGTTTGGATGTTTTTGGAATCTCTCCAAAGTTACAAAGAAACTTGAGTTGGCCATGGATAGTGGTCGATACATTTATCAAATACATATATTGTATAAATACATACATTGTATAAAGTGTGAGGGAAAAATGAAATGTGGAAGTTATCAGAAAAGGTTAAAAGGTCATTTTGTTTTTTATTCAAATTGTATATAATCTGCATATTGATTGTGTAATCTATTCATGTTTTGTTCTTTGTTTTGAATCAATTTCTTTGTTAACATAAATGTAGAATAAATGATGTGGACAATCGAAATCAAAACGGACTTTGATTTAAATTCTTTGATCCATCCATAGTTTTTTGATCCATCCATAGATTTTTTTGATCCATCCATAGTTTCTTTTTTATCCATCTTTAGTTTTTTTTTTTATTCATCCATAGATTTTTTTTATCTGTCCATAGTTTTTTTTTATCCACCTATAGTTTTTGATCTGTCCATATTTATGGATGGATGAAAAAGATCCATCCATAGTCTTTTTTATCCATCCATAGTTTTTTGATTTTGTAATTGTAACTCTAACTTCAAATTGTAGAAAGAAAACAAACCCAAAACAGAGTTCTTCACTCTGTCATTATTATTAGCATTCAGTTGCCAATAGGCGTTCCTTCTGATGCTTCTTTGTTGATCGGGTTACCAGCACACACAACTGATTTCATCTACAAAGGATTTGGGTTTGATAGACGACACCTCCTTTAAACCATCTATTCAATGCTGCTGAAAATAAAATGCACAGGGTTTCTCTTCCTCATCAATCTGTCCATCACATAATTCTCTCTATATAAGTGTCTCTTGTTCGACCTATACCCGAGCTTGCCGTTCAGGTTTGCAGCCAATACCTGAAGAAGGACATTCTTCAACTTGAATTGAAGAAAAGTGAAAAGTATTATGGAAATTTTTTTTGGACTACTATCCGCATCTTAATTCTTATATTCACAACGTTTTGACTTATGTAACCTCCAACCTTCTTCGGATACATTTTTTCAAATGTGGGAACCTTCTAGTCAAATCTGGGAAACTTGAAGTTGAAAAAAGTAGAGATGAAAGATTCGGAAAAGGTGAGAGAAAAAAAGGAAAAATGAAACAAATGAAGAGGATGAGATATGACAAAAAACAAATTATAGAAAAATGAAAAGCAGAGGGAGTAAGAAAAATGAAGAGACAATGACAGCAATTGGAACGCAGTAACATGAAAAGATATGAAAGAACTGAAGAAAATGGAGGAAAGAGAAAGAAATATATTAGCAAACGAAATGAAACGATGGAATAAACAAAATGGTTGCCATATTTCCCAGATGGCAATTTTTTTTCTAGTTTGTGATACATAACTATTGTGACAAAGGGCCATTGAATTCAAAATTATTTTGTTTAATTGGTTTAAGAAATTAAAAAACGTAAATTTGTATTAGGATTTTTTTATGACGCCAGTCAATGGACAATGGGCGAAATACTTTATAAGAATTTGGTAAATGAAATTTCAATGTAAATCAAATTGTTCATGAGGCTTTGGTAAACAAATGGAATTCGCAAAAAATAATAGAATTATCTTGTGAGTTGTAAACACAGGGAGAAATGCAAAAATGTTTATGTACGTAAATCGTGGTATAAGCGATAGAGATAAATAGATAGCCAGGCAGATCAACAAAGACAATACTACGAGACAGCATCGGACCAATGCATTTTGGTATCCACGCTATATAAAAGCTTTGACTTCAGCAACATTCTAAATTTTCTCTCATTTTTTTTTACTAATGGGTCACCACTTATCAAGGCTAAAAGTCACTCAAGGATAAGGGTTAATGAGATGGATAGATTGTCAGTTGAATGATAAAGAATATTATGAGAGGCTTGAAAATTATGAATGGAATAAACAAAATTTGATTACTTAACAAGTACGGTTTTGTGATATCCTGGCCAGAGAGATAGAACATCAATAAACCTATGAACCATAAAAAAAGTGCATTGCATCTTCATGCTAAGATTTCGTGAGTTAACATATGTGTGTTTTTATGAATAGGTTATAATGAGTTATGCAGCAGCTCTGATGTATTAAATGTGGACGCCACATGTTATGACAGACAGGCAGATGAACAAAGACGACTCTCTACCTCTTTTAGAGACAAGACTACGAGACAGTATCGGACCAACGTATTTTGTTATCCATGTTATGTAGCAGTCGCACGTTAGGAGAGAAAACTCTCAATTGGTTCAGCAAAATGAACGCTTTATTAATTGCGATGTCGGCTAATGACTCGGCCTTTTGGCCGGGATCAAAGTGTAGTATCTGTTCCGGTGGATACTGCACCCCATAGACTGGTATTGTCTTGGCCTTCAGGGCTTGATTAAAGTCTATAGGTTTGTCCTGTGCAGTTCTAGGAGGTCCACCCTCCCAGGCTTTGCCTCCCCTCTTTGGGGGAGGAGTAAGTTTATTGCTTACTGCCTGAGGCGCCCCTACCAGGGAATGCTGACGGAGCTACCCAGGCAATTTTTAATGGCCAGAGTGCTCACCTTCTCGGGCGCTGGCTTTTCAACCGCCACTTTCCGACCCGACCTTGGGTCACATCTTACCTTGTGGGATTAAGATAAAAATGGCCTTGTGCCTAACCTCCTGAAGAGGAGGTAAATAATACCTGATCTGTAATCAATTTTATAATCTTTTAAAATATAATAAACCAGGTGAACTTACTCGGTGTTGCACGGGACTCATTGGTTGCACATACATAACAGAAAAGAAAATATTTGTTTTTTCTTTTGTTTTTATTGTTTTTATTGTTTTATTATTTTAATGATTATCTCAAGAAAATTTAGAATTTAAAAAATAAAATAAAAAATAGACGAGAACCAAAATAAAATTTTAATAATAATGTGTAAGTCACGTATAGGCGAGAAACACACATACACAGAAACGCGGTCACAAAATGTTATTAATATAGAGAAGAAAATAGAAGAGATGAAAATAATGCTCACTAATAAATCAAATAATGTAAGGGAAATAAGTCATATTTTAAGCTGCAAACATTTATCTCCCTTACACTATTTGATTATTTGAAGTTTATTTCTTTATGTACTAATGAGTCACTGCTTATCAAGGCCCAACGGCCACTCGAGGATAAAGGTTAATCAGTTTGTAAGGTGGGCGGTGAGACAACACCTTGAGGATTAGTGACGATGGTTGAAACTGGAAAGAATTTGATTATTTAAGAGGACAGCTCAACAAGAATTTGTTTACATTGGACTTGAAAACGACTATGTTGTAGTCAGCTAAGAAGCAGTCCCGTGGTACTGTGTTCCACAAACGGATAGTTCTTGGAAATAAAATTTACTCATGAAAGTTCCGTTTAGTTTAAGGTACACAAAGGAAGAAAGCAAAATTATTTACAGTTGTTGTAGCTCGACGAGTTTTTGTTGTAAATGTTTTACAGGAGGGGAACCATAGATTGGAGCTCAGTCGAGCACCTACCATGAAAATAACGATAGAGCAGAGAAGACTAACAACGTCTCTTCTGTGAGAAAGAGACTGTAGGGAAAAGAAAAGGATATCCCCCACTAGATTTCGAAGTCGACTTTGTACTCTGTTAAGGCTGACCTCAAGCAGGCGGGACTAGGACCACTATGTACAGCGAAACAACTTCATTGCCTACGACAACTTGCGCATGACAAGGCCAGATGGCCTGGGACTAGCATGGAGGACTGATTGCAGCTACGGGGTGTCATTTGACTACCGTAGCTGCAGAACACAGTTTTTAATAATAATAAGTCAGGAAAGAGCTCTTTGAGCGGCACCTCCCCAGATGTGGCAATAGTACTCCATCTTGGGATGTATTTGACGCTTATACAGGTTAAGGATTGCGTCAGGAGTGAGATACTTTCCATTTTTTCAGCGACCATAGTAACGGATTTTATGTAAGTTTTCCATTTCAGGTCGGGCGTGAAGGTCAGTCCTAGACGATTATCAAGGATTCCTCAAGGAGAGAATCATTCTTTTTCAACTGGAGCAAAGTGAGGGTCCGAGCATTGGTGATGAAAGGAGAGAAGCTTGGTTTTAGATGTATTAAAAGTAACCAGCTACTTTTTTCTCCATTGCCCCACGTACTCCAGGTCGGAAGAGAGAGAAACAGAAAGATATTGATCATTAATGCTCTTGGAAGTATTAGCATAGATGGTTGTGTCACCTGTATAGATGTCAATGAATGATCTTAGAATGTGATTTGGGAGATCATTGATGAAGATCAGGAAGAGGGTTGAGCCCAGAATAGATCCTTGAGGCACACCAGCGTCGATACTTCTGCCCATCAATGACTACTTTATAAACCTATCAGAGAGAAAGGATTTGATGGTTGATAAGACATTTACAGATATTCCATACTAGCAAGCTTGTGAAGTAAACCTTTGTGCCGAACTCTACCAAAGGCTTTTGATATGTCAAGAACTATTACTCTAGAAACAAAGCCCCTGTCAATATATTCACTGATCCTGAATGATATTACAGTTAGTACGTCAGCTGTTGATCTTCAAGGGCAAAATCATATTGCTTGTCACTGAATAGATTGTTTTTGTTGAGATGGTTGACAACTTATTGATTCATCACAGATTCAAACAACTTACTCATGAGTTATTACGCATAAGAGATTGGTCTGTACTGAGATGCAGAAGACCGATCTCCGGTATTTTTAAATACTAGGCAGACTGACGAAGATTCCCAAGGTGATGGGAAGCATTTTCCTTTAAACAACGATTGAGAAGCTTTGTAAGGATAGGAGTTAGTTCCGGTTGCAGCTTCTTAAGCACTATGATTGGAATGTTTTCAGGACCAGTTGCTTTGCTGGCATCAAGGTTCTTGATAAGTTTGGCAACATCCCAGACAGATATATGGATGTCGCTCAGAATGTTTACAGTCATAGGGGAAACTTCAGGAGGTAGGTGGCCCTGATTGCAAAGGATCGAATTTGATGCAAAGTTCTTTGCAAACAGTTTGGCTTTATCAGATACTGAGAAAATCATCTCTAGTCCATTGATGACCATTGTAATTGAGGTCTTACATCTGTTTAGGACCCTGTTTGTTATTCGCCAAAATAAGCCTCTGCTTAGCCACTCTAGATTTAACAGATTGACCATAGGACTATTTCGTGTTTTCTATAACCCTTTTACAGGGGTTGTGGGCAGTCCTAAAGGCAGCTTTGGGTTTAGAGCATCTATTCTATTGTAAGCAATTGAAATAGTGGTTTCTGTGAGCAGCACATTCAGAGGTGTACCATGACTAGCTGTTTGGTTTCTGTTGAAATTTCTTGGTGGGTATGAAGCTCTCAATACCAACGATTAACCAATCAGTGATATCGGATACAATACATGGTACATTCCTTTTGAAAATGAATGCTGAGGAATTTCCAATATGAAAGATCTGAAGCTGTGTCAGCCAACCCTCGAGTATCGATACACTCTGCGAGGGACATCAGAGGTCTTATTGAACTTTGTTTTGATTTTAATTGAGACAACTGAGTGATCGAAATATCCCAGCGGAGACAGAACAGTAGATGAGCACTGTTCAAGGCAAGTTGTCAGGAAAAGATCAAGAATGCTTTCAAAATGTCTGCAATGAAAAGATCAAGAAAGCTGCAAAAATATGAATGTTGGCAGAAGGGTAAACATATAAGATATAGTCAATTTTCTCAGATATACTCTCAAAGATAGTAACTCCATCATTGGGGTGATGATAGAGGGCAAAGATGAATGTGGTGCTATGAGCAAGTGCTACACAGAAACACATATAGGGCAATTTAGGGTCTTCTTTGGAGATATCCTTACCGGATGGAAAGTCGTCCCTAATGTAGGCAGCAAGTCCATGTCCATGGCGATCTTGAAGGTCGGGTTTTGCCATTGTAACAACATTCCTAACCAGAATAATTTATTTTTCAAACAAACTGAAGTCAAAGACTTAGTTTTAGTATTCTAAAAACATGCTGGAATATAAAAAACAAAACAAAATGGTCAGACAGAATTAAATATCGATGTGCAATGCTATTGATGTCTAAATTCTAAAATCCAACAAAACTTTATATATTCGTTCAGAATGAGATCTTACCAACAGTAGTATAACAGCTTCCTCAGATCTAATTCCAATTTAAAGGTATAGAGTGCGTGTGATGATATGTGCATGTGTGAAGGGATTAGCACATAAAGACATTTTTAAAACATGCAAAATTCCTTGATATTTTGGGGAAATATTTTATTTCGTTTTTTATGATGTTGTGAAGGGAGGTATGAATTGTCTATTTCCGTTGCAGCACGCTTCTACCAACAGTTGTCATATGTCACGACCTCAGAACAAGCTCGATATTATGTCATCTTATGGTTCAGACGTAACACAAATTATTTATATTTTGTGCCGGGAAGCTTTGGCTCGATAAGGGAATTTCCCGAATTCTAATTTTATTTTTAACAGGAGAACAACACAAGGATGAGACAATTGGAAAGAATATATATCAACACGAATGCAACGATCAAGAAATGAGCAAATAGATTTATTGTAGATAAAAAAGAAATGACAAAACAAATAAAGTAATCCAAAGCAAGTGAGAATAAAATGTTCCTTCAAATGATTCCAAAACAATAATAAAAGTCATCGTTCTTTTCTTACAATATCCTTTTTTATCATATTACCGAATATTAAATCATTAAACCATTTTACATTTTTTATCTCAATATCCAAGCCCGAAATCCAAGATTCTATAAACAGTATTTTCCACTATGCAAAAAATCTTCGATCTTTTGTCCATCTTATTAAATTCGGCATTTCTCACTTGGCTCTGTTTACGTCCTATCAATTCAGCATTCTTTGCCCAATTGTGTCAGCAAAAAACCCCAGATCAGCCCACCAAAAATACAAATTCGTTTGCTCAAGTCATCCACTTTATTCGTCTCTTTCTCCGTCTTCTTCTTTCACCTTATGAGATCAGTCACTCGTCCTTTCTTTCCCTCAGTTCCAGATAGTCTATGATGAAAAGAAAAGAATGCAAACAACTGGCCGATAAGTATCAAAGCCACGCCCCTTGTCACTCTTCCTCCTCTCTCTCTCTTTCTCTCACTCTCTCTCTCTCTCTCTCTCTCTCTCTCTCTCTCTGCTATACGAACACATTAAGACATGGCAAGAGAAGCTGCTACATTGTTTCACTTTGCGCCTGTGCATAACTGTAGCTTTTCTTCTATCAATATTTTCGTTTTGATTCTATTTTTTTTCTTTATGTTTCCATTGTAATGTTAATTTTAGCTATTTGCATGTCACACGTATAAAATGTACGGTAATAAGGAAAGACACAAATACTGAATGAAAATTAAACAATTTGTATTGATCAAATACAGGAAGGATGGAAATAAAATGTCTATGGAGTTTAATAAACTGACCTCAGTGAGAGGTTTATGGAGATGATACCCGACTCCTTGGTTTGCATGTGTATAAGACACTGACCTCAGTGAGAGGTTGGAGAGGATAACACACAGCTCATTGGTTTACGTATGTGCAAGAAACTTATCTTAGTGAGGGGTTTGTCGTGAAGGTTATCGTAGAAGTGATGCTCCTGGTGATTTGCATGTGTTCAAAAATTATGAGGCATCATTTTGAGTGCATACAAGAAATCGATTTTGTGGCGTGTGGAAGAAATATGAGGTGTCATGTTGACTGGTTGCTGCTACTATCTTGGGAGACGATATCTTGTTGACTGTTGTTCTGCTGTCGAGGCTGTTATATAAGTATATATGTTATATATAGTAAGAAAAAAGGACACAATAATCAAATAAAGTTCATTGTTCAAAATATAGTGACGATAAAAATGAAAAATATAGAGTTCTTGTTTTTGTTGTTGTTTGTGTTTTAGTTATTAAGTAATCAGTTAATCTCGTGGGCTCACAAATTGTAGGTAAAATCTTGTTGATATGAAAGGGATAATCTTGTTATTCATAATCAGTTATGTCTGTTGAATATTGTTGATGTTACCAGGCAATTGATAAAACGTGTTTAGTAGTTGAACGTCTTCTTGTTATTAAACAGAAAATTGATATTCGTCATAAATGTGTTGAAGTGTCAAGGATTTGCTACTGATGTTATGTAGCACAAGTGGATCATTTTACAGATGTAGCTTCTCTCTATTTTTTATTTTTCTTATCTTTCTGTATTTGCTGGAGATGGGGCATCCTACCGGATGCCAGACATTCACCGGCTATTTCAGACACTCCAGCCTAGAGATCTTTTTAAGATTCTAACCGTCCCTTTAAGTGCAGTTGTTTGTATTTATCTTTACCGGGTATACTCGCCAGATAGCTCTTGAAATTCTTCTTCATTAGTCCTGTTGCTCCTATAATTACTGGTATGATGGAGATTTTCCTAAGATTCCAGTTTCTTTTCATGTCGTACATAAGACCTTGGTATTTCGTAATTTTTTCCCTTTCTGCTCTGTTCAATCCTGCATCATTAGAGACATTGACTTCAACTAGGGTTGCTACTTTCTCCCTTTTGTTCCATATTACGATGTCAGGTTCAACAGCTCCGTTTTCTAGATATGTAGCTGTAGGAATTGCATAGTTATAGTGGATGGTGTATAAATTATTTCCAACTGTTCTTTCTGGTATATGCTACACTGGATATTCAACTTTTTACAAATAGTCCAGTGAAGATATTTACACACTGAAATATCTTATGTTATGGGAAAGATGTGGGTTGTTGTTATTTTGTTGCTACTTTTGTCCGGACGATAGACGTAGTTTGTATTACGTTTGCATGTGTGCAAGAAACGAATCTCTTGAAAGGTTGGGAGAAATTAGACACTTTTACATGTGTGCAAGAAAGTGACTTTTTTGAGAGGTTGGGAGAAATTAGACACTTTTACATGTGTGCAAGAAACGAATCTCTTGAAAGGTTGGGAGAAATTAGACACTTTTACATGTGTGCAAGAAACGAATCTCTTGAAAGGTTGGGAGAAATTAGACACTTTTACATATGTGCAAGAAACGAATCTCTTGAAAGGTTGGGAGAAATTAGACACTTTTACATGTGTGCAAGAAAGTGACTTTTTTGAGAGGTTAAAAAGGAATAAACCATTTTGTGTGTTAGTAGCAAACACAGATCTAAGTGAGAGATTGGAGGGGATTAGATTCTTTGCATGTTTGTAAAAAATTGACATCAGTGAGAGGTTGGGGTTAGGGTTAGGTTGGGGGTATATGAACCTTTTGCACGTGTACAACAAAATTGACCTCGGTGTGAGATTGGAGGAGTATGAGACCTGGCTCTTTAATTTGTGTACAGGAACTGATCTTGGTAGGAAGCGTTCCTGTTATCTGATTTGGAAGAAAATATCCTATATGTGGTCGCTGACAAATCATGGCTTTGCTGCTGCTAAAAAGAAGTAGCAGGATGGGAAGATGACTGTCTTCTGTTTTCTAATGGTGACAATGGTCCCTGGTCCTGCCGTTGGCCTGTTACTGGTGAGATCAAAGCCTCATCATTGGCTGCTACCTTTCGTTAACCTATCGCTCTGTTTATATTGCCAACAATTGGTTCCCAGATATTAATCCCACAGTGGGCAGGAAAGCTCCTGTTTGGTATAGTGGTTCGGCAGCATGAACTTCCGATCAATTACCAGGGCATTTAGGGTTCATTTTTGCAGACAATGTAGAGAACAGACACATGACCTGAATCTTCCAATCAGCTTCATTTTAAAAAAATTTTTTATAGTAAATCGGAATGAAATCTTGTCAACAGGCATTTTGACATTCTGCGGTGCGTTTCATGATGGCGTTTAGTCTGCATTTTGTATGATGAGAAATTGGAGTTTTAGCGATCTCAACATGGAGACTCTAGTCCTAACCCTAACCTTAACTCAAAAGACCTCCCCAAAGATTCACTTCTGTGCTTTATTTCACAAGAACCATCAGTGCTTCTTGAGATAACAATCCTCAGTAACTACAATAAAGACGATTCTAATCGTATGTAATGCAGACTTGCTATTATATAGAAAATTAATATTTCATGTTTTAGAAAAAAAAAGACAGAAAAACTAGTAATTTGTTTTTATTTGCGATTTTTAAATTTTCTTACCTTTCAATTCGAACGAGTCAGACGGTTAATAAGAAAACTACCATGGTCAATAACTCGATCAGTCTAAATATTAAGGAGGTTTGCCTTATCTCCCTTTTACCCTATGAATTTTATTTCATCGTAACACAAAGTCAGCACTTAATTACTTTTATTTTAGTTACATTTTCAGATAGCATCAATAGATTTATTATTTCATATTTATATTTACAAAATGAATAAATATTTATTTACAAAATCAAAAAGAAAATTGTAATTATACGAAACGCGAAAAAAAAAATAGCCATCACGACAATATATCAAAATTTCCCGTGAGCCTTTGCTGCATTTCCCACTGATCGTTGTGACGTAAAAGCACATGGTCATTTGAAAGACTTTAGTCAGTCCAACTTAAATTATCTTTCAACGATTTGTTTTTATTAATAATAAAATCTTACTTATATGAAGTAACAAAAATATGACGCACGTTACGAAACGGAAATATGTCGAGAAAGAACTGCTATACGAATTTGTACTTCCAGAAAATGACCAATTCATCGTCATGGTAAATACATTTCACTTTTCTTTTTTTAAACTTTGATATCTAGGAAACATTCGAATCTTGGCTATATATATATATATATATATATATTAAAGGAACACTTTTTTCTGGTGCTTGTATAGTATTGACTCTGTAAAACCCAATAATTTGTTACAGCAGCCGAAAAGCAACCACACATTATTAAACTCGGATTTCAGAAACGAAAAAAAAAAAACAAGTTTCTGATTTTATGCTCTAACAACGGTTGAAACGTGTGACGTAATATTTCAACTGAGTTGACATCTTCAAGATAACCTTTGGTGCTTTTACAGAACAGAACTCATATCGACACGAATGTTTGCGACTTACGGAAATGGCCGAAGCAATTTACGATTTGAAAGCCTCGAAAAATGTAAATAGGCAGACGACACTTCAGTGTAAAAGTGACTGCAAAACCAAAATGAATGTAACCTCGGTGATAGTTTAGGGTTAAAAAATATTTTTACCCCCTCATAAAAATAAAGTTGAAAATTTCCTAAAAGAAAAAAAGTAAATAAGGTTGATTCACTTAATGATTTGAAGAAAATTAGGGTGCTCTTATCGATCCTGAACCAGTTTTCGTGACGTTCGATTCGGAAGCGTTCCGCTGTTCTACGCAAACGCCCGAGAGTTGACGAACCGATTCGTACCAGACGACATTTTTTATACGGTGCTGCGATCTATGATAATAATGTTTTGCTTGCTTTTTTGTTTTGTTAGGGAAAGGAATTTTTTAAAGAAACAACAAATAAAATTAAACATATTTTTATGAATTTTTTTGAAAGAAACAACAGGAAAAAAAAACATAGCGAGGTTACTGTTATAAAATGAATACTGTATTTAAAATAAAAAAAAAACGTACCGAAATGACTTTTATCACGACATATTTTTTTAATTTTATTGTTTTTACGGTGCTTCTTGCTTAAAATGCCGAAAAAAAGATTTCTGTGTCTTTTAAAGTTTAAGAGGTAAATAAGGGGCAATAACTCTTAATTTTATTTTTGAGCCAGACTTTATCCTGAATTGTTATTTTGAGCCAAAATTTATCGTTAATTTTTAACAAGACTGATATTATCTTCAACTGGAATTATGGATTTGAAATTGTTCCAGTTCGAAGATGTGCTATATTTTACGTCAGAAAAAGCAAAGCAGATAGATTTTTTGCAAGCCCAGTCAACAACCCAAGTATAAGCAACATAAATGCGTAAATTTTCAATAAAATCTTAATTTTTCCATTTATGTATACTTTGTTGTTCATTTATTACTAAAAAATTTTCAAAATCATAAATTTCCCATTTACGTATAATTTGTTGTTCATTTATTACTAATTAATTGAATGTCGCAGTAAATTACGTTACATGTAATAACAACAGGTGATAAGAGTTATTGCCCCTTATTTACCTCTTAAACTTTAAAAGACACAGAAATCTTTTTTTCGGCATTTTAAGCAAGAAGCACCGTTTTTACTTGCTCGCGATGATACTGCAGTGCAAAGCTGTTCGTAATTCATTTTGGGTTTATTTTCTTCAAAAAAACTTCCTGACAAAAAATCCGTCTTCGAAAGCACTTATTTTCACTTTATAACAAAGTTATCGGCTGCTCGCTGCTTCGGCTCGCCAACACTCGAGCGTTTTCGTAGGACAGCCGAACGATTCCGAGTCGAACGTCACGAAAGCTGGTTCAGGATCGATATCAGTACCAAAATTAGTAAACCCAATTTTAACACTGACACTAACTTTAAGTCAGAGAAAAAATGAAAAAGTTGTTTCACTTAATGTCGGTACTAATTGACTGTTCGGCAGCAGCTTGGTCATTTCCGGTTTGTTTCGTAAATCGGAAACAATCGTGTCGATATGGGAACATTTTGTACCCCACCCCCAATGAGATTCTAAGTAATACTGAATCGGTTAGCTTTTTTTTTCTGATTTTTGCGGATTATTTTGTAAAGAGCAGCACTTTTTATATCCGCCACTATGCTGCATTATCCGCCAGGATTTGTCTCACGTGACTTAAATGAATCAATCGCAATCATTTAAAAATAGAGAATCATTTTCATTATTAAAAATAACTACCGAATTGTCATTTTATTGCCCCCCTGTATACAATATTTTTCTTTTCGGTTTATTTTTATTTTGTTACTTTTCAAAATAGAATTAACGTTGATGGATTTTCCCTACATTACCAAGTATTTTTGGCACTTATGCAGAATAGGAACGAGCCGAAATTTATTTGTTTTAATTTTAGAAGAGCTCCAATAGTGGAAGGGGCCGACAACACTTTTTTTAGTACATTTCTAATTTCTCCGAAAATGGACATGAATACCCTGAATATGCGCGATTTATTTCTAAATTCTATCCGTTTAAACAAAAACAAAAGAAAAATTAATTTTTTAAACTGTAAAAAAAATGTGTTGAACCAAACACGATGACTGTTCATTTTGAAATGAAAACAAATAAATTTCGACTCGGCCTTTTGACCAAGATCAAAGTAGTATCTGGCGGTGCGGGTGGACAGAGGAGGAGATCCGCTCCGAATGGAGTTGGGCACCGGGAACGCGTCATATCAACAACTCGGAGTTCTCTCTGACCTGGCGATTGGCCCGGAATGCGCTACCCCTTAATGCCATACTGCAGAGATCCGGAATTGAGGACTCACCTGATTGTCCCCGTTGTGATAGGCTCTTTGAGGAAATGCCTGATCATGCTTTCTTCTTGTGCTATAAGCTTCAGCAGTACTGGGAGTACGTCAACGAGGTGACGGCTCGTATCGATCCTGAGCAGCCTCTACCGCTGCACCTAGCTTACGTAATAGACAACATCTGTCCGCCGTGAGATGGGGAGAGAAGAATGGTGTTTCTCATGATCCTGGCTGTAGCGCGAATGGTGGTGTGGACGTCGCGTCTGAGAGATAACCAGGGGGTTGAATCTTTTGCTGATCAGGATCTGATCGCATTCTTCAAACACCAGCTGAAGGTCAAGATCAGATGTGATAGGAAAAGATTACACTCCTCGGCTTTTGAAAAAAGGTGGATACAAGTAGCGAGCTTGTGTGTACGAAAAGGAGTCAAGTATGAGTACGTGTTCCCGGCCTGAGCATGGCGTGCATGGTTCCTTGTCCAGTCGGACCCCAGTCCTTTGGGTAAGTTTAGGCTTTTTTATCTAGTTGAATGAATGAGTTACCCCACCCTCCTGGTAATAGAACCCCTCCAAGATGCCCACTCCCACTTTCAATTCTTTGTCCTCAGTCCCCCCAACTTGCACTTATCTTGGAAGGACACCACCCACTCTTCAAACTCCATCCCCCACTTTCTTTTTTCTCCCACTTAGATCCCACTCCCATTTAGAGACGAACCTGCTTGTTTTTTGGGTAAGAACAAACCGGAAAACAGTGGGCAGTCTAATATTTAGAAAGGGTTAGGAGGGTCTTACTAACTGGTTTTTGCTTTTCTCCCTTCCCCCATTATACTTTTGTTTTTTTTTAAATATTCATTACTTTTAAAGGGAGGTAATCAGAATGAAAACTATTAGTTTTTAAAATTACAATAAATTTGTATTAAACATATGTAATGTAAAAAGAATACTTACTGCTAGATTAATAGCCGGAAGATGGCGGTTATTTTTTTGCTTGCTGGAAATAAGTTTAAAATGCTCTGTTTTTAATTTTGAGTTTCTTGCTTTCAATTTTAAAGTTTATTTATCTAAATATTTTTAAAAGAAATCTATGTTGTCTCCCTTATTTGTATTTTATTTGGGGGTGGGGAGTATCGTAATTAAAAAATCTGATAAAATTATTTTTGCGATGGAAGCATATAAAAAGAACACATACACCGTTATAGAAGCATGTTTAATATTTGACCAAGATATATTTTAAGGAGCATGGAATAAATATTACAGAACACTGAGATATCAAAATATTTCAATGAAAATAGAAAACATTGTGTTTGCAAGTATGACATTTGCAAAACAGACTGTCCTGTTGTGTAAAATGAATGCTCAATATACTTTTTCAATTTTCGTGTTGTCTTTTTAAATATCTGCCATTTTGGGTGTTCAAAGTTCTCTGAATTGCTGCATAGTGATTAGTATTTCATGGCAGGGATTAAAGTTTAAGCGTGAAATTTGAAATAAATTGTCAACTTTAAATAAATCCCATTTAATTTATTAGCAATTTTGTAAAGAAATACTTGAATAATAAACTAATATATATCCATTTTTGTGTGCCCCTATTTGCTTGGCTCCTCGATGAGGGCAAAACCAGAAACTAGGTGGGGGGGGGGGGTATCCAGCTCCCCAAAAGGGGACATTCGGAATGGTACAAAAATAAAAATTGCCTCAGTCGAGAAGTTATAATTGAAAATCTGATTCAATATATTCGTAGATAATTTCTGAATTGGTTGACATATTGTGTACGTCTCTATTCTTGGCATAAAAGGGTCACTAGCCTTGGAAGCATTCGCACTCGGTGTTGGTTTGACAAACGTGTTAATTATAATGTAAAACAGACAAATTAACCCTGTGTAAAGAAATCAATGGCATTTATGTGAAATTAAAGGAAAATGAAAAACAATTGATTTGTTTACATTGTTGCCGTATATATATATTTTTTTAAAATGTAAATCTATGCTAAAAGACAACTTTTCAAAAAGCAAGTTTAACCTGCATTATTTTTCTGTTTTAATTTTTGTACATTCTGAGATTCTTTAAATTTCCAAATGTTTTAAAATGGCTCTTTTTTAGGTAAAACATTCCCGTGGAAATAATCTGCATGAAGTTTGGGATGTGGACGGGGAAGAATTTCTTGTGAGCATGCCCCCAAAATTCCGAAATCATTTTTACATAAAAAAAGGTAAGACAAACGGAATCTCTCCTTTCTCTTTTGTCTAAAGTTGATTAGCTCCGTCCGTCTGTCTGCCCGTGTGTCAATAAAGTACGAACACCCAAGCGACTGATAATATGAAATCATGTAACAATGAACTCCTTTCTATATATGCTTGAGCTTAGGTTAGATTGTTTGAATCCGGAAAAGGTGAGTTAGCAAAGCCAGTTATATATAAAAAAAGAAACAAAAATCCAAAATCATTCTCTTTCTGCTTGCAATCTCTTTTTACAGCTACAAGTTGTGGTGCTATTCTCTTTTGTTTATAATGGACTATTTCAATCTTTTTATTCTTTCCTTTCTTTATTACTTTCAACTGTTAATCAATAAAAAAAAAAGTGACTGAAGCAGAAGTGATAGCTACTGTATAAAATGAGAGGGGAGGGGGGGTCAAACAACATATTCAGTGAGAAAGGGTGAGAGTGATAGATAAAACTTAGTAAGAGATGAATCACTTGGTGTGGTAACTGCAATATATATGTGTGTATGACTGGGTTCGAATCCTTCGACCAGCAATAATCGTCACCTCCTACACTGATGACTGCATAAGCAATAAACACTCGTGTCTATAGGTTAAAAAATAATTAGTATTTATTTATTAAAAATAATGTTATAAGCCCCCTTAAAAAATAGGATGTTGACCTCTTTGAGAGTTATAATAAGCTGTCAACCATAGCATAATGGAGTGTTCCTACATCTGTAGTTGAACACTGTTTGACTAGCTTTCTATGTTTGTCTGCTGCTTCGACAAAATATAGATCTTAATTCTCTTTTCTTTCCCGTGATAATTCTTGGTGGCCGAGGGGAAGAATGCCGGACTGCAAAATCAAGGGTGACTTTGTGACTGTGTTCAAATCCGTCTACCAGTAATAATTGTCATCTTCACTAGTAAATTTGTATGAATCGGAATGGTACAACTTTGCTGACCGGTTTGATTCTGTTGTCATGATGGTTGTCAACATCCCTAAGTGAAAGTGGTATTATGGAATCGACTGGATTCGAACTTGGCACACCCAGGTCGTCAGTCCATGTTGTTATCCACTTAACCACCACCATCTCCTTCACTGGACTGCGTAAGCAAGAAACACTCAGGTCTGTAGGTTAAAAATAATTAATATTTATTTATTAAAAATATTGTGTATATATATATATATATGCATATAGAGACACAGAGAGACATTTGAAAACCAAATAATGTAAAAAAAAAAAAAAATTTTTAATGAATAAAATCAAGTATTTTGAAAGCTGAGACTTTCGACAAATATGTGCTTTTCCAAAGCAAGACGACTTATTTTTTCCTTCATTTTACTAGTATTAACCTTAGGAGAGATGACCCTCCCGTGGAGACAGCAAATTATACGTCTGTTCTTGATTAGAGTTTTAAAAGTAAAGTCTAGTTTGAATGTGTATAGCGTGGTTGGCGCTTTTGTCGAAAGTTTCAGCTTTTGAAATAAATGATTTTATTCTTAAAAAAAAAAATTACATTATTTAGTTTTCAAATTTCTATAAATAATGCTTTGTCAGAGATTTTAACCAGATCTTTTTAGGGGTTTAAATGTCCCTTTAAGTGCAATTGCTTGTCTATATATGTGCATATATTTTATTAGACCAAATATTCGATTGAAAACCAGATTTTCAATTGGCCTAATCAGACTTCATTCGTTCTCCGCTTTAGGCGGAACATGTATGCACATTGTCACGAATGCCGCCGGTCGGGACCACCGAAAGACATTTACGTGACAATGATAAAAAAAAAAGTTTTTAAAAAAAAGTCCGGAGTGGCTCGTATTATCCCAGATTCAAATAACTGTGATATGGGATGGGGATTTCTCCAATATAAAATACCGTCAGGAAATACAACAAAAAGATGCGAAGAAACGACAAAAGACTTTAGGATTTAAATTTTATATTCATTTATTTAATGAAACTGTATACTAGAAAAAAAAAACGGGAGTGTTTCTATAAAACAAAACGAAATAAAACATCAAAACAAAAGTATATTCTTAAGAAGAGGGGGGGGGGAATTGTCTATCCTATCCCTATAGTAGCAGGATTCATTTCTACACAAAAAAATATACATACAACAGCCCTAGGGGGCGAATGTCCGTAAAGAGATATTCAGGTTGTTACTTACAACTGGATGCATTGTTCGACCCAGAGTCGACATTTCCGGCATGTCGTCGCAGCCGTACCTCCTTGCACATGTAGTCTTGAAATACATTTTTTTCTCAGGAAAACAATTCCTGGCTGGTTACTTTTTCTCCGCTTAGTTCAGCGAGTCGTCTCGCCCGAGCCGAGGGCGGCTATAATTCCATTTTCAACAGGCTCTCTCGCCCGAGCCGAGGGCGGCTATAATTCCATTTTCAACAGGCTCTCTCGCCCGAGCCGAGGGCGGCTATAATTCCATTTTCAACAGGCTCTCTCGCCCGAGCCGAGGGCGGCTATAATTCCATCTTCAAATTCCATTTACAAAAGGCCCCTGCCTTTCCTCGCGACTTTCTTGTCGACGGTTGTTCATTTCTTCCCCGTTCAGCGCAGAGATACTCGGGAAGACTGACTATAGTTGTCCTCAAAATATGTCCGTCTTAACCCGGCAGCTAACGTACTTCCTTGCCGGCATATTTCGTCCTCTGTTTTTCGTTAATTTCCTGTCGACAGTTAACTTCGCGTGCAACTAAAGTTTTTTTTTGTCTTCACTCTCTCTTTTTATCTCTTTTCCTGACGTCATTCGAGTCGCATTATGTTAATTTCTCGGTCGTGTATAAATGTGCAAAAATGAATCCTATCTCTCTCCGTAAACCGGAGTCGTGAGTTCGAATCCCGATAGCTCTCCCTACATTTTGTAACAACATATGTAGCCAGGCATGTTTGTACAAATAAAAAAATTATACTAAATAAATGTTCCGCTCTACTTATTATTGATCACTATTATATAAACACAATAAGAGTCATAGGATTGTTTATTCAATCTCTATGAACAAAACAAAAATGATATGTATATAAAGTAGCAATACACATCGACCAGAAAACTGTTTGGATAATCGCAGATTTGAGGGTAGTTCTATTAAAATAGTCATATCTTAAAAACTAAAGCACTTTAAGTGCTCAAAATACCATCATTTTGTTAGGAAATGAATATCCCTTCCGGTGCATTCATGAATAATAATATACATTATATATTTTTAAGAGTTTTGAGCAAATAAAGGCAAAAAAATGTTAACGCTATTTTCAGCAATTTACGTCACTTTTTTTTTTAACCCCCAGTTCATTTAACAGTCTCGTACCATTGCTGTATGTGGAATTTCGTCTTAAAATTTGGAGACTAATCAGGTAAAGTATCACTTTTAATGTTTGTCGATGTACAAAGTAATTCGGCTCATTCATTTTTTTGAAATTTAAAAAATAAGATTTCAACTCGCCGTCGGTCGAACATTTTTGAAAAATACATTTCCGTCGCCCAATTAGTAAGTAAATCAATCATTTTACTTTTTTATGCATTAAAATTATAATTGTATATATGTGTTCTCTTTTGGTAGTCCTGATATTTCATTACCCTATCCGGAAAAAAAAAGCGTTTTCTATTTATAGTTTGAAAAACATTGTAGCAGTAATAGCAGTTATAAACACGAGGCGATTTTTGTTTATTTTCATTCTAGAACGAATTTGAAAAATTTTAAAATATGAATATAAAAAATGTTGTTACATTTTTCGTACCCAACTAGTAAATAAATTAATCTTTTATCTTTTTTATGTATTAAAATTATAATTGTATGTTGTTTTGTCTTTCCGTAGTAGTAATTTTAAATTACCTTATCCGGAAAAATAGTGTCCATTTTTTGAGCGAAAGTCAACAATGACTGCTAGTATTGCTGATATAACATCAGCAGCAGCTAACTAGTCTTATAAAGCTTTGTAAAAATAAGACAAAAATACAAAAAGTTAATCCTATTTGGATCTTTTATAAAAAATACTTTAAAAAATACTGGTTTTCACTCAACTTTCGAACTTCTAGTAGTAATGACTTTCTAGTCGCCAATTTAAAAAAAAAAATTAAGATTCTACTTTTTTAGGCGATTACGTGTAAACACCCTTAAAGTCTTGGCAAAAAAAGAAAAGACAAAACAAAAAATAATTTAGAATTTAGAGTGGGGGATCAGTTTCGCATATAAATTTAATGTAAAATGATCTCCGATTTCCCGGCCATTCTTGCCTTTTAGTGAAATTTATAAAATAAATAATTACTCTACCATTAACTCTAGGTACGACTAACAAGCCCACCTCCTAAAAATGCCTTCTTGAACGTATCGTACCATTAACCTTAAATATGAGTGGCAAGCCACCCCCTAAAAAACTCCCTTAACCCTAACACTAAGTCCGAATGGCAACCTCCATCCAAAACAAAACCCCTTCCTTAACCTTATCAATAACCCTAAGTCCGAGTAGGAAGCCCTAATCCTACAAAAAAGCCCATTAAAACCAAACATAATCGTCTAAAAAAAAAATTTTTTTTTAAATAAAAAAGCAGACCCCCATAAAAAAAAACGCACAGGATTTATTTGCCATAGAAAAAAATTCATTAATGCCCTAAAAGGCTAGAATGGCCCGGAAATGGTGAATTATTCTACATTAAATATATGTGAAACTAATCCCCCACTTTGTTAATCTACAATAATGCCAAAGAAATCTTGCAATATATTCATTTTTAAACAGTCCTAGTATTAGATTTTAGTTTCTTCTACATAAAATGTATTACAATTCAACTTTGAGTTTTCTAACTTCTTTCTTTTAATGGATACATGGTATTTTTAAAGTATTGCAGCATATGTATGTGCACTTAGTGCAGATTACTTGGAAACCATTAATTTCTAGAGATTTTCAGTGGCACATTCTGATTCCTTGTACAAAAATACATTTATATGGTAAATTTCATTGCTTAATCTTGTATTTTAACAAAGATATAACATTTTTACTGAAAAATTAGTGTAAAAAATGTGACGAAACGCATATGGTCTTAAAGAGGGGAAAATATCCAATCGTGTGAGGCACAAAAATAGTCATAACTTCCTTATTTTTAGTCGGATTTAAAAAATTTAAAAAGATTCTTTCTTAGATCATCAAGCTCTTTCTATATATGCCATTATTGAGATATTTTAAGCAATTTAAATTTTTTCATGTGTATTGCTATATAAAGCAGACTTCAAATCCTTTAAACGGTTTAAAATTTGTGTACAAGTTTTGAACTAAAGTATACATTTTAAATTACCATACGCATTTCTACTGGAATTTAAATATATATTTAGTCAGTGGTTACTAAGGATCCAGAGTTCAAACCTCAAGGTTGATATGTTAGCTGTGTCAAGCTATAGTGAGGAGTCTTCAAAAGACGAAACATATCTGTAGATAATATATATTTGCCCCCTAGGGAAGAGCACTCTGATGTAGGAAATGAGTTTCCACTTAGCTAATATGCAAGATTCTTCCCTAATAAGAATTGAATCTTCTAAGGTTATTAATTATGATGAATAAAAGCGGTATATATTTCTTTTGTATTCTATCAGAAAGCAAGTTGGCTGAGATAGCTAGGATGTTGGACTTTCACTCGGTGGTGATTAAAGGCCAAGGGTTTGAATCTCAAGGTTCATTAGCTGTCTCAAGCCACACTGATCAGTCTTCAAAAGACAAAACATGTGTCTATGGATATTTATTTATTTATATATGTATATATATATATAGATAGATAGATAATTTACATCAAAATTATTCGTACACTTGTGAATATTTAATATTTTGGCCCATTTCTTAGAATTTAATACATGTATGATTTCTTCTTCTTTGCATGTCTTTTTAGCATGTGATCATATGATAGTTTCACACTTTTTTCCGCAATCCTTTGCATTATTATCATACTCTGCAAGATATTTCAAGTTGCATTGGTTGGGTAGGAGAGGGCAGACAAGGCAATGCTGCATCCGATGGTCCTCCTCTTTATATTTGCAGATGGTTGTGTCGGTTTTGTAGCCCCATCTGACCATAGCAACTTTTGATCGCCCCATTCCTGTTCTCATGTTTTTTGGGTTTTTTTAATATTTCATGCTCACCAACAATCATCAGTGTGGCTATATATAACTGTTCTGCCGGTCGCATAATCCAAAACCTGGCCTCCAGTCTACATTGACTTTTATACAACTTAATTAATGCGGCCGTCATGACAACTATATGAAAGAGAAATAATCCTATTTATCTTTTACGAATATAGTAAGCTTCAGGTAGTATTCTATCTCTCAAGGGGAGAGAACTTTTCATTATTACCTTAATAGAAGCGTTTCATATTTGAGTGCACGCCACTGTAGGAAGCTTTAAATAATTGTTTTTTTAAGAAATATTTAATATCCACAGACATGTTCACTAACAATCTATAACTAGCTTTTTAACTTTTAGTCTAGTGAATGACTTTAGAAGTAGGTCTGTGGAATCAAGGTATAGGAGTCTGAGTAAATTTATTGCTTTAAGAATCAGTCTGGTCTCTTAAAGGTTCAGTAGTCAGAATATAACATTTGGAGCTACTGTTATTTTTCATTGTTTATCCTTTTTTTAATTTTTTTTTTTTTTTTTACTTATGTAGATTTTGTTTAATAAAGACAAAGGAACAAAGATCTTAAATGCCCAGAGCCTTGAAAAAGATGTTCATTCACTTGAAAATTAAAACTCTGTAAATAATAAATAATATATATAAAGGCTAGTTCTCTCTTCAAATCGCATATCATATTGTATGAAAGGTGAGATTATCAAGTACAGCAACTAGATCTATATGCTATTGTGTGCATCAAATGGACAGAAAAAGCAATGGAAAAGCCTTTCAAAATAATGAGAGAAATGTGTGAAGTGAAGTTAATATTGTTGAACCAATAGAATAAGCAACGTTTTGGTAAAGAAGAGTATCACAGCCATATCCTCTGTAATTAAATGTTAGGACTTATTCTATATCTCTATAAAGCTGCCACCATTCGCCCATGCATGGAGTATTGTTGATACATCTGGGCTGGAGCATCAACCACTAGTCTCTCCCTATTAGACAGGGTCCAAAAAAGAGTGTCCAATCTAATATGTCCCGCACTGTCAACCAAGCTTCAACCCCTGTCCCATCGCCGCAATGTTACATCTATGCTTGTTTTACAAGTACTTCAATAGAATGTGCTCCGATTAACATGCAACATTGGTGCCCTCTCAACGTAAATACCCCCGGCTAACCTGACAAGCAGCAAAATCTCACCTCTTCACTGTAGAGGACCTCAGATGCTGGAAAGCTTTCTACTCTAATAGTTTCTTCCCTTGAACTGCTAGCCTTTGGAATTCCCTCCCTGTTTC
Source organism: Sepiola atlantica (assembly GCA_963556195.1). Classification (NCBI taxonomy): domain Eukaryota; kingdom Metazoa; phylum Mollusca; class Cephalopoda; order Sepiida; family Sepiolidae; genus Sepiola; species Sepiola atlantica. Next base: position 172,442,704 of record OY744518.1, read on the forward strand.
CTGCTTCCCTGACTACTAACATGCATAAATTTAAATGTAATGTGAACAGACATCTCACAACTTAACTCCCTACTTAGGATGTTCCTGTAGGTCTGGTCCCTAATTCACGGTAGCCCCTTATGTCTCGATGGAAATGTGCCTTGTTTGGGGTGAATAAAAGTACAAAATAAAAGAAATAAAAATAATTTTCAAAAAGATCAACAGTTGGAGTGAGCAAAGTGGAAGGGTGCAGAAAATTATATTTCTGGACTTCCAGATCAATCATCCAGCTAAACAAAATCATAGATCATATTCTACAAGATGATATATACATGACTACGAGTTGAAGACGACAATTTCTTAGGTTGGAATTGAACCTTTTAAAATGTCAAGAGCAACTCGAGTGCTTCGGCTACTGACAATTCATTCAGATGTCTGCTTGAAAATCTAAGTTCAACTCGTTTGATATAATTGTTACTTTAACCAATATTGCTGGAAAAAGAGGCTGAGTCGTTTTATCATACCGAAACACACTGGGTTCACTAGTGTTGCCCTTTCTTCTAAAAATATCAGATGTTCTTGCAGAATTCGAAAAATGTTCACCTTTGTTTCTTGTTTCAGGAATGTTCCTTATTGTTGAACCAATTGCAGAAGGAATAAAAGTGAAGGCAGAAATCATCCGAATTCTTTACAAGGAACAAATCAACTACATCAAAAGTATGGGGAAATGGTAAGTATTGACTTGTGGAACCGTTCTGCCATAAAGGGCATTTGGCTGTGTCTGTCCGATTAAAGTTTCCAAAGCCAAAAATATTTAAATAAAACACACACACATTTATATATATATATATATATATATATATATATATATATATATGGCTTTATCCGCTTCACTAGTTTAAGAGCGGCACCCACTCCTAAAAAAAGGAGCTGCTCCATCTGCACCTTTAAAATAACCTGTTCAAAACTTCAACACGTTTCCAACATGCTGAAGCAAAAATGAGCTCATTTCAGGAGCGCACTCCTTTCTGTAACGCGCTATATATATATATATATATATATATATATATATATAAATTTATTTAGATACTGTATATTACATATTTCAGCAATGTACCGCGGTTTCATCCAAAAGGGCAAATTTAGAAATCTTTAGTAAATCTCTGTGCCCAGTGGAATCATCGGCAAGCTGAAATGATTGTAGTCATGTCCCGATAGGGAATGGCGTCAACAATGACAGAAAACGGTGTATCTCTGAGGGGGTCCCCGAAAAAATCCGGTGTGGGATAGTGATTAACTAAGACTTAAGGGAGATCAATGTTAGTTCGTGTATGAAAGGCCTTCATTTTATTCCCTAGCAAGTTTTATTTATTTATGTTAGCAAGTTTTATTTTTCGGGGACCCCCTCAAAGATACATTGTTTTCTGTCATTGTTGACGCCAGCCATTCCCTATCGGGACATGACTACAATCATTTCAGCTTGCCGATGATTCCACTGGGCACAGAGATTTACTAAAGATGTCTAAATCTGCCCTTTTGGATGAAACTGCGGTACATTGCTGTAATATACAGTATCTAAATAAATTATATTAGCTCTCTTATATGATCGAGCACTTTATTTGATTTCTTTTCATATACAACCTGACACACTATATATATATATATATATATATATATATATATATATATATATATATATTTGGAGAGTTTACCAAGATATTTTTTTCCAGAGAGGATTCATCACAATGAAAAAATCTTTTATTATTTATTTATTTTGTAAAGTTATTGTTCCTACACGTGTTTCGCTACCTAGCAAGGTACTTCCTAGGCAGTTCATCAGGGCAGATACAAAACCTAAGATATTGACCTCAACAACTGACAATACCCCACAGAGGATTGACCTAGTTGAAATCACTTAGGAAAATAAGTTTAAAAGACAGCTCAAACAACTCGGTAATATGTTGTAGCTGTGATGCGCCCCCACAAGAATCAAGTCCAGTGCAATCCAAAAAGAAAAGGGAGAATCCCCCACATCCGGCGGAAGACATTCCTTAGGTCAACCGCAATATATCTAGCAAGTATATAGAAGAAAATAAAAAAATATATATAAATGAATGCTCTATATGAATAGGCAACCAGTATCTTGGTAATATTAACTGAATATAAGATTAACAAATACAAAAGGTTGTATTAAATTCCAATTCAGTTGACAATATACACACACATAAGAAACTATACATATAGACATACACTTAAAAACATGGACAAAGCTACACACACACACACACACACACATACATATATATATATATATATATATATATATGAAAGCCGTGTCCAAAATGCTTGGCCAGATGTGTTATGGAAGCTGTTTGGCTAGCTCTTTTTTCTTGGTGTTCCTGCGCCATTGTATGGTTCGGGTTTATGGAGCTTCTCAGATACTGTCCAATACTAACAATAGTGGTTCTATGCTGGTGGTTGATCTCTGAAAGTCCCCATCTTCCTTCTCCTCTAGGTAAGTACAGCTATGGCAAATATTGATTTCTGTACATAACTCGGTAGAGTGTTAATTTCTTTCGTGTTTTTACATCCAGCCTGTTAATTGTTTGTTACGGCCAATCTATGATGCCAAAACTGTATGTGATTACTGACATGGCAAACTGGTTGATCGCAGTAATCTTATTTTTATTTGTGAGCTGCGTTTTACATATCTTATTCACACATATTTTTTCCCCTCATCTTGGCATGTAGGATGGTATCATTTTCCTCAGTGCCAAGGTACTTACAGGTTTCCTGCTATACCTGTCTGTGTATGTATGTGTGGAGCGTTGTCCATGTTTTTAAGTTTATATACGTTTTGTTATATATATATAGAGAGAGAGATATGCATATTTATATGTATACTTTCTTTTGTGTATTGTAAACTGAATTGGAATTTAATACAACCTTTTGTATTTGTTAATCTTAAATTTTGTTAATATTACCAAGATACTGGTTGCCTATTAATATAAAAAAAATTAATTTATATATTTTTCTTAATTTTCTTCTATATACTTGTTATTTTAATTTTTTATTTATTTTTTATTATTATTTATATTTTTCATTATGATTATTACTGATTATTATTATTTTATTACTCATTTTTACTTTTTGTATTTTATGTTTACTTTTTTTTATTACTATTATTATTATATATCTGTATATATATTTTTGTGTTTTTTGTATAATAACTATGCATTTGAGGATGAATAATGTTGTATTTGTTTGACTTCTAATTGTTATGTTATAGAATCGGTGCTGATGAATCGACAACTTTGAATCAATAAAATCCTTTCATAGAAACGATCGTACACCAAAAATATTGTTGATATTCAATTCCTTGAACTGATATAAATAATGTCATAAATTTATATATTTCAATTTACTATATATATATATATATATATATATATAATATAGTTATCCACAGATAGTTGTTTCATTTTTTTAAGAGTTTTCAGTGTGGCTAAACACTATGAGAGATTCGAACCCTGGACATTTGTCACTACCGGTTGTGATAATGAAGTAAAGAATTACATCTTGGCTCGATTCTGGTCATGTAATGTATTCCACTTTGAAATATATTTTTCTTTAATTCGGTAATCATTTTCAATTGAATTCTCGGCCTGATGAGATTTAGCCATTTGGACAAAAGTTAAAACATGTATGCCAAAGAAAAATTTATATTGAATAAATATATAGTTCTCCTTGTTATTGAGCACTATTATATAAACACAGTAAGATTTATATGATTGTTTATCCAACCTCTATGACCAAAACTATACCTGGAATATATATATATATGTTTTAGTCAATCATCATGTGGCAATCACGATTGGAAGAGAGGTATTTTTACAATGCCCTGCAGCTTCTTAGTTATGCTTAATCCATGAAACCTGAGGTATGACATATCCAATCATTCAATAACTGTATAATACTGAAATACTCTTGGTTACTTAATTGAGCATTCTGTTTTCATTTTTCACACACATATGTGTGTGTGTGTGTGTATATATATATATATCTATATATATATATATATATATATATATATATATATATATATGTGTGTGTGTGTGTGTGTCAGGTTGTATATGAACAGAAATCAAAGTGCTCGATCATATAAGAGAGCTAATATAATTTATTTAGATACTGTATATTACATATTTCAGCAATGTACCGCGGTTTCATCCAAAAGGGCAGATTTAGACATCTTTAGTAAATCTCTGTGCCCAGTGGAATCATCGGCAAGCTGAAATGATTGTAGTCGGGCCGTGACTACAATCATTTCAGCTTGCCGATGATTCCACTGGGCACAGAGATTTACTAAAGATGTCTAAATCTGCCCTTTTGGATAAAACCGCGGTACATTGCTGAAATATGTAATATACAGTATCTATATATATATATATATATATATATTAGAACAATACCGTCCCAGGATAGGTTTAAAAGTAATTCCCCGAACAGAACAGTTTTGCACCACTTTTATGCCCCCTTACAAAGATGAAAATCAAGATATAGTTCTACTAAATCTTATGCCTAGAATTGTTATTATAATTTTAGTCAAAATCCACTACATGATTTTGATTCTTAAAAATGTCTAAAATTTAAGGTTTAATAAAAAAAATAAAAAAAAAAAATAAAAAAATTGAAATCAGGGAATCTTGCTTAATTGGTCTTTCATGACTATAATGCAAATCTGAAATATTTGAATTTTCAAATGGAAGGTTGTGCCAACATAAACCCCTTTAAAATACTCTAAAGAAATTGAAATTTTTTATTAATTGATGTCTTATATCTATTGTTAAAATCTGAGATATTTTAATTTTTACAAACGGCTTTGTCCCCTTTGCATTAAACTAAACATAGCCCACATTACCGACCCTTATGCCTAGCAGCTGTGTTCCAAAATTCATAATGATCCGTTAATTAGTTTAGGAGTGAATCCTATACATACAAATATATAATCATACCTAACTTTATATAAATAGAGATATGAACACTCACACACATTTTTGGATAATATATTTGTTGGTTGTATTTTTTTTTTTCAGGCCGGAAGCTTTTGCAAAGTATGTTGTAGTTAAGAAAGATGAAAGCCAAATTCCTGCAGACATGTTGCCGCCTTCAGACTCGGACTCTGATGCTGAAGATCTTGGCTGCATGGTAAACAATTACAACCGATACGTTTATCCTGCACACATTCCTGTCTCCGAGAGTGAGGAGGAGGAGGAGGAGGAGGATGATTATGATGAAGAGGAGGAGGAATCTGAGGGACACAATTCTGCTGTAGAGATAATCGCAGAACTGTCTGACGTCAAACATGATAACAAAGACGACGAGAAAGCTACGACGTGTAGTGGTGATAGTGGTCGTGTCGACAAGTCAGATACCAGTCAACAAATCGAGAATGTGCGTTCAAAAATCTCTGAAGTCAACGTGAGTTGAGTGTTTTGTTGCTTTTGAAGCCAAAACGGACGATAAATGATATCTTATAAAATTTCATATAAACTCTTTTCATCACTAAAAATCCATTGATTCAACCACCCTTGTCCCCCCCCCCCCCCACAGTCCCTCTGCAACTGGCAAAGAATATTGGTATGCGTGGGTGGGGGTAGAGAATAGGATAAATCTATTGATCCAAAGAATTTTTGAGATTTTTTAGTTATTTTTACTGTTGTTCTCATCAATGTTGATATTTATGTTTCGGCCGATATACTCTTTGGTCTTCAATTTTTTATTTATTTTTTTACTAATTATCGAGCAAGGAAAGAGTCTATCAGGCATGTGTATGCAATGTGATGATGTATGGAAGTGAAACTAGACCAGTGAGAGTTGAGGACATGCGTTGCATGGAGAGAAATGATATGAGAATTATGCAATGAATGTGTAATGTGAGTCTTAATGACCGTCTGAGATGTAATGACCTCAGAGGAAGATTAAATCTGGACAGTATAGGTAGATGTACACAGAACAGGAGAATTTGATGATATGACACCTTAAAAAATGGATGCGAGTTCTTAGTTAGTAGATGTAGAACAGTTGATGTAGCAAGATTAGTTTACAGGGTAAGGCCAAGGGAAACATGGAAGCAAGTTATAAGATTGCACTTGAGAGAAAGAAGCATAATTAAATAACCTAGCTTATTTTCAGGCAGGGTCAACTCTGTGACCTTTGTCTAGAATGTATCCTATTTACTACATAATGCCAGATCTATCTGAGCAAATATATTTAGTTAATATACTAGCAGACGTACCCACCAATATTTAACATAAATGTAATTGCTTTTTCAAGTACTTCTGTGTCACATAAGAATCATCACCATACACAAATAGACAACAGCAATCCTATTTAAATATGAGAAAAACATCACCACAAACGATTAATATGTTGCACAAGCCCTATACTTGGTACGTTTGGTTGCTGGAATAAAACTTGTACATGGAAAAATTTTAGACAACAATTTTATCTTAACTCTATATTTTATTTACTTGACTATAGATCCATTTCCTTAACTAAGAGTTTCTTTTGACTAGATTATCAGAGTAGTCTAAATGTCTCTTCTTTAATTGAACTCTACACGAAACATGGACAGGGTCATTTCAACTTGAAGCCACCTGTAAAAAAATAATTTTAAAAAATTTGAAGAATTATTTTTGGAGAGAGATTGAAAATCAGAAATTACTTTATCTGTGACGTCATTAAGGTAAACAATGAACAAAGGGGAAATCTGGATTCATCAAAATGTGTTACAATGTTGTTGGAAATTCTGATGAGAACTGGACAGACAATGGGGACAATTAAGTATCTGGGGAAAAGTAGGTCAGAAAATCTGATGTAGTATGATGTGAACAAGTATTATATAGCCGAAGAAAGAGAGACAGTCGGTCAGAGTTCACGCAAAGGTCCGGGTACTGGTCCATTGTCCTGTGTGTGAAATAAGCAAAAAGTAAAGTCCCCATTTTTTTTCTGTTGATGTCATGGATATTTACGTCTCTCAGCTTCTTTTCTTCTGGTAGCTGTAATAATGGGAGGAATTTAAAAAAAAATAAAATAAAATAAAATAATGCCATTATTTGCTTCTAGGGTTTAGTTTACTTTTTCCCAATATACATCTAGATGAGCTGTAATTTCCTGACCTATCCACGTAGGGGTGGTGAACCTCGAAAAAGACGTCTGGTCACTTTGATGCTGTACACTCAAAAGGGCAGAATCGATCTTGCTTCTCTGCCACGCTTCTAATGGAATTTTCCACTTCTCTAACCTTGTGCTTACTCTAACTTTGTGGAAAACTACCGTTTTTATCCTTATTTCAACACACTGGCCTCTAATTTTGTTACATAAATATCAACATTGATGAAGGATGTTGTCCGAAGAAAAGAAAACTGAAAATAATTTGTAGAAATTTTCAGGCGAAAGTGAAATATTGTCTTTTGAAATAAGCTTGTCTCATCTAATGGCTGCATTGATTCTTACTAATTAACATGGCTGTCAAGTTTTCTCCTGACAATCATGAAAATGAAACTTTTTTTTGTTATGGAAGGTCCTAATCTAATATTTTTATTGTTTCTTTGTCATCGATAGCGTTACAAAAATCAATATTTGATTCTGGTTCATCAGTTTTTCTTGTGGATTGTTGCAGCATGTTTTTAAGAAGAATTCCTTCCAGAAAATACTTTGTCCAGATCGGAATTATTTTCAAATGACCACCATATTAAAAAAAAAAAAAAGTATGTAAACTTCCCTTGATGAGAACAAAAAATATTTTGGGAGGGGGTGAAGCCAAACAAATTGCAACTTCTAGACAACACCAGCTAGGTTCAGCTAGTAACCTATATAATCTTGTACATTTCTCCAGCTGTCCTAGTCTTTTTCACTTGTTCCTTTTCTTTCCATTCCTTCTGCTAGCTTCGTCTTGGAATTCTTTTTTTCTTTTCTGATCGTCTAACATCTTAGCATCACATTTAAATCTACAATCAATATTCTATGGCTATAACCTAATTGTCACTTCTGGTTTAATATTATTTAACTAAGTGTTCAACAGTAAGAATGACATATACAGAGTGTAAACGATATTCGTTCGCAAGATGACTATCTAGAAAAAAAAACCACTATTTCAATTTTTTTTTTAAAAGATTTATTCATTAAACTCAAGTCAGTTTTTTCTTTTTTCAATGACTTCTATTGATTTCACTCGATAAACCCACCTTTAGCTTCCGTGACAGTCTTGAGGCGGTCTCGGAACTGGCCACAGGCCTTCGTCACTGTATCCTGACTTAGGCGCCTAAGTAGCATAATGTCACTTTCAGCAACGAACTCTGGCATTCTGACAGTGTGAGATCATCGATCATGCGGTTTCGTCTCTGATCTCACCTCATAGTCGAATCCTGAATCTTTCAATTCCTTTCTACAATCTTCCTGCTGACTATGAGGAAGTCTGAAATCTTATTTGTCGGCACAACAAATATGAAGGTTCAAAATTGTCCATAATCAATTATTCTGAAAAAAAATAATAGAATGGTAATATAGTCACTGTTTTCATGAAGATAAGAACCACAATGAAGTAATGAAAAAAAAACCCATAAAATTAGCAGTTAAAAATTGCAAACCAATATCGTCCACACCATACTCTTAATGTCTTTTTCACTTGTTCCTTTTCATATTGCTTTTTCTCGTTTCTTCTTCTGGCTTTGGTTCAACACTTTTTTTTTTTCCTTTTTCTATTTAATGCATATACAGATACATGTCTCAGGGTCACTTATTTAAATCTATATTTTATATTCTATGCCTATACCCCTATTGTCACTGCTGGTTTCGTATTATTAGACTGGGTTATTGTTTAGGAGAGGTGGATAAACATTCTAGGTTATTTGGGCTATCTGCAACTAAACTATAAACGTCTGATTTGTAAGGTACCTATGCACTTGTTTTCACCCCCCCCCCCAATTTCCTCTGAAGACAAATCTTAACTGAGATGTTTTAAATTCAAATCCACCCATTTGAAATAATATTTCATTTTAAAAATCTTGAGATTTCTTTTCCATCTTGAAATTCAAATTGATTTTCTGAAAATGCCACCCTGACCATTTACTCTTGCAGTTGTTAGAGATGATTTCTTTCAAAAAAAAAAACTAAAAAGAAACCCCTCATCTCACATATTTCTACAATAATATCAAAGCAGAAACAAAGCTGTGATGAAATTATCTAAAAAAAAAAACTAAAAAAAACTTGTATTTTCTGGCAATTTTATTCAAAATGTCCAAATTTTTGATTGACTATTTTTTTTTTCTTATAAAAATTTTGAAGCAATAAAGATTTCTTTTTTTCTTTTAATTAATGGAAATCATTTTTTTTTTTTTTATCATTGTAAGAAATATATACATAGTGTTTGAGACAAATTTGACAGTTTTTGGAAAGAAAAGAAAAAAAACATATCTTGGCCAATAATTGATGTATTCTCAAAATTCAAAGTTCATCCCTTCGATAATCTATACAGCTCACTCAAAGAAATCACCCTGAGCCTCTATCATGGCCTCCAGGCAGGACCTGAACTTGGAGTGCACAGCCCTCATGATGTCTTTCAAGAGACACCTGAATATCAGTTTGATCCTGGCAATTAGCTCATTCTGTATGTTGTAGGTGGTATGGTTCGTATTTTTTCTTAACTACTCGCCACACTCCATGGAGTTGCAAATCAGGTGAGTTTGAGACCAGATTTTGGGACTGGTGAAATTATAGAAGTTCTTAGACGGCCGCTATTGGGTTCTTTCCACCCAGCGCTTGATAACAGTGGACAGCAACTCAATATAGCTATCTGAATTAATGTCTGAATCCCTTTTCGAAAATGTGGGGCGATAGACATAGCCATCGCTGAAAACATACCGAAAGACCATCACAGTTTGATAGAACTTGATCTTCATGACGCGCACGACTTAGTCCATCAAACTAGGTTAGCCACTTGTTCTGCGTATTGTGCAACTGATCCTGAGCATCCCTAGTTCGACTGGGTGTTTGAACTTGTTGAGGATTTTTTGGCTTTCGTAAAGAGGTTCTCTTGGGCCTCGGCAGTGAGTAGCTGCCCAGCTCTCTTGCACAATCTGCATTGCTTTGCTGCCTGTATCTTTTATTACAGCTTTGCAATGAATTTTGTTGTGCAGACACAGTCAGAACACCGGCTATTATCCTTCTTGCTTTGCTTCCACATCTCCGTCACAATTCTCCGTCTCACGGCCTTGTTGCAATTAGGATTTCCGAATCATCATAATGCAGGTCACTCTCTTCCAATATTCTGATGCTTTCTAGTCGTCTATGGTCTCCAGCTCTCAAGCGCACTAATAGTACATAGAAACCGCTATCCATTGCATTTTCCCGCTCTTAAATATTCAAATGATTCTGAAATGAAAGAATATAAAAAAACTTATCAAATTTGTCTTGAACGCCCTGTGTGTGTATATACATATATATGTATATGTATATATGTGCTTTATGTTTATGATTTAGTGTTAAATTAGACTTGGAGGAATGCTATGGAAAGTAAAGGTCTGAGTGGTTTTAGTGTTGGAAAGCCTTCAGTGGAAAGGAAGCAACTCAATTTAATTTAGGTACTTGTAAGTATTGGATACACAAGTGCAGTGAAATTACAGTTAAGTTGAGACACGATAACCAGTTTGCGTGCAAGAAGTGTAAGACAATGGAGACACATGAAAACTCAGAATTGAAGAAAATATATTCAGATGGCGAGGCTATTGAGGTTGTTTAGAAGTTTTATTAATTTGGTGATATTGTTGAAGCACAGGGAGGAGCTGGTGCTAACATAATTGCAAAAGTTAGAAATAGATGAAGTAAGTTCAAGGAACTTCTGCCATTACTAATCAGCATAGTGTTACCACTGTAGACGAAGGGAAAAGTCTATCAGGCATGTGTATACAGTGTGATGATGTATGGAAGTGAAACCTGGCCAGTGAGAGAAATGATATGAGAATGATACAATGGATGTGTAATGTGAGTCTTAAGGATAGACTTAGTTCTGATGACCTCAGAGGAAGATTAAATCTGGTTAGTATAGGGAAATGTGTGTAGAACAGAAGACTTTGTTGGTTTGGTCACATTGAAAGAATAGCTGAGAGTTCTTTGTTTAGTAGATGGAGAACAGTTGAGGTAGCAAGGTCAGTTGGCAGGAGAGAGTGATAAGGATGGATTTGAGGTATAAATAAAGACTTGGTCAGAGATAGGTTAGTTTGGAAGTCAATTTCTAAAATGCATCCAACACGTGATAACTAGTTGTACCTACCCAACGTTACCCGGGATGCAGTAATGTCATTTTAGTTTTTAATTTTCATTGATTTGCACATCTTTAAACTTCTACACATAAAGACATGACCTTTTAGTTTGAATAGATTTTTTTATTTAAATGAATATATTTATAGTAAATCTAAAAAAAAAAGTAAAGTCGTGTATAGGCGAGAAAAACACATACACAGGAACATGCGAAGTTGTCACATAATGTTATTAATATAGTGAAGAGGTGGAGAAAAAAAATACTTATGTAAGATAGATAACTCTTATTATATTTTTCAAGTTTAAATGAATCATCTCCCTTACATTATTCGAGTTATGTTTAAAAATAAAGACTGTTTATGAATGATGTGTCACATGATCTGATTCGACATTGAAATTTAAGTTTTCAAATATTACCTATTTCTTTCCACTGCAGTTTCTACCCGAATGAAAATGATTTTTTAAAGTTATTTAGTATTAATAGATAAACAATCTATTAGTATTACTATTTTGTAATAATAGTGAAATTTGCTACTGATAGCAAAAATAGCTTCCATTTCTAAGTGAGATTTGCTGCAGAAAAGAAAGACAGCTTCCTTGCAAAAAATAATTCTGACCATTAGCTTTTGAGGGGACTCTCTTACTGGCTCTGCGTTCTCTTTTCTGCTATATCAACAAAAGGAATAATATATAAAGAAAACCTAATTAAACTAGGAAAGACGACAAAGTAACCAACAAAAAATGAGTGTAAAATAGAATTGAAGATGGGCATATGTTATCGAATGTGAAATGAAAAACGGCAAAAAGTATGCAATATGCAAGGTTTAAACATAAGGTTCGAAATATATATATACACAAGAAAAAACGAATTGATAAAAATGCATGTTAATTTCTGAGGATGGGATCATTTTATTTGAAAATCCATCTTCCCACAAAAAAAAAAAATTGCTGCAGTCTAGAAGGATTTTTCATTCACTGTCCGAGGAGAGAAGAGGATTTGCAAGTTAAATTCAATTGTTATGGTATTTATTTATTAAATTGTTTGATGAAAGTACAGAATAGTTAACTCCCCTCGTATGTTAAGAATGGGTTTCTAAATAGTAACGTTAGTATTTAAATGACTGAAAGTGGGTCACGCGTAACGAAAATACATTCTATTTTAGGCACGTTAGATAAATATATTGTGTAATAAGAAAAAATAAATAAAAAGATTTGTGTACCAGATATAAATTTTTTTGTGTAATGTGGCAACGTGTCCGTTTATAATTCTAGCGATCTTGAAACCATAATGAAAACGAAAGAAATCTATTTTCAATGTTGGCGAATGAAACATGTATTAGTTGGTTTAAATAAAAAATATTCTTGTTATGTTTATTTTTAATGTTATATAATTAAGAAGTGTACTTACTAAGGTTGGAAGTGGTTTCGTTATGCTGCACGTGATGTGTATGTTTTAATGTAATCCGTAATGTAATAATGTTATGTGTTTGGAATAGCGGAATGATATTCCTGTAATCTGTACTCAACGGTGTTTCTGTTTAACAGTGCAGAATGAAATAATAGTCTGGCGGGTACAGTAGATGATTTGCAGTGAGTAATTATAGTGACCACTCTCTTTGTTGATGCTGTAGGTGAAAGAGTAAATGATCAAGGAATAAATATAATAATTAATATATGTTGAAGAAATTATGCAAAAGTTTCTGCAAACATGCTTGAGTGAATAAGAGTATTTTAGTAGTGTATGATGCATGTGGTTATTTTCTTACTCTCGTCAAAGGTACAGGGGGGGGGAAAGAGTCCACTTTATATAGTAGATAACTTTAACAATAGTTTATTAGGAATAATTAACATGTAAAGTTTTAAAAAGTTGAGTGGCCTCTAATTTGTTTAACAAAAAAAGTTTGTTTTATTCTAAGTGGAATATATATCTAAGACTGTACACATGTGTTCAGAGTGAATTCCCTGGGTTGACTGCCAACCACAACATGCATTAGCCCAAAATCTCTTGACTTAGTTTTTTTGGCTGTCTCTAATTGGACCCTGGAATTTGGTTAAGCTCTTTCCTGCCCTCTTCTTGTCAACCACTTGACTTTATTAGGGTATCTTCCCTTTTATCTTGAACATTATGCATATGGCCTGATGCTGCCAGCCTTGGCAAATTATCAGTTCTGCTAGAAGTCCAAGATCAGAGTTCATCCATCACTGTTATGATCTTGGAGGATGAGAAGCAAAAAGAAAACAATTCTTCCTTTTAGGGAATTCTTTTTCCGACACAAAAATTAAAGATCACTTTTTTTCTTTTTTTTTTCATTTAAATGTTTCCTTGTTTACATTTTCCAACTTATTTTCTTCACGCATGCTTCAACTTGTAATTCTATCCATGCATGCAATAAATGTTGATTTCAGATAATTACATTGCCATATAGCAACTGGTTCAATACAATAGAAAGAAAAAAAGAACACTGACTGTTTGACCTAATTAGTGTTTTGAAACAACTACCATTAATAATGAAAAAAGCATTTGTTACCTTTATATAATGGATGGCTGTCATGTCGATCATCCAGTGGAATTGCTGTAGGTGAGACCAAACTCATTCGAAACAAGTTTTTTTTAAGAGAGTGCAATTCAACCATGCTTGAAATGAATCAAATCAAGTCAAACATTTTTTAGTCACTGAAGATACTTTATTTGGGGCTTACACACGGTCGACACAGCAAGTGAGAGAGAATCATACTTATACTGGTTTATGAGCCCATATTCCTTTGTGTTAGACTTAGCTCCTAGCTCAACTATTATCTAGCAATCACGTTCTCCCTTTCCTAATTACTTCATTCTCCATTTCGTTTCCATTTGCTTTTCTCTCGTTTACCAGTGATCTGACCTTTAATCCTGCCAGACAGCTTGTCATTAAATGATTCTAAAAGTATAACTAAACAGGGGAAAAACAAACATTCAAAACTAGCTAGCATACCAGACATTCAATATATTACAGCAGCTAGATATATAATACATTCATGAGTTACACAGGAAGATCATTGGATACTTTAACAAAATAAAAATATTAACTTTTTTGTTGAACTCATTTAATATAATAATAATAGATAATCAACGTTTGTTTCCCTAAAGCTTTTTTCCTATATACTTTAACAAAACAAAATACATGCTAAAATAATATACCATAGTTCTGGGATTGAGTTATGTTATATAAAAAAAAAAATGTTTAATTAGCTATGAACAAGTCATCCATCTCTTTCTTAGCTATCTATGTACTTCCCCCCTCCCTCATTCTATTTTGATTTAATCACTCATATTTCTTAATGTCTCTGAACATTTAGAGAAAGCATGACTTTTTTTCAGTGTGACCATCTAATTTACATCTGTGTCTGTAGGCATCACAAACATATAAATTATAAGAATAATACTTATATATATATATATAAAGATAATATAGAAAAAGTTGCAGGTTATGAATTTTTTAATGAAATCAAAGTACAATAAATAGTGGTAGTGGTTATGACCCGACAGGTCACGGGTATGTCAAGTTACTTTTATATAGAGTCATGCCCCCCCCCCTTCGCACTGATAAAAGATACAATTGATTCATAGAAATAAAAAGGAAAAGTGGAGTTGTAATAATTTCCATTTAATGAAATGCAATTCTTATACAAGAAATTATTAACAAATTGGAATATCATTTTTACAATGAAAAAGAGAAAGTTGAACTGAAAAAAATATATAAAGATAAGGTTCAGCGTTTTGCATTTTAAAATTGGGAGGTGGTTGTGGTGAAGTGGATAATGGTGCAAACTGACGACCTGGATGTGCAAGTTCGAATCCAGTCGGTTCCATAGCACCACTTTCATTTATGGATGTTGGCAACCTTCATGCTTCTGTAATTAACTGATTCTAATAAAATAACCGGGGAAACCAATGCCAAAATCAGAATCAAGCCGATTAAAAAAAAAAATTGTAACATGCCGATTCATATGAATTTACTTTTATTTAAAAAATTTTATAATCTCAAAAAAAAAAAAATATCCCTTCTATTAACTTATACATTATAAACAATTTATTCAACTGGTCGTCAAAACAATATACAAGATTATATTTATTTAAAAAAAAATTTTATATGACAAATATTGTCAATTTTTTTTTTTTTTTTAGAAAAAAAAAATAAAAAAAATTAAAAAGTGAATAAAAATCTAGGGGAATAGAGGAGGTTGATTGGAGCTGTTAGAATTTACTTACTAATAGCAACGCAATATTTCAAACTACAGAAGTAGCCAAACCAAAGGTCAAACTAGAGTTCAATTTTTGTAATGCAACCTGTTTTCCTTTATTTATTGACGAGCTGTACATACCTGGCGTTGCCCAGGATGTAGTGAAGTCATTTTATTTTATTTTAATTGTTAATTCTAATTGTTTGTACATTTTTAAACAGAAAAACAAATCTGACAAACTTAACAGATAATAATGATTTGTATTGACATTAATGTATTATTTATGTAGTAATAAACAAATACATGGCAACTGAAATGATTATTTAAATTCTAAAATTAAATAATTTAATTATGCATTACTAATTCTTATTTGAATGTTGGTTATTGCCAAATTTTATTTGAGCATATTAATAAAAAGATATTTTATCAAAACATGATTATACATGGTTACAGTTTCAATAAGTAAAGCTTAAAAGACAAACACGCTTTGTTATTGGTTAACTAGCAGTAATAAGAAATCAATAATATACAATAATATCAGCAAGAAAATGGTAAACGGCTGTTGCAATAACACCAAATTATCTGCAACGGTTATTGAAAGAGGCGAAGAGTGCTTGAAACCTGGGGAGACGTGTTACTCAGACTCCAGGGAATACCACTTTTTAGTGCCAGTGAGCAATCACTGACAATGAGTCCTTATTTACTTGCCTCCCCACGAGGGAAGAGTTTTTGTTTTTTGTAATTTTTTATTTTTTTTATGTTAAATGTGAAATGTGAAGGGAAATCCAGCTTCCCAAAACGAGGCACTCTGGATTGGGACAAAAATAAAAACTGCCTTAATTTAGAAGGATTTCTCCTTTACTGACCAAGGACAGAAAAAAAATGGAGTAATATCAAAACAGATAGCACATTTAATGAGTAGTGTGAGTACTCCTAGTGAGTAAATAATAATTCTCTACATATTTGTTGGTTGTCTGTTTTATGGCATATCAACCCTTTTTGAAGTGCATAATCCCTATAGGAAATTATTCCATTGAACCTAAGATGCTATTTTTACACATAGCTGGGGAGGGGGGGGGGTCATGATTTTGCAAATGGTATTACGATGTAAATGAATGCGATCGATCCAACTGGAACCCAGTATAACTGATTCCATTGCAACATGCAAGTTAAATCAGTGCAACACCTCTCCTTTTTTCTTAAATACTATAATAAGCAACTTTAATAAGAAATCACAGAAATCGTTGCTGTTATTCGCTGTCCTTATCTCATAATATTTCTGTTCTCCTTAAAAACAGACGGACGTAAATTTATAAAGAATGAAAATTAAATTTTGACAAATAATATTTACTAGCGGGACCCCGTGGAAATTCCAGTGCTTTCTATATCAGTCTGCATATTTACTGTTAAAAATAATATTTCTTTTGAAATAATAAATGTCTGTCAGGGTCAATACTATTAAGAAATTACTTTCTTCTCCTGTAAAAATAATTGTCACTGTCAACTAAATATTCTTGAAATAAATAAAACGAATATGTCTCTTATTTATTTAAGATTGTAGCAATTTAATCTTTTTTTTTTTTAAAGCAATAAATATTCTATCTTACCGTAAAAATAATTGTCAGCTAAATATTCTTCAAATCAATAAAACGAATGTCATTTTTTGAAATGTAATCATTTAAAATTGTACTGTTTAAGTCAACGGGACATCATTTAATTTTGGGACATTTCATTATAAAATGGGTAAAATCATAATTGTTTACCTTAGCAATGTATCAGATAAATCACCAATAACCATCTTTGTTGATCGGACGATCTCATTTTTTTTTTAATGTGTGAAAGGTAACATTAAATGCCTTAGTATATTATTATTTATATTTATTATTAGGAATCTTTTATTCTAATCTATAATCACATTTTTATTTGTTTTTATTTTCCACATACATTATGATAGCGGTCAACTCGTGTGCATTTGAGGACGAACAAGCTAATGGACAGTATATAAGATTGTGTCTCTTCAGTCAGCTTGCCTGTATCACTGAATGAGTCTAACATCTTATTATTTGCATAGCAATACGCAGATGTCCTCGGCATGCTGATAACAATGGGGTACTGCAAATGAATAACAAGCCTCTTCGTTTAGAGCTGAGCTAGTTGCCCCCTTCCCTCTCTCTAGAGCCAAGTCTACCTTATAATTCAGTATATTTGTTAAAAAGCAATATCAATCAACCGGTAACAAGATATGAAGTGGTTATTATATTTTTAAACAATATTTCAGAGTAACACCTCTTTCAAGAAAAACTTTGGACAGTCTTTTTTGTTGTTTTCTTTACTTAATTCCTCTGTATGTTATTGTTTCTGAATATCCGTGCTAGAGCACATAGTAACAATTCCACATTTTGAAAGTTAAATTATTTGCATTTCATCTGTTATAGAGGCAATTCTTCAAAGAGAACAGTAAACCAGTTTTGGCTAAGTGTATGGGTAATAAAATGTTATGGTTTATTAGACATTGTGAAAATTGGCTTTATTATATATACATTATATATATATATATATATATATATATATATATATATATATATATATATATACTTTTTAAAGTCATATCAATGCATATTTTGAAAATAAAACTTTAACAATTATTTCAATAATGGATAAAAAAAACAAAAAAAACTTTCAAAGTGCAGAATTATTACGCCATGTTAGATCGGATATCCAGAAACAAAATACGAGAAATGAAGAAAAAAAAAGCAAAAGACCTTGTCTTCACTTAATAAAGGACTGCCCCCCCCCCATCGAAATAACCTATAAAATCTTGTTACCAGGTTTTATTTTCAAAATATGCATTTATATGGCTTTCATAAAAAAGATAATTCCAATTTCAACAACGCCTCTAAAAAAGCATAACATTTTAGCTGTAGTAACACTTATAACATTTTATGTTTTAGTATTTATGGAAATCTATATTTTATCTGGAATGTTGTCCAATCTTAATTGGTGTGTTGTACCAATTCAAACACTTTTGAACAGATTCAATGAATCAGAGTCAAGAATTATGATAGATTATTTGTGATCCTTTCAAAGAATTTTTAATCAAATTTAAAAAATAAAAACCAAGTCTGTATGATAAAGAAAAAATACCAAAGTTATGAAGGATGGAAAATTATTTTAAAACATTTTGCATAATGTGACAATAAGAAAAAAAAATTTGAAGCATGGTTAACATTTTTTATATATTTCACGATATTCAATTTGATGATGGAAAAATAAAATGTTAAATCGAATGAAATTGATTAACCTTCAGAAAAAATATTAAAAAAAAAAAAAAGAAAAAATGTAAAAGAAAAAAGGTTTCTTTTTAAATAAAAGAGGAAAAAAGGTAAGGAAAGAAAAAGTGAAAAAGTCATGATGAATTTTAATAAAACTATAAAATTCTGAAATTGACAGTCTTTTCTCTCTGATAAGCAACTCATGTGTTTTCTTAATAAAAACCAAAAAAAATGGTTACAAGTTTCTGAAAAAGATTTGATTGATAAATAATAATACAACATTCAATTAGTCATCATATTCAGCATGATAAAATGTTAAGATATAAACAAACATAATTGGTTAAAAAAAAAAAAATAGCATAAATATATTCAAAAAAAATTTTAAACAAAGAAAACGCGTAGAATATGAATTAAAAATAAAATTAAAAAAACTAGTTCAACCCTTCAAGATCTTAAGTGAAAGGTCACAAAGTACAAGATTGTCTAATCCAGTTATATTTTCTTCCATCTTGGATATACAAAATTTTCTTTTAGATTATAAAGAAAATTTAAATGCAGCGAGGTGGAGGGTAGAAAATAGGGATAATAAAGTATGAAAAGGGTCCTTGTAAATCAGCATTCAAAGTCCCAGATTTTTTAGTTAGGCTTGAACATCAACCTCTGGCATATTTAATTCTGCCTATAAGGCATGGAACATGTTCCCACCTTGACATCACAGATGTCAGAAATCTTTTTTCCATACTGACTCCCAACTGAAAATAACAAGGATTTTAAGCATTAAATTTAAATGGGGTGGGGTTGAGCTTCTTATACAAAATACAGAGAAGTTTGAATGACAGTTGGAAGATTCAGTCATTTTGTTGATATTTTGACAGTAATATGTCAGGTCCTTTTTTTATTTTATTTATATATATATATATATATATATATTGGTGGGATAACAGAGTTTCGGACCAACCTACACAATGTACCAACAGGTTATGAGTCGTTTAATTAATACTATATTTGTGGTGTTTTATCGTTATTTGATTCAAGAGAATTTCATCTATATATTCATTTCTGTGTGTGTCCTAGGCTATATAAATGTTCTAGATTTGTCTCAGGCTCGACTGGTGAGGAGAGTGCCTTTCTCTCCCAGGAAGATTAAAAACGAAACCTTCAAAAGTCAGATGAACTTTCCTCGAGTCAATGGCCAGTTAGAACATGGTGTCTGGGGTGCAATAAAACCACCACAGCTTTCATTAAGAAGAAAGAAAATTCGAATGAAACATTAGGGTGGCAATTGCTCAGAGTGGGATTGGTTCTCTGCAAAACGTTTCCTCGCTTAAAAAAAAGCTTCACATGCAGGCACTGCTTGAAAACTTTATCAGTCAAGCAATGGCAATGCTTGAACATAAGTTTGCTGCCATCATATATATATATATATATATATATATATGAATAATTATAAACTGTTCATTTAATAATGTCTGAACTGTCTTATGCAAAAAGTTAACCACTTTATTTTTTGATTTACTACAACATATTGTTAAGAAGTTTAATGGAAGAATACCTTCCTCAAGTAAAGAATCAGGTTTCCTTTTTAGTGTAATATTTATAGTTTTCTTTCTTAAATAAAAAGAATTTGTTCATCCATTAGTTTTGAAAGTAAGCCAGTGGATCACACACAATTGGGTCAATCATAGAAACAGTTTATTGTAAAAGAGTAATTTGGAAATATATATTACATCGGCAACATTCAGTCTCGGAAGACTATGGTGTCACATTCAGATTTTTTTCATTATTCTTCTTGCATTCAACCGGAAGGGGGGGGGAGGAGGATTCAACTGAGTTTAAAAAATAAATGTATAAAGATTGCCGACTTCCCTCTGACGGAAACTAAAACCCTATTATAAAAATTTATTGATAAACAAACTGCTATTTTGCTCGAGGTGTGAAATTTTGGGTTCATACCTTTATGAATGCTATAAATACATAAATGAACATAACAAAAAAAAAACATGTTCATTTCCATTGGTTATTTATACTGTTTCGGTGATATACACGTACCTTCTTTAAGTGCATGGTTAATTTATATATATTGATGTGTTTTCTGTATTTAAATATGACATGTTCACAAAAGAGATCTTGTATTCGAGTTGAATAAAAGTCAATGAGCCCTAGGGAAACAGAAAAAAAACACTTCAAGAACAACATGTTCAGGCTGAAAAAAAGTCTACATCAAATCGAGTGGCTTTGGATAGGTGTTGCGGAGATAACTCTTAGCAGAAAGTGAGTTGAATACAAACAGAATTGCTTACTCTCTCTGGAGAGCTTCGCCACATGATTGATGGCAGAACTTCCCCCCAGGGAGTGGTTGTTCCATTGTGTGAATACATGTGTAGATTAGCAGGTTATACTGAAGTAATTGTTAAAAATCATCTTCAGGGCTGAATTATTTGTTTTTGCAGAGAGGTGCTACTGTCTTCCCACGTATAGCACCTGGTATTCCCAAATGGTCACCCATCTGGTACTGGCCAGGTTCAATGTTGCTTAACTTCAGTGGTCTAACAAGAACCGGTGTGCCAACATGATGAAATTATAAACCTGTTTTGGGGAAGGGAATAAAGTGACAACATTCTCATAAGTTTCCTAACATCTAATTGTGTTACGAATGTATATAAGCTTTTTATTGAAATGAACAGGACCTGTAGATATTGGATGAATAACTTTAAACACCTTAAAGTAATTATCAATTGTCTTTGAAATTGGAGTGTTTTTCAAGTAAGTATAGTACAGCCATCTGAAGATATACAAGTCAACATTCAGTTGTAAATTAATTAACACTCGTATTACTTGGTTGTTCCAAAATTCTAGCTGACATAATATCGATATGGATTCAATGGGAACGATTGATTAAAGAAACGAACACCAAAAAAAAGAAAAAGAAAAAATACAATCGTTTATAAGAACACTCATCTCACACAAGTGATGATGTCACACGATTCATAAGTGAAATGGAAAATTTGCTGTGTTGAAGAATAAAGAAAGAAAAAATCGTATGAAAAAGAATAAAGGAAAAAAAAAACGATTAAAAGTCTCAACCATCATCACTTTTCCTTGCCCTGATCACACTACAAGTTTATATTGTAGTCTGGTTTCCTCTACAGCAATCTAAAGACCAACAATCGAGAGGACAGTCATACTTGTTTCGAGCGGCCACTGATGATGAATGCATCTGAAAAATGGTTTGGTATGGTTTGGTAGTTTTGTTTTACGGCATATCAACCCTTTTTGAGTTATTTAATGCCGAATCTGGTCATTATAGTAAAAGTTTTTATGCTTCAAGTTCTTTATATCTTCAAATGTTTAATCATGGTTTTTGGTTTGGTAGTTTTGTTTTACGGCATATCAACCCTTTTTGGGTTATTTAATGCCGAATCTGGTCATTATAGTGAAAGTTTTTATGTTTCAAGTTCTTTATATCTTCAAATGTTTAATTATGGTTTTTGGTTTGGTAGTTATATCTGTTTCTATTTAACCCATAGTTGGGACCCTAACAGGTACTACCACTCCGGATCAGGGTGGACCTGGGAGCAATGGTAATTAAGAGGAGGCTCCACATTCCCCAAAGTCCGTAAGCCGGATCTCACCATCGGATGTAGTTTAAGGTCATATCCAGGACCGGGAGTAGGGTAGGAAAAATAAAATAAAAAAGGGGAGGGAGAAAGGGAGAGGGGCTGTTGTTTTTTTTTTTGTTTTTGTAGAACATAATTAAGTTTTACAAAAAAAAAAAAAAAAAAAAAAAAAAACGTCAATGTAGGTGAATTTCGTCTCAGGGAGCCACAGGGCAGCCTGATCTGGTATCACCAGTCTGAAAAATGGAGTTCTCTACTACAGGCAACTTCATGGTGCAGTTGAATAGAACGACTGGAATCACAAATGGGTGATTTTCAGAGATTTAAAGAAAATTAAATCAACTATATTGAAAATGAATAGAATAACATTCTGAGTCATACCTGAGGATAAGAAAATGCGTTGAAAGATAAATACATGAAAATACGTATGTGGATCATATCTTTACCAGACATCTTATTTATCTCTTTCTTTTATTTCATGCTTATCAGTTTCTACAACAAAAATATGCATATCTTTTTGTCTTTCAACACATTATTATCAGGTATGGGCCAGAATGTTATTCTATGTATTTTCAAATGTAGTTGATTTAGTTTCCTTAAAAAAAAACCTCTGAAAAATCAAACATTTGTCAATAGGTTGTGCATCTCAGTTATGCCATGAAGTTGCCGTTAGCATAGAATGTCATGGTCTGATGAGTTTTGTACTTGCTTTTCCGATTCTATGGTCGACGTCAGTCATTATGAAGCCATTCAAAATCTACCTTCCTGATTAGAGAGAGATTGTTAAGATTGTAAAGAAGAAATATCTTCAACAAGAATAGAAAACAAAACTAAATTATCAGGAATCTTTGGGTGAGAGAGAGTAGGGAGAAAGATTGTTGAATAATGAGAGAGATGTGGCAAGAGATCTTGTGGGTGAGGTTGCCGTGAGAGCTGGCTGACACAAGTCGCTTTCTTTTCCAGCAGACAGCAGTCTGATACGGACGTGTATTGAAGGTGCTCGTACAGAGCATCCCCGCTCCCCCAGTTTATCAGTACAAATAAAAATTAGTAGTTTAAGACTTCCTCTCATCTAAAAAAATCCCTACCAGAGTTGTTAATAAAAATCTGAATTATGAATTCTTGTGATGCATTTACAACAATGCTGGTTTATGCGCACACAATTAAAGATGATGATGCCAGCACAGGGAAAGAATGCGACAAGATAAGAAAAGAGACTTGAAGGAAATTAAGTCAACTATATTGAAAATACATTTTCTTGAATTATTACCCATTTTAAACCAAGGTTCCTGGTAGTCATCTTAATCACCAGAACATTTCCGGTAAAATGATATACATCAACTAGATTTCTGTATTGATGGGGATTTATTTATATCAGAAAACTTTGTGTGAATATACGCCATTTTATGCCATATATGCTATTTTTCAGTCATGCAAATAAACTAACATATCTGGACTTGCGTTTTTCCCCTCATTTTTAACCCAGGTCAGTGGTACTTTTTTTTTTTCTTTTAAATTGTCAGGGAATTACTTTTAAAATGATATACAACTAAATTTCTGTATAAATGGGTCCATATTTATGTCGCAAAATGTTGCATGAATATGCAGATGAAAAAAAAAATACAACTTCGAAGCAAGTTAAGAAAAACTAAAAAAAGAAGCTATAAATATTTCTGACAATTGGCTTGTTTTAAAAAATCTGACTAACTCCTGACTCTTGCAAAAATTGTTGACTCATGACTCCAACTCCCCACCCTAGCTTAAAATTTTGCTACTTTGTGTTTATTTTTTTATATTAAAAAAAAAACCTAAGCGAGTTGGAATTAAATATTTTCGTTTTTAACAAATAAATAATAAAATTTTGCTTTTAATAAATTTTTTTTTTTTAAATAAAACTTTGTAAATATTAGACATTCAAGGAATAAAAAATACTAGCGCTAAAACATGAATACTTAGGGCTTGTATTTAATGAGTGCAGAGTATTTGGCCGAGAGGGGGTATAAAAATGCTAGCTGGAAAAAAAAATTGAAGTAGAATTTCTGTTTTTGTACGAATTTTAGGCTTTTCTTTTATGTTTAAGTGTTCTCTTGTCTTTCATTATGAGACGACGCATCCACTGGTATTTTTGGGGTCTGTATCTGACATTGGATATTCTTTCTCTTTCACTTGCGGAAGTTCTTCAGATTTCGTAGAATCTTTCTGCAAACAAAAAAAAAAAAAATAACAATTAAATAATCTATCATAAAAAATTTTCAAAGTCGGACTCAAATAGCATTGAAGCTGACAAATTAAACTTTGCTTCTAACTAGCCAATTTTAATTTGTTATTGTTATGCCATGTTATTGGTGATATAATAACATACTTAGCTAGAATTTATTTCCAAAGTTACTTAGTCCAGGACGACTGCTAATATGAATTTTTTTTAAATAATCACCTAAAAATAAAAATCAGCATGAGAAATAAGTTATTTTAAACTGAATATAATATGAGTTGTCTACTTTAAGTTTAAAAATATACGCACAGATAAAAATTAAAATGATCTTACTGCATCCTGAGCAACGCATAGCGTGACATAAGTGATCATGACATGAACACTTGTATAGACAACTAAAGGAAATCCACTAAATGCAACTCTCTACACAAATGTTCAATAATTCTAAAAGAAAGTTCATTGGGTTTAAGTACGTATTAAACTTCAAGACAAAAAAATCACCAACAATCGCATTTAAAATGATTGATCTGAATCTAAGCAAAGGAGAATATGTTAATTTGAAAATCGGTTTTGGTTCAGAGTTAAATATAGAAATGTTAACAAAAAAAAAAAACAAAGAAAAATTGTCACTTACCTTTTGCTGGGTGTTGACAACACCTGTGTTTGGAACAGTGAACTTTTGATAGACACCGACTGACCAGACATTGCTGAGCGGGACAGGCTGGAATTCTTCAGGACTAACTAATCCATAAGTGGCTTTCAATTCAATAACAGGGGCCTCAAAAGGAATCTTTTGATGATAACTAAAAAAAAAAAAAAGATTGAATACAAAAACATTATTATTTATATACAACTAAAACACTGATTATATTATCTAGAGGAAATAGAAAGAGTGAGGAGGGCTAGCATGTGGAGGTAAAAAGAGAACTAGAGCTGGCAAGGGGAGTAGGAGGGAAGAGAGCAAGTAGGAAGAGAGAGAAAAGAGGTAGGGGGAAGAGAGAGAGAGCGGGTAGGGGATAGTTTTCCAACTGTATTACAGTGTAAGTGAGAGTGTTTATTTACCTCCTCTCCAGGAAGTTAGACACAAGGTCAGATGTGGTTTTGAAGAGCCAACATACTCGGATAAGCGCACTTTGTCCTATAAAAAATGCCTGAGATGTCCTACCGGCATTCCCCAGTAGAGACGCCTCAGGTGATTAGAACTAAAAGAGAGGGTAAAGCCTGAGAAGGTGGACTTTCTAGGATTGAAAAGAACTATACCTCAGCCTGACAGCAATATAAGCCACTCTCGGACTGATTGTCAAGGACGTATGCTTGACTGGTATAAGTGAGAGAGAGAAAGGAGAAAATAGGATGGAAAATGAAGGGAGAGAAAATGAGTAGAGATTTTTTTTTCTCCCACATTTTCACATTTCATTTTTTTTTTTTAAAGTGATTTTTAGAAGTTGTCAGCAAGATGTATACATTTGTTGTTGGTGGGTTGGTCTATTTGATGGCATATCAACAATGTCAGAAACAATATACCTATTGGAAACAATTAATTGAACACAAGTTTTTGGGGAATGAGGTTCCAAATTGAGAATGCAATAGATTCGACTGGATTTTAACCTAGCTGATTCTATAGTCTTGTTTTTTTGTTTTTTTTTGTTTTTAACTTAGTTCACCCCAAACAAGACAAGTTTCCACTGTAGGCGTAAAGGGCTACTAAGAATTAGGGTGAAAGTTTTTTGTCTTTTTTTGGGGGGGAGGGGGGGGGGGGCGGGGTCATCCTAAATTGGGAGCTGTGCAGCTAGGAAGCACGACTGGAAGCCAATTGACAAATGTTTGATTTTCAGAGATTTTTTGAAGGAAATTAAATCAACTATATTTGAAAATACATAGAATAACATTCTGACCAAATACCTGAGTATAAATAAGATGTTGAAAGATAAATAAATACAAATACGTATGTGAATCATATCTTTTACGAGACATCTTAATTATCTCTTTATTTTATTTAATGGTTATCAATTTCCACAACAAAAATACATATTTTCATTTAAAAATGAAAAGAAAAATAATGATAAATATAAAAAAAAAATATGCAAGAAATAAATAAAAAAAGAATTATGAATAAAGAATAAAATAAAGTCTTACATCATGCCATTTTCCCTTTGACATTTCTCCAGTGTCCTTCGTACTTTTGGTCCTAAACTTCTGAAGAACAAATGCTCCTGAGGTTTGGCATTTGTTCCTGCACCTTTCATTGAGGAATACTCTTTACATTGCAGACCAGATTTCTCAAAACCTGAATCAAAAAAATAAATAAGAGACATTTTTGAAAATTTTATGAAATTTCCCCATTGCTCTTCACACGTAAAATTAGCTAATCTTTATGTATTTCCTTTTTCAGGACTAATTTTTGAATTTAAAGCGTTCTTTTAATAACAAGATTATGTAGTTATCTGATAAAATTTAAACAGATAAACATTCATCATCATATCTTATTGTGCCAATTCCACAAAAGAGTGGTGCGATTTGTTTGGCCCAGAAATGGGGGATCATTATATGTTCAGATGCGAAACTGATCCCCCATTCTAAAATGTTGTTTTTTTTCCAAGTTTTTCAGGGTGTTTACTCATAATCACTTAAAAAAAAAGTAGAATCTCATTGTTTTCTTTGGGGGGGGGGGGGAATAGCAAAGGGTGTTAATCTAAAATACTTTCTTTTTTTTTATACTGAAAGTATCGACTGATGTTTTAAAAGGAGACAGGAAGTTATTCATTGATGAAACAAAAGTCTTCTACCCCCCCCCCCCCCCAGTACCCATGTATCGTTTGTAGTATTCCAAAATTAACATTTTCAGAGAGAGGAGACAGGAAACAAAGCAAGGCAAGACAAAATGAGATAGGAAGAAGAGAGAAAAAACAGGGAAAGGAAGAAAGAGAAATAAAATCGAGCCAAAAGGGCATAAAACTCTAGCAATTTGGTATTTTCTTATATAAAAAAAGTGGAATTTTTTTAAAATTCTGCTAAAAAGCGGAGAACTCACATATTATATATTTAAATTTTCAATATTGCCTCCTATAAACTCTTTTTGAAATACTCCAAAGAAACTGAAATTTGGAGAATATTTATTAATGTCTAATACTTATTGTTATAATTTCACAAAAATCGGAGGTATCTGAATTTTCATGAAGGGCTTCCACTCCCTTTGCATAAAACTAAATATAGCCCATATGACACACCCTTACACCTAGCAGTTGTGCTCCAAAATTCATAGTGATTAGTTTAGGAGTAAATCTTGTACGTACAACTATATAAACATATACTCATACCTAACTTTATATAAATAGAGAGAGAGAGAGAAAGAGCGAGCATAGAAGATGTACGTGGTAGAAAAAGCTGAATTCAAACGGCAACCAATGCAGTTATGAATGCATCTTTTCTTTTGCTGCAGTAATTAGTAAAATAATAGGGCAGACTGGAGTCCATAGAGAACTCCGAATTCAAAATTAGGTTGGTATAATCACTCTCATAAAAACCTACAACTAATTGAAATTAAAAAGATGTAGCTGTGGTACAGTTCTATAATAAGGAGTTCAAATTAATATCGATTTAAAAATAAATTATCAGATTTCAATTATAACTAGGTATCCCCAAACCAAAATTTTTATTTTCATAAAAAACTTTTAATGTGGGCATATAGATCTTCGCAAAACAAACAATGGTATAAAATTTATTTTGGTAGTATAATTAGCTATCGAATTATGATTATTCAAAATTTGTTTGAAATTTAAAGATTTATCGTTTTGTGTGCTATTCGTCCAGAAGTCAATTTTCACAGTGTATAACTAAAATGCAGGCTTTGAACAAGTGAAAAATCCTTACAAATGTGATGTCATCTTGTGATAAATGAAAATTAATTATAATGAAAGTAAAGATTATTAGATCAAATCGGCCTAAACATTGGGCAAAATCGCATTACCCTAAAAAAAAAAAAAAATGTGCAAAAATGACATGGAAGCACAATTTTGACTATTCATATAAGATTCATTTCCATAGCTAACACATTGAATCTTCTGAATATGATTCCTAGCACACTAGAGATCAAGCTAGATTTTTTTCATCTAATGGTAAATCAATAATCAAACACAGATTTGGACCATGTAAAAACATGGAAACAGAATTTGATAATAGGGGAAACATTTCATTCATTAAAGTTTTCAACATTAATTTTTTCGTGAAAGGCAACTTAAAATCCTATATTAAGCCCATCATATTGACGAGTGGCACTTATTTTTTTTTAAAATGGAGCTATCTTTATATGCATACAGATACATATCACACACACCAAATTTGAAAAATCACCAACATAAAAAAAATAAATCGCTCGTCATGAAAAACAGTAACTTAACTTGAAGTAGGCTGAAAAAAAAATCTATTAATGACACAAGAGAAAGAATTGCACATTTATAAAGAAAAGATTAAATTTTGTTTACATCTAAATTTTATCAAAATAACTAAAACAATAAATGAGATATCGCAAGTTGAAATTGAAGGGAATTTCTCTATATTTAGCCATTTTCACACTCTAAACTAGGCTGGTTTGTGATACCTATTATACCCCTTAGTTTAAAACAAATTATATAATATAATTTTAATATACACAGCATGATTAAAAAGTAACTCCTTATTTCAAACTACTTATAATGCACTCATGCTATTTTTTTCTCAATATTTTTGTGACCTTTTTCTTTGGGATTAATTGAAGGAGGAAATCTATTCTATGAAACTAATGGCTTTGAAGAAAGAATACAAAAAGTTCTTACTTCCATCCTACAAGAGTTTCTGATAAAATCAGTTGATGTGATTACCGAACGACTTGAGGAACTGGTGGCAAATGTTGGAGCTCATATTGAATTTCAAATAAAACTACATACTATGTGTTTTCTTCTATTCATTTCTTGTAAAAATTATAATTAAGGAATAAGATTTTTCAAATAGGTAGTCACCTTTTAATCAGCCTGTATATACAGGGTGAGCCAAAAGTAGGTGGTCAGCATTTGGAATAGGTTTATATATCAGTTATATTAATGTAATTATTTATTATTATTATGTTTTTTACTGCCCACCTACTTTTGGCTCACCCTGTATTTAAAAAGAACACAATATAGTATACTTTCCAACCAATCATAAACGTTTATTAACTAAAAAATTATTAACTAATATCATTTGAATAAATTCCATCATTATGTAATTTTGGGACAACCAATCTAAGATATGGACACTTGAATTGAAAATGAGGTTCGTATAGAACCACCAAGTCGACCTAATGCAAACCTGCAACTTATTGAAATTGAAATGATGTAGCCGCAATGCAGTACAGGAATAAACACATTCAAACTTGTATTAGACATGTTTGAGGCATTTTTGGTCAATTCTATAAAACTTACATTTGATGGCTTCTTCAAGGCATTTAATTGCTTCTCCACATTTATCCTGGGCCAACAGTATTTCACCATGGTAGTTGTAGGCCTGTTAGAATAACAAAAGCAAAAGGAAGAACGAGCTTATAACTGAATGTGTTGAGAATGCGTAGTTTGTGGTTAAATTCATTGCAAATAACTCCTTGGTAAAAGTCATTGTACAAAAAAGACAATTTTTGTTGTTTTTATTTTTGTTTTGATAAATAGGTTTATTTATATACTACTAAGTCTATGATGTTATCTCGTCACCATGTACATTTTTCATCTGTACATGAATGTTTTAGATGGTGAGAGGAATGAAGAATGATAGAAGTAATGGGAGGAGGTGAATGACATCAATACTTGAGGATAAGGAAGGGAGAGAGGAGGGAAGGGAGAGACAGGGGGGAAGTGAGAGACAGGGGGGAAGTGAGAGACAGGGGGGAAGTGAGAGAGGGGGGGGTGAAAGAGAGAGGAGGGAAGTGAAGGGGGAATCTATTATGACCACAAGAGTTTCATAAATGTGTTTTTTTAAGCAGCCGTAAATGTTGGTTGTTGTTGATCTATATAATACTGAGAGTCTGTGAGCATGCATGTTTATTTGAAAGCAGCAGCAGCCATGAATTGGAATTTCTAATTATTTAATAATATATATAACAAATACCGACTCAACGAGTCATGGGTTGTCTAGTTTTAATTAAAGTATTAAATTATTTTCATGAAGTCATTATAGCTAGATTCTATAATTTGTCCTCGTAAATAATTTATTTTGATTAAAAGTTTCATTGTTTTCAAGTAAATGGTTACTTTGTAGCAGTCATAGATTTACTTTGTAATGCGTATGAGTGTCTCTGTGAGTTGGTTTGGCCAATCAGCTCGCAGGGTGCATTGATATCATTAGTTCCCTAAGGGACTATTTGAGCTCCCTTGGGATATGCAAACGATCACCAGACGGTACCCTGGCACCAGCCAGGACGGATCGCCTCAACCTCTCTCCTGCCTCCTCGTCCACTGGACTGTCACGGCGGCTGCTATCTTCGCCTGAAGATATTTTAACTACTTCTTCTTTTGGACACTGTCCTAAGTTTCTCGCTACCTATACCAAACGGTATAGGTAACCTCAAATATACGAATAAACCCCTTTCGTTTGTTGTTGTAAAAAAGATTTCGTTTGTTTCTTTAATTCAATTTCGTGTTGTTAAACTGAAGATAGGGGATAACCAATCCTCTATTCTTACAACTTCTATGTGTAAAACCTGTTTTATTAAGGGAAAGATGTTATTTAGGTTTGTCTAAAAAGCCCTTCACGTCTCTTTAGAGAATTTTATATGTTTCTTCACAATAAGCCTGCCAGGTAAAATGTCTTTTTTTATACATTGGCAATGCACAAAGATTTTAAGAGTCTGACTATTCAGTCATGATCTCATAGAATTTCTGTGAATTTTGATAACAACCAAATGGATTTTATTTCATTTTAACTTTTACGTATTACATGGTAACATTATGAGTGTTTCCATAACGTTTAAATTATGGTAGCACAACCTAATTTACGATGCCTTGTGCACCTAAACTTCAAATATAGTGAGCGTTTTGTGTTGCTGTAGTTTTAATAGAGACACAAACAAAATGGCAACGCAATGTTAATACACGAGTATTAAGTAAAACTTTAAATTACAAACAAATCAAAACTATTTGTTTGTCATGGAAATGCGCCAAAATTCTAAGAGTTTGTGACGACTGGAGGAACTACACACACCCACCCACACACACACACACATAAAATGGGCCTATTTAAAAAAAAAAATAATAATCAGATAATTTTGTCATGGTTGGTTGTGAAAGATTGAATCACATGATCAAGCATAAAACTTTAAATCTATCTATATACTAAATACTAAAACTGATAATATTGCTGGTTTCCACATTAAATGTTTTAGATGGTAGGAGGAAAGGTGAATGAGACCAGAAGTGGTGGGACGATGAGTAGTAGTAACAGTGTAAAAAGAGAGTAAGAAGATGATGGAAATAAATAAACGACATTAATAAGGATGAAAAGGAAAGCTTGAAAATTACAAAAATGATAATATAAGGTTCAGGGTTAGGAGCAATAGTACACAGGAGTATTCATTCATTACCACGCAATGCCAGATTGGCCGTCTAGTACATTATAAAAAAAAAAGTACACACACACACACATATATATGAGATTATATCAATATAAATTTATATAAATAAAAATGATTCCCCGAAGGTATCGATATTCATTATACAAAAAACAATACTTAGCATTAAATAAAGCTTATACATATATATTTATTTCTAAAATTTATTATTACATTATTTTATAACAATTTCTACCCAAAGCAAGTCATCAAATTTACAATTGTTTCAAAAAATCTGTATTATAGTAAACAAAAATTCAGGAAGTTTACCATAAAACCAAACTGTTTTCTTCAAAACCAGGTAAAGATGTAAACATAAAATTATAAAACTGAGAAATAAGCAGAAACAAAAGCCTATAACACCATCACTCCAAAACAGATTTTTTGAAACAAATGTAAACCAGATGACTTGCTTTGGGTAGAAATTATAAAATGACATAATAAATTTTTTAAATTATATATATATATATATATATATGTTTTTATTTATATATCTATATATAGGTGTGTTTATGAGTGTATAAGTGTGTGCATATAGACGTGGGTGTGTGTATGTGTGAGTGGGGGTGTGCACATGGAGTTAAGGAAGAAGAGACGAGCCGAGTCTAGCCAGTCCTGCCTATAGTTTGAGCTGACCGACTTTCTTAGGCGTCGATAGGTAGGTGTCAAAATGTACTCTTACGTAAAAGAGTTTCTCGTCTGAAAAATTTTAAATGTAATTTGTCTGTTTTTAGTTTTTTTTTTTTTTTTTTTTTTTTTTTTTTTTTGTGATTGTGTATTGGCGGATCTAATCTTTGCTCATCAGTATATCCCTGAGGAGGAGCCGAGGAGGTTCTGAAACAATTGTCGGATACTCAAACTATGTTTATTTTAATATATATATATATATATATATATATACACACATACATACATACACACACACACACACACACAGACAGGAAGACAAATAAATAAAAAACACTAATATAACAAAACCTGAAAGAAAGCAGACAACCATTTCATCGCTTTAAATTTGGAAATCAATTGGTGTTCAAACATATCTGAAATAGATGTCATTGTTGGCAAGTGTCTGGTCAGCATAGATCACAATGAACAGCCAGGACTGTTTATTGTCGTTGCATATTGATAGCCATGTGAACTTGTATTTGTGTGCATTCAATGCACAGGTCGTGATCATTGTTTTCGTCCAAATTCCGTGTTTGATTTCGGCACTGACCTTAGTGTCAATTATGTAGTCTCGGTCAGGGCTGCAACAAAAGTTTTTACCTTCAAAATAAAATTACAACTCTGAGTTTTAAAGCAATTAACAATATTTGATTCTGTAAAGTTTCTCTACCAGACGATAGGCTTGCAGTCAGAACGATAATCACTTTTAACCGAACACAAAACAACAGACCAGTCTGCTTTAATTTCTGAATATACCCAGAGCCCAACCGAAACAAACAGTCCTCCTACTTAGAGCCAAGAGGCTCAACTAATTTCCTCTGTTCATTTTGCTAAAATATATAGTCATTTGGGGTAGGCCACACAGTCAGCCTACTTGAAAATGATGAGTCGTTTTATCACTGGGCATAAAAACTTACTGACTAGATGGTCTATTATTTGGAGTGGACATTAATTCTGTAGGATTTCAAGTGGTCTGATTCCTCAGCACGAACCCCGTTTTTCAAGAAGCTATTATTTTTTTCAAAGAACCCAGCCGATTTCTTGGGTGGTCTCTTCTCTTAGCTCAATATTTTTTTCCCACTGCAGACTTGCCGTTTGCAGCATGAATTTATGCACCCCCGCAAAACATGCCGCATTGTGCAGGTTTACAGCCGGCACCGGCTTGCAAGACAACTAGGACCAGGTTTAACACACCTGGTATTCCCAAACAGTCACCTATCCAAGTATTTACCAGGTTCAACATCGTTTAACTTTGATGATTTAACATATGAACTGATATGTCAACATGATTATAGCCACAAGGATGTACAAATGAAGGTATAAGCATATGATACAGATTCCTTTTTTTTTTTTACATTTTTTGATATTTTATAAAAAATGTTGTTTTGTCTAAATTAAGAAATACTTACATAGGCTAAATAGAAATTACTCTTTAGCTGGAAATATTTCCTCCATTTGTTGAAAGCATCTCCTTCTAAGCTGGAAATGGAATCATCTGGAAGGTGAGAACAGTAGTCTGAATATACCAAATTCTACTTGTTGTTGTCCAATAGAATAAAAGGATCAATTTTTAGTTGGATAAAGAAAAAAACAAACAATAAGGCTTGAAACAATTGTCAGAGAAAGAAAGAGAGAATCAACAGATGACGATTAGAACGGAAGTGACGCCGCTGTTACTGACATAGCGTTGCCACGAACGATAGTCAGGGAGATGCGTTGGAACAACCAGGCTGACTCATGGGGCTCGTGCCTAGACGTTGAAATCCTCCGTCCAATATCCTGAAAAAATTTAACAGTCTCGGGGCCAAGCACACCCGACGTTTCCACTGAAATTGGTTGGAAGACGAAACGGTCAGTGTGCGCGCTTTATTTTTCGCGCTTCCTTGTTTCGGCGAGCAGAGCCGCCGTGCCGGGCTTCACCGCGGATTCCACAATCCTTGCTGGTGAAAATGAGTCAGAACAAGTGGCGTCCCAGATCAGCGGCTTTCCGGCTCGGAAAGCAAACACAGTCATCCCGTCAGGCCTGCGACCGTCGCCCCTGTCCAGGCCGACTGGTTCAAGGACTGATGCAAAACCTGCTGAGTCGAGACCTCGCCTGACTACGTCGTTAAGGGCGGAGTGGCGAGGCAGGCGGCCGGCACTAAATCGACAACAGAGAGGATGCAGGGCAAACTCGTCAATGACCTGCCCACAGCGACACCGGTGTGGGTGGCACAAACGGAGTCCCAGCCGTTGTGAGACGGTGATCCGGATAGTGTCATTGTCCAAGAGGATTCCAAGTGTCGCCGAAGGGATGGCACTGAGCCAAGCACCGCTGTAAGGTGAAGCTGACGCTCTCAGGCAGGCAACTATGCTGGTTACTGCTACGGACGAGTTCGGCAAACATGGATTGACATTGAATGTCGTCCCAGGACGACTGATGTATGAGATCGGGTGATTGCTGAAGGTTTGTTGACGTCCATGTTGACAAAACAGCTGTCAAAAGATCTGAAGACGGGGATTCGAGATATGAGGAGAGAATCTCGTCAACGAGACCTGCCGAAGCGCGAGTCGAGGAAGCATAAGCCGGCAGCGCAGTATCGGTTGCAGAGTGCAAACCAAGGCCACCGAACCGAAACGGCAAAGTGGCCTGGCGTCAACCGGTGTCGTCAAAATTAACATTACAAATTTCACTGGCTGAACGACGTAAAATTTTGTCAAAATTTTCCAGAAGATCAACTTCGTTGTAACATGGAGCACTTCTCAGTGTGAATAGAAGTCTGGGCATTGTAAAACAGTTTTGCAGCAGGAACAGTGCCGCATGAGCGTCGATCATGTTGAAGCGCTCTGCCATAGACTCTAGATTAGTAGACTTGTCATGTAGGGATAAAGAAAGAGAAGCTTTTCATTCAAATGGTTCATTGACAACAATTATGCTTGAAGAATTTCGTAGAAAATACAAAGAAATTAAAACAAAGAAATGAGGATAAGAGTCATTTGTAGAATTCTCTGGTTAGACAGAGTTTAGAAAGAAAGAGATGAAGAGAAGGAAAGAAAGAGATGAAGAGAAGGAAAGAAAGAGATGAAGAGAAGGAAAGAAAGAGATGAAGAGAGGGAAAGAAAGAGATGAAGAGAGGGAAAGAAAGAGATGAAGAGAGGTTTGGTTTGTTTTACGGCATATCAATCATCTGTGGGTTAATTAATGCCGAATAAAGTTGTCAAATATAATTCTATAGGTAGTATAATTATTTATATTTCTAAAAGACATTACTCTTTGAAGACATTAGTCTTTGAGAATAACCACAGCCAAGCTGGAAAAGACTGACAATCCTACAAGCAACATACCTATACCACTAGTTTTGTGTTATTTGAAATTTAATTGTCAAATATAATTTCATAAGTAGGGGTAATTCCTAGAATACATTGAATCTTGGATAACCAGAATACATTGAATCTTGGATAACCAGAATACATCGAATCTTGGATAACCAGAATACATCGAATCTTGGATAACCAGAATACATCGAATCTTGGATAACCAGAATACATCGAATCTTGGATAACCAGAATACATCGAATCTTGGATAACCAGAATACATCGAATCTTGGATAACCAGAATACATTGAATCTTGGATAACCAGAATACATCGAATCTTGGATAACCAGAATACATCGAATCTTGGATAACCAGAATACATCGAATCTTGGATAACCAGAATACATCGAATCTTGGATAACCAGAATACATCGAATCTTGGATAACCAGAATACATTGAATCTTGGATAACCAGAATACATTGAATCTTGGATAACCAGAATACATTGAATCTTGGATAACCAGAATACATTGAATCTTTGATAACCAGAATACATTGAATCTTGGATAACCAGAATACATTGAATCTTGGATAACCAGAATACATTGTTCTCAGAAGGAAATTTTAGTGAAAGCGGAAACATTACTCTTAGAAAGGAACCTTACTGAGAAAGATCAGCATTGTTCCAAGAAAACATCATTCCAAGAAAAACATTAGTTCCAGAAAAAAACATTAGTTCTTTAGAAACGTTATTCTTTGGCACTAATAATCTTCTTTGCTCTCAATGTGATTGACCCTGAGCCACCGCCCTCTAGTATCTATTTGGGGAGAAAAATCAAAATCAAAATGAGAAATAAGGTTTTGATTTTTTGAAGAATCAGATTGAATTATACGGTTGGGGATAAACTTATAGATACTAGGGCATGACGTGACCAGCCAATTGATCGGATCGGGCATCTCTGACTTTCCGTCTAGCCAAAGTAAGAACCTGAAGTGACTTAGGCCACGGACCGCTCAGTCATCAGGATCCCGTCCTAAGACATCACAGGTCGACACCCACAGCAAGCAGGTAGTCCCATTTTCAGAGGAGGAGTCTTATTCCTCTGCATGGGGTTACAGTCAGCAAATTCTACGTCCCGCCGACATGGCAAAAAAGAAAGAGAGGTAGGGGTAGAGAGGGAGGGGGAGAGAAAGAGAGGTAGAGAGGGAAAGAAAAAGGTAGAGAGGGAAAGAAAGAGGTAGAGAGGGAAAGAAAGAGGTAGAGAGGGAAAGAGAAGGGAGAGGTAGTAAAGAGAAGGGGGAGGTAGTAAAGAGAAGGGGGAGGTAGTAAAGAGAAGGGGGAGGTAGTAAAGAGAAGGGGGAGGTAGTAAAGAGAAGGGGGAGGTAGTAAAGAGAAGGGGGAGGTAGTAAAGAGAAGGGGGAGGTAGTAAAGAGAAGGGGGAGGTATGAAGAAAGAGGAGTATAAAGAAAGAGAGCAGGGATAGAGGGAGAAAGAAGAAAAAACAATGTAATTCTACGTACCAGCTTTTGTAAACATTTGAGAGGTTTCATAAGCAAGGGCTGCAATCAAACTGGCTGCATGTTTTAATTCTATGGCTCGGGCAGTGGTTACTGCAAATAAATTACAAGAATGTCAAATTTTGTGGGAATGATCCCATATGCATGTACATTATTCAACGCTTATATGCATTTATCAAGACAATACCTATAAGAGGCCTGACAGTCATGTTGGTAGAGTTCATGACTGGGACAGGAATGTGGAAACCTAAACTATTACTAAATAACAATTTATGAGAACATTTTTAGAAAATGATTCACAAGTATTATCTAGCAATTAATTAGAAACTATTACTATGTATAAGTATAGAGCACTTTATAACTGTCAAAAGTATTCACTCATTCTGCATTTATGTAAATGTACAAAAATAACAGCATCTAAATCACTTTATTAAGTATTACTAGTATTACTAGTCCATGGGCATTGCTTGAAAAATCGACGAACCCAAGAAACTCATGCTCCCACCTCTTAACTCCATATAAATATTTTACTCAATTTTTTAATTCGCTATAAAAATTATAGTGTTCTGTAAGTATCAAATTTATTTTTTTCATAATTACGAAAGAGCAACCTCGCAGAAATATACTTATGTAGAGACGAGGAATTCTTTCTTTTTCGGGGGGGGGGGGGGGGTAAATAATTGTGTCTATACCAATGCCATTCCTATAACAGGCTGAGAGATCTAAAATTTGGAGTCTGATTGTAAATCTTGCCTCCAATCAGCAGATCTTTTTAGCTGCTAACACTTCACTGTCATTATTTCTAGAAATTTCATTCTGAAAGAGGATTCTAACCATGGTCATGATTAAGTACAATTTCTCTAAAAAAACATCCTACATTTAAATAAAAGTCACTCATTAAAATATGCATTTGTCTTTGTTCATTTAAAACTGTCTGTCTCTTCATTTATAGGAATTTGTCAATAATTGTGAAATTCATTAATTAGCTCATTGGTTTTTATTGTTTTGGTATTTAAAACACATAAAAACATCAAACTAAACTCACAGGGGAATTTTCCGTTTTTAACTGCTATATTGATTATTTAAGAAAATTCACATCGCCTCCAGTAAAAGACTCCAGTTGCATGATCACCTAACCTGTTATAGGGATGGCCATTGTCTATACACACACACTGGAAGAAAGGTAATAGTTGATAGAAATGTACATTTTTTTTTTATTTCAAATACATGCCCTTCATTAACCTTATCTCTAATGGTAAGTGCGAGTGGCAATACGAAAAAAAAATAAATTTTTAATTAAAAATAAAAGAGGGAAATGGTTCATGTGCAGGGAGCGTATGAAACCAGTAAAAGTCAATTTATAGTCTGAGGGACGGTTAAAAGTCAAATTTGCCCCCAAATAACATAGCCAGTCCCATTGACACTCCCTCACAGATGAAAGTACCTCAAGGGAAAAGAAATAAACCTATCCCCCTTCGAAAGGAGATGATAATACCTGGTTGAATGACCTCCCGTTACCTTAGCAGCTGGTCTGAATTCTAAATAACACTAACTCTAACTCTAAGTCTGGCTGGCAATAAAACAAAATAAGACAGAAATGGTGCGCGCACAGTGGTAAACGAAAATATTAAAAGTCAATGCGTGGTCTAAGCGACCCTTAGAATGCAATTTCTCCCCATAATAGCATGGCACTCCCTCACGGATGAGAGTTCCTAAGGTTACAGACAATACCCCAAAAGAAAGTGCTAATGCCTGGGAGGAATGAATTTAATTTTTCTGAATTGGAATTTTATTTCAAGAGATAATTCAGTGAACTTTATAAAATAAAAAAAGTCAGGAATAATGCGTGCACAGTGGGTGTGACGGAACCATTGAAAGTCAATTTATATTCTAAGGGACTGTTAAATAGTCTGGTTAGTCCCATCGGATCTCCCTTACAGACGAGATCGGCTCAGGCAACAGGCATACCTCTCTCTCCTTTGAAAGTAGGGGATAATGCCTGTGAAGATTGACATCCATTAACCTTGCAGCTATGATGAATTCTAAATACCACAAAAGTGCTGTGTTTCATTATAAAGTCTTTCTCTTTAATAGATGACGAAAACAGCATTTTGCATTTTATTGTTTATAATAAAAGCAAAAACAATAAAATTATATTGTAAGTAAAATAAGTTTTATAAAAAGATGTTGAATTTTCTAAAAGGGATTAACATTTCAAGAAATAATTCATTGAATTTTCCAAAAGGGATTAACATTTCAAGAAATAATTCATTGAATTTTCTAAAAGGAATTAACATTTCAAGAAATAATTCATTGAATTTTCCAAAAGGGATTAAAATTTCAAGAAATAATTAATTTAATTGTCTTTGTGTCACATCTTACCTTGTGGGAGGAAGATAAATAAATTGTCTTAAAGCCACAGCGAACAGCTAGTATGAAAAGTAGGTCAAGTAATAGCAGTTATTACTAGCAAATATCAGCAGCA
This sequence comes from Sepiola atlantica, assembly GCA_963556195.1. Taxonomy (NCBI): domain Eukaryota; kingdom Metazoa; phylum Mollusca; class Cephalopoda; order Sepiida; family Sepiolidae; genus Sepiola; species Sepiola atlantica. The sequence continues at coordinate 172,482,902 of OY744518.1, forward strand.
ACAAAGATTGTAACCATAGCAACAATTGCTACTGTGTGATCAGTCTTGTAATAATTGTGAACACTGACGGTTGTGTAAATGGAATGATGGAACAACATAATAGAATATTTTAAGTAAATCACTGCGTGTTTTAAAACAAACTATATGCCATTTATGCTATTGTCAAACCGATCAATTTTTCAAGAATTGAACAAATATTGCATGTTAAATAATTGTAGAAAAGATCAATTTAATGGGTTTTAAATTATGATAATCGCTCATTACAGCTGGAATACATTATATAATATTAAGATGAAAGTATACAGAAAAATAGGGTTGTCTACGGTGTGCACATTTTGGAAGATAGAATCGGCTTACAATGAACAGATGCAGAATATGTTCACTTCTATTAAACCTATATTCCGGAATGCTGAGAATGGTAAAGTAAATCGTTTGTATTTAAGTGAAATATTTCGTTCACCTAAATATTTGTAAGCCATATAAATCAGTATATTTTGAGAAATTAAAAAAGAATTAGTAGCTTAAGGATTGTTTATGTAAGAATAATTTTGCTGAACAACAATCTTCTAATGGGTTATTCCATCAACTGAGAATGTAACAGAAAGTCTTTGGAATAGCTAATCAATATACCCCCCCCCCCCCTCCAAAAAAAAAAGTGTACATGAAGAGAGGCTTCTGTATTTAGGTTAAAAATGTAGAGTAGCTAACAAACAATAACAAAATAATTAAAAACAATGAAATGATAATGGTGTTATGGAGAAGACTTCCTGGTGTACATGAGTGGTAGTGGTAGTAAATCTGTGATGAAGCAGTCGGCCATCAGCAATGTACAGAGCCAAGAAGGAGGCTGAGCAAGCCAGGTTTGCAGATATACTACAAAGGGATGACCAAAAGAACAAAGTATTCAGGATAGCTAAACAGATAGCAAATACAAATATGGATATTGTTAGAGAGAAGTGCATTCGAAATGACAATGGAATGTTAGCAACAAATGAACAGGATAAGAGAGATGCTTAGAAATGTCACTATGAGAAATTATTGAATACTGAGTTTCCATGGAAACGTGAAAATCTAGGAGTTGCAGAAACAGTATCCGGTCCAGCTATAAAAATTGAGAAAGAAATGGTACGGAAAGCTGTAAGGCTGCAGGGCCCTTAGAAATGTTGAAGGCTGTAGGTGAAACAGGCATTGAGATGGTAATGGGGAAGCACTAGATAGAGGTAATTACAGAGGCTTAAAGTTTATGGATCAGGTCATGAAAGTGGTTGAGAGAATAATTGAGCATCAAATAAGAAGTCAGATAAGCATAGATGAAATGCAGTTTAGTCTTATGCCTGGACAAAGTACCACTGGTGCTATATTTATCCTGAAACAAATGTAAGAGAAGTACTTAAAAAATAAGAACATGTATCTTGCTTTTGTGGATCTAAAGGAAGCTTTTGACAGAGTGCTAAGAGAGGTTGTCTAGTGGGCTTTGTGTAAACTAGAGGCAAACAAGTGGTTAGTTGCTCAAGCAATGTATAGAAATGCTCAAAGTCATGTTAGAATTAACAACACATTTAGTGGCAGTTTTAATGTTAAAATAGAAGTACATCAGGGTCTATACTAAGTCTGTTGCTGTTCATTTGTGCCTTAGAAGCATTGTTAAGGGAGTTTTGTATGGTTTGTCCAGAAGAGATGCTGCATGCTGATGATTTAGTGCTTGCCTGTGAAACAATGGAAGACCTACTTGTTAGGTTAACTACTTAGAGGAATACTATGGAAAGTAAAGGTCTGAAAGTGAATGTTACTAAGACCAAAGTGATGATCGGTGGTTCTAGTGTTGGAAAGCTCTCAAAAAGAGGAAAGTTCACCTGCTCAGTTTGTGGAAAGGGAGTTGGGTACAATTTAATCTTTTGTGGTACTTGCAAGCATTGGGTACACAAGAAATGCAGTGGAATTTCTAGTAGGTTGAAAGAAGATAACCAGTGTAAAACAATAGAGATGGATGAGAACTCAGATGTGGAGAAAGTATATCTGGATGGCGAAGCTATTGAGATTGACGAGAAGTTTTGTTACCTTCGTGATATCATTGGAGCACAGGGTGGAGCAGATGCTAGTGTAATTGCAAGAGTTAGGACTGGATAAGTAAGTTCAGGGAACTTTTGCGTTTGCGAACCAGTAGAGCATTACCACTATCAACCAAGAGTCTATCAAGCATGTCTATGCAGTGTGATGATATATGAAAGTGAAACCTTGCCATGAGGGTTGAGGACATGCGTTGCATGGAGAGAATGCTATGAGAATGATACGATGGCTGTGTAATGTGAGACAGGCTTAGTTTTGATGACGTCAGAGGAAGATTAAATCTGGACAGAACTGTGTACAGAACAGAAGACTTTGATGAAATGGGCATGTTGAAAGAATGGATGAGAGAGTCTTTGAGTTAGTAGATGTAGAACAGTTGAGGTAGCAGGTACAGTTCACAGGAGAATGCCAAGGAAAACATAGGAGGAAGCGATAAAAATGGACTTTAGGGAAAGAAGGATAAATAAAGACCTGGCCAGAGATAGGTTACTTTGAAAGTCAATTTCTTAAAGCCATCCAACACATGCCAGCATATAAAACGGCCATTAAACCGAATACGATGATGATGATGATACTGGTGTCTGTTTTGATATTTTAAAAGAAATTGATGTTGCTCAAAAAAATGGAAAATTGACATTTGGATCCATCGAAAATTTTTACCTGTAATTTGAGTTGAAACTTTATTAACTTTAAGCTAAAGAATTTGAGAAGACCTTGCACCAAAAATTTAGTAAACTATTTCTCTCTCTTCCCCTTTCTTGGGTGACAACTATGATTCTCGTTAAATTAAGGAAATAAAAAAAAAAATTATTTTAAAGAGTTGAGAGGTTCAAGGTAGTGGCTCTGCCGATTATCATTGTCAATGATTGACAAGATGACTTGTGAAGAAGAACAAAAAAGCTGTTGAAACTAGCTCTTTTCGGGCTGCAAACTCGTCTTTCTTTCCTGCGTAGTATGAACTGCACAGATCACGCAGATACGCAATGTGTATTATTCATTGATGACTGAAAATGCAACCTCAGTTTAAAAATACTTTTCTTTAAAGAATGGATGGCCATAAAACAGTGCTTACAATAATAGAAGCCATACGGACCCCCCCCCCCCCGTCTATGCACCACATACCTTCTTGGGCTTCAGCAGTACACTGATGAATGTAGGCATCAAGAACTCGAATGTCGATATCTGTGCCGTTTTCAATATCTTCAACTTTTATAGACAATTCATTCTGAAATAGAAACACAAACAGTTTTTAAGTTATTCAAAATTGACAGTTAAGTTTTATGAAATGAAACAAAAAAAATCTGCCAATGTGAAATATTTAAAATAATTAACATACAAGATAATGAAACGTTGAATCATGCTCCCCTTTGCTCCAAAGAGAGTACAAGTCTAAAAATAAAATTATATACACACACACACATTATATATATATATATATATAAAAATTTTATTTATACAGACATGTACAAAATCTGTGACACTGGCATGCTGATGTTATCGATCAACAGCTGTTAGAAACTGAGATCTCATCAGGTAGAATTAAAATCCAATCCTTACCTCAGATCATATTTGAGAAGAATATATATATATATATATATATATATATATATATACACATATATGACAACATAGCGTAAAAAAAAAAAAATAATAGTTGCTATTTGGTTTGAATGAACAAGACATAATAAAACAAATTAATCTATATGTCATATGATGAAAACAGTTTTGGTGTTAGAGGAAATTCCTAATAACCACTTTTGTGTGTGTGTGGTAAAAAGTAAAATGAAACAATCTGCTTAATATTTGAGATGTTTATGTTCATCTTGTGACAAAATCAGAGTAAAAGATACATATGCCCTGGGTGAGGTTCAAACTCATAACCTGTCTTTAAGTATGGCATGCTAACCATTTGAGCCACCGAATCAATTCTGTATCTCAGTCGAATGTTGCTTAAAACCAGAAGAGCAGCATTCTTTCTGTCTTCCCTTTCCCCTGTCAGCCAAACACAATGAAAGAAAGGAGAGAAAAAAAGCGAAAGAACAAATGAAGACTTCATTTTCATCGGTGTATATCTAAATATTCATCTGTTATAAAATGAATACCTGGTGATTAGGGTAGCAGTATGAGGACTTCTGACTGAAGATGAAAGCTCCTTCGTCTTCCACTATGAATAGTAAATAAATTTTAAAATATCTGACTAACAAGTTTTTTTTTATCTACCTTTTGTTAAAGCTATTAATCAAAAATACATGGAAGAGGTAATCGTGTTTACTTTATATATAAAATTAGTTTTGTGAAATTGGGAAATATTTAGCAAAATGTTAAAAGTATCAGTGCGCCCATAATAAATGGCTGAAACAGAACCTTACTGTGAGTAGAAAGAATTAGTTTTCAATTACCTACTTGAGAAAATGTGACCCGTTGATCGAGTTCAGGTTAAATTGTTTGAATCAGGAAAAAGTGAGTTTGCAAAGCCAGTTAAATATTAAAAACAGATAAAAAGACAAAATCCAAAATTAGCCTCTTTCTGCTTGCTATCTCTCTCTCTATATATCTTTCTTTCTTTCCCTCTTCAACTATGGGTTAAATAGTATTACTGCTTGTGGTGATATTCTCTTTTGTTCATAATGAACTATTCCAATCTTTTTATTCATTTCTTTCTTTATTACCTTCGATTGGTAAGTTATTTGCAAATTACAGCTAATCAGAACAATTAAAATGGCAGATTTTTCGTGCTTGTATAATAAAAAGATGAAAAAAAGTTTTTTTTTGTATTTTACTGTTGGAGAGGTAAATAAGGGGCAGGTAACTCTTCACAACAGCTCTAGCTTTCGAACAATATTTTTCTAACCTTAAACCCTAACCTCTAACCCTTTTATGTCTAATCAACGTTCTCCTTGCACAGTAGCCACATGTGCAACGCTAATTAAAGCCATAAGTTTTGATTACTGGAAAATCTTGCTTAAAATTCATGGTAAGAGTTACCTGCCCCTTATCTACCTCTCCAACACTAAAAGACAAAACAACTTTTTTTTCGGCTTTTTTATTATACAAGCACCGATTTTTCATACATAACTCAATCCCAAAAGCTGATAAATATTTTAACATGTATTTTGTGTGATTAAAATGTATAAGAAAAAAAGCTTTAGGGAAACAGATGTTGATTAACTCAGCTTTAGTAGAATAATAGATTTAATTTTTTAATTTGTTTTGTATTAAAATTATACAGTAAAAGATAGTCATTAGCAAAATAGGAACAATATTTCGCTATGCAAGTGACATTTTTTTATTTTTCATGTCGTGTCCATTCAAAGCAAGGAGTACAAAGAAATCCCCCATCACAATCAGGATAGATCTAGTTAACTTTAATTAGTTCCTATTTACTTGCTTCCCAACGAGAACAAAGTTAGATACAAGTTCGGTTTTTAATGTAAGGAAAATCCAGCTTCACAAAGGGGGGGGGAGGGGAGGAGGAGTATCTGGATAAAGGACAAAAATAAAAATTGCTACTGTCTAGAAGGATTTCTCATTCTCTGACTCAGAAGAGAACAGATGTGACACTTTGATCCTAGATAATATTTGAGATGTTTATGTTTATAAGGTTCCATATGACCAAACCAGCATAATCGATTCATCCTTAGGATAACCTCCATGTTGGGCAAGTGTAGTGCTTTCAGCAAATCCTCTGACCGGATGTGTTGGGTTTGGTCAGATTTCACATTACAGATCCATCTGATCATGGATTTGTCATTACACTGCAGACGGACGAGAGATCCCAGCATTTGTTGCCAAAGATCGGACAAAGTCTAAATAAACGTTTTCTTAGAAAACCGGAAATTATTAACTTTTTATAAACCCTAATCCTTAACAAACACAAACTAATTCTAGGCACTTTTAGTCATTTAAAGGGAGGAACTATGGATAGGTTTTATTGTTTTATGGCATATCAACCCTTTTTAAGTTATTTAATACAAAAACACAATATAATATATTGAGTGTGTGTACATTAACTTGTCTTTAATAATGGTTATTTTTTGTTCAGTTGGACATTTTATAAGATAGCACAAAAATCATGTGGTACACGGATCGCAATAAAAAGGAAGCCCACAAAACACGGCCAAGTTTAAATAACGCCTTTGTGGATATATCCGAAACATCAGGAAGTTTATAAGAACTCTTCAGTGAAGCCATGACAGGAAATAAAGTCTTCTCTCTCTCTCTCTCTCTCTCTCTCTTTTATAATGGCATTGTACCTGTCGGACGTATAAACAGACAATTAATAAAACTCCACCAATAAAGACGGCACGTGTTCTCTCAATCCCGTATTTCAGATATTGTCTCAATATATTATAGTTATGTTGTATATACATGAGGTCTCCGGGTCACAAGGAATTAGGTTCCTAATGAAAACATCTTAATCTGAGAATCGTTTGTACTGTAAAGTATATGCACAAAGTGTTGTCTTACCTTCACATAGGTAAAAATACCAGCAGCTATACGTAGACATTTATGGACCTCTTTTGCTTCTTCCATTGAAGGACTGCAAGCAAAAAAATAAATTTTATTTCATAAACTTACGTGTATTCACATGTTCTTCTAGTTGGATTTTAAAAGGGAAATTAATATTTATCGTTTTAAGTAAAATAAAATTATTACATATTTAAATAAGTCTTTATCGGAACCATCATCATATTTGGCTGAACATCCATTTTACATATTGGCATGTGTTGGATGACTTTTAGAAATTGACTTCTAAACTAACCTATCTCTGACCGGGTCTTTATCCCGCTTTCTCTCAAATCCATCCTTATCACTTCCTCTCATCTTTTCCTTTCCTTTGCCAACAGACCCTGCTACATCAACTGTTATTGGCATCTACTAACTCAAGATCTCTCAGCCATTATTTCAATGTGACCAAACCAACAAAGTTTCTTGTTCTGCACACATCTTCCTATACTGTCCAGATTTAATCTTCCTCCGAGGTAATTAGATCTAAGCCTGTTTTTAAGAATCACATTACATATCAATTATATCATTCTTATATCATTTCTCTTTATGTAAAGCATGTCCTCAACCTTAAATGGTCAATTTTCACTTTCATACATCAGACTGCGCACACATGCCTGATAGACTCTTCCCTTGGTCGAAATGTATACACTAATGTACCGGGTGTTGCAGCAAAATCTGACACTTGACAATAAGTAAACAATCTACCAGGAGGTACCAAGGAGCATGGTGAAGCCTTGGATGGACAAGATCACTGCCTGACACTTCTACGTCTTGCAGCAGGACTCCTGCCCACAAAGCCAAGACGATTCAGGCGTGGCTGCTTAATGATGTTCCCTACCATTGGTTGCCAGACTTGTGGCCGTCCTCCTCACCTGAGCGCAACCCCCTTGAGTATTTCTTCTGGGGTGTGATCGAGTCCAAGACCAACAAGCACGCCTACGGTCGACTCTCTGAAGGCTGCCATCATGGAGACGCTCACCGCTACAAACAAGGATATGGTCGCCAAAGCGTGTGACTCATTTCGCGTCCACCTTGAGATGGTCATCTTCGCAGCCTGATGATTTCCTTTGAGAATTAAACAAACATTTCTTTGTAGCTTACTTGCCATAAGTATATTTTTATATAACTATAGAAATATTATATATATTGCAATAAAAATTAATAAGATTATTTAAATATAACATAATAGCAATTTAGAAATAACCTAAAAATAATTTGAAAAAAAAAATTTTTTTAATTTTTTTTTTTTATTTAAAAAATAAAATTAGAATAAAAAAAATCGAAATGTTCATACAAATGTCAAATGACATCAAAATGTTCTGCTTGAAAAAGCTACCAGCACATTAGATGTCCAATTATTATTCTGACATCATTTGAATATTATGAAGACCAGGTAGAAAGCTGTAACCAGTGTAATTATGACAATATACAGAGATACAATTAGTGATGTATAGAGACCAGACAAGAATAGCTGAAGTTATAGTAGGGGTGGGACGTAATGGATAAAAATTTCAGATTCATGCGAGTAGTATTTTTTTGTGTTCATTTATACATAAATAACACTAAACAATCAAACATTTTGAAAATTTTGCAAAATTCAGAAGGTGCAGGCCAATAGTTTTTGGCTATTTTACATTCATGAAAACCCTTTCACAGCCTGAAAATGGTCCTAAATTAAAGTACTATATCAGATTTAACCATCTATATCCATTCATAGCTTTTGAGGATGTTTTAGGACCTGCAATATCGCATGAAACCACTTTTTCACCGAAAAATGATGGATTTTGAGTCCCGTGGAGCCCTAACGGCTATTTTTGGCCTGCACCTTCTGAATTTTGCAAAATTTTCAAAATGTTTGATTGTTTAGTGTTATTTATGTATAAATGAACACAAAAAAATACTACTCGCATGAATCTGAAATTTTCACTCATTACGTCCCACCCATAGTTATAGCCAATATAAATATGACAGAGGGATTTGATTTATATAAACATTTTTAAATTGTTAGGGTTAGGTTTTCAATGTTTGGGCACTAAACAAAATTTAATGTCATAATATTTTGTTTAGAGAAACAAGTTTGATTGGTTGTGAATTCCAAACATTAACATTTTCAGGTTCGTAAATATACTATTGTGTCCTGGGATGGGTATTCTACTAGTTAATAAAATGAATTCAACAAACAAAACAATTTTGCACCACTTTTATGTTCCCTTACAAACACTAAAATCAAGATATATATGCTGCTAAACCTTATGTCTAGAACACTTATTCCAATTTTGATCAAAATTCATAAAGTGATTTTCATTCAAGAAAATGTCTAAAATTTAAGGCTTCAGCTTAATTTTTTAAAAACTATTAAGAAATTGAAATTCAGGAAATTTTGCTTAATTGGTATCTAATAACTATGAATCAAATTTCATTCAAACTGGAAATATTTGCATTTTCAAATGGAAGGTTGTGTCCATATTATGTCCCCTAAAACCTGTTAAAATACTCCAAAAGAAATTGACATTTTTTGGAATATGTATTAATTTATATCTAATATCTATGGTTAATATTTCATCACAATCAACATAATCTGAATTTTCACACAAGGGTTTCCACCGACTAAAAACTAACTATAGCAGACATTATCCACCCTTACACTGAGCAGCTATGTTACAAAATTTATAATGATCGGTTAATTAATTTTGGAGTTTACCCCACACAAGAGTGAACAAACAAAAATTGGTGGCAGACATTGTTATATATCATTATACATCTTAGTATATATCTAAGCTGTACCTACCCGGCATTGCCTGGGATGCAGTGAAGTCATTTTATTTTTTTGCACATTTTTTAAACTTAGAAAGAAAAAGAAAGAAAATTTTAGTTGTAAATGAGATAACGTTTATTATATTCTTCAATTAAAAATATGAATCATTTCCCTTACTGATTTTCATTTTTTTTTATTCCCCAATGATTAGTTAAAAATGTTTCATTAGTTCCGGATAAATTCTTTGCAGTTGTATTTCTTTACTATTTATTTATCTACTACTAATGGAGATTTGGCATCTGTCTAAAACTGAGGAACTATACTATTACTTTTATTAATGTACTATCTGTCAATGCTCAATTAATGAGGGAGGTAGCATATGTTCTGTTGTTATGAGACCATCCTCCCAGGCATGAGTTTTTTTGGGAGGGGGTGTAGTGTAGTATATCTTTCGTTGTCATGAGACCATCTTCAAGGCACGAGAAGTGGGAAATCAAACGGGTGTCTTTCTCCAGCTAGAACTCAGCAAGAGCTTATGTCTCAAATACTGTACTCCCTCCCCCAGCCTGGGTTTAATAAAGAACTGAACTGAACTGAATCTTTGTTTCATTTTACGACACTGGTCTGTGCCATGCAGTGTCAATTAAAGATGGTGGACTTGCACATCTGGCACAGTTGTAGATTAAAACAACAAAAGCAGAGGCGATGCAATATTTTGGTTGTTGCAAAGGTGTTCACCGTGGTCAGGTTGAGCCCACTTCATTCCTGGCCTGCACCACGTTCCAAACCATAGCTAGCAGCCGATACACAGTGGTCCTGAGAAAGGTTGCACAAGATGGTTAACCAATTGTGATTCTACCGTTGAAGACCAACCACCTGTGAATACGAGAGGCTAGCCAAGTCCTTCCTGATGGTTGTTGCCCACCGATGTCCTAGCACCACTTTGATGCCCAATATTTAAAGACAAAAATAATAAATGTATACATTCAGTTGTGAGTATGTACGTGTGAATGCACAAATATTTTTTTCAGATTTGCATTTCTCTTTTGTAAGTAAAGATGTTAAAAAAAAAGAGAAAATAACTTACTCTTCTCGGGCAGCCAACTTGGCTGCATGTTTAGTAAACCACATTGCCACATTCACGACCATCGAAGCATGTTCATAAATCGCATCTTTTTGCGCCCTGAAAAAAAAAAGAAATATATATATATATATATATAGTCTCAGAAGTTTCTCAACCATTAAAACTATAAAAAAACAAAACAAAAAAAAAACCTAAAGTCCCAAGTCGTTCAGTGGAAAATCACTCATGTAAGTCAATTTAATTTTTACAGTTATTATATTAGTTTGCTTCTAACATTATTTAAGGGATCATCAGTTGTTTACCATGAAAAACATATATATATATATATATATATAAAATAACTTGCAAAATAAAAATTTTAAAACAAAAAGAATGTTTAATCTATATAATTATATACTAAGGCAATTTCATGTTCGTACGTACATATGTTATCACCCTCTACCCCTTTTTATAAAATGGGTTCTTCCGATCGCCAAAGATTCAATGCAAAAAAATTTCAATTTTTTTTTATCTGATGTTGCTGTTGTGTCAAATGTGAAACTCAAACTAAAATAAATTTTCTTGACCTTTGGGATAGGATCAAAGTGTAGTATCTGTTTTGTCCAAAGATGGTACAATAATATTGTGGGGGTTGTGTTCGCGTCAAACATTCATACAATGGAAATATTTTCAAGCATGGCAGCAGTATACGACAGATGAAGATGAAGGATACATACAACTGTGGAATTTACACAGTTCCCACTAGTATTTTATGAAATTTCATGGTGTTGTTCTGAAGAGAATAACATCAAAATTGAAAATTCCGGTAAATTTTTATCATATACTAGCTATACTTACCCGGCGTAGCCCGGGATTCATTAATATCATTTTAGTTTAAATTTAAACAATAATATTGTGCAAGTTAAAATGTAAGGGAGATAACTTACATATTTACCTTTAAATTAAAATAGAAATTATCTCCCTTATATTTTAAGCTTTTTAGGTTATTTAAAATTGTCTCCATTGTAATAATCTTTTTTGCTGGAATAAGTATTTTTGGAAAGAAACCAGAGCGAATTAGACTTGTTTTAGTGTCAAGAACATGGTGCAATGATAAAAAGGAAGAAATTGCTAGTCAGAATCAAATATCGATTTATCAGTTGATTGCTATTTAAGTCCAACATGGAAATTCAGCAAGATACATTTAGATATATTAGATATAATTAGAAAAAAAATTTATGTGAAAAAGATTTTGTTCCATATAGAGTTTCGGTCTTCTATATACTTTCTTCAGGTAGGCAAAAGCCAGGAGACAAAGAAGGTGGTTTTCATACTATGATAACATAACAAATGAATAAGGAAAGATAATTGACAAGGGAAAGGAAAAGTGAGAAATTGATTTTTGGTGCTCTCCCAGAAGAACTTTTATTTAACTATCTTAAATTTGAATGTCTGTGAGAAAGTTTCATTGAAAGCGTGTGAAAATGTGTGTGGGGTGTAGGTTTAACCAAAAGTATGTTAGCTTATAGACAGGGGAAATTCAAATACAAAAGATATTGAAAAAGGCGGAATTAAATTGAGCAGGTTATGAATACATTTGAAACTCATATATATATATATATATATATATATAGGACAGTTTTTATTATATTCCAATAACCATGGTTTGTTTTATTACTTTTATTTTTATTTTTTTCACATTTCGAAAAATTTAAAATTTCTGTGAGATATATTTAACGGTCCGTTTCATTTGTCTTGTGCCAAACAACATTTGTATGTCAATATCGTCTCTGCAACACTACAAAATTATCAGGAAAAAGTTCACAAATAATAAAAGAGTTCTTGGATTAGAGTGTCTTAAAAACACATACATCAGTTTCATTTTAAGGTGAAAACAAACAAAAAAACAGACAAAAAATTGAGAGCCAAAACACTCACACGTGTGAGATCCAACTAATCCGCCATTTTGAATTTTTTTCCGTTCAAAGCTAGTATCTCCTAAAAAATTAGTGCGAACAATTTTAAAATTTTAATTCGGTAATATTTCCTAAAATATTTAATATGTAGTATAATTTATTTATAAAGTTCCAGTTTATTTGAAGATAATTTAATTTCTACTAAAGTTACATCAATGTTTGTTTAGGTCGTTAGGGTGCGAAACTCATTTAAGCAGAGCATTATAGAGCTAGTCTCATTGTGTCAACCGTCCATTCAATCAACTATTAAAAAGATTCTTCTACATAGGTGCTTTTTATGGAATGTATATAGTATTTATTAATAAACCATTTCCAAGAATATTATGATAAGTTTAACTTCCCAGAATTCATCACTCAAATAGTAAGTTACTAATTAAAATGCGAAACTAAGGGGGGGGGGGGGTTAACTCACGGCGAAATATATCCTCCAGTTATATATATATATATATATATGCGATTTTTTGAAGGCTTACCAAAACATTCCTTTCAGGACACCAATGATCACCATTAAAGATTTTTTTCTTACAAATATTATTTATTCAAATTAAATGTTTTTTCCTACACGTGTTTCACTACCAAGCAAGTACTTGCTTGGCAGATCTGTACTCTGTAATCGAGTATCATCGAGCTTATTTTTATTGGCACAACCCCGGTCTTCACTGAATGATCTATTTTATAAGTGAAAAATCTAAATATATATATATATATACACACATACATACATACATACAGGGTGTTGAAGCTAGGCCAAAAGCCACTTGAGGATAAGGGTTAATGAGATGGATGAAGAATATTATGAGAGGACTGAAATCTTACTTCAAAACATGACATTAATTTATATAATATATTTTATATAGCTTCAAATCTTCCTGTGTTTTGTACTCATCTACTGATTACCTTCTCAACCCTTTGATCTCCTCTCTCTCTCTCCTAGCTATATTTTTTGACCTAGCTGTGTTTATTTCATTTTTTTTTTAACTAATGAGTCACCACTTATCAAAGTTATCAATTAAGGATAAGGGTTAATGAGATGGATTGATTGTCAGTTAAATGATGAAGAATATTATGAGACGATTTTTTCAATCGTCTCATGATGAGTGGAATAAACAAAATTTGATTACTTATGAGAACAGTTGATGACAAGTATTTGTTGACATTGGATTTGAAGAGGACCATGTTGTAGATTGCAGGATAGTAATCCCATGGTAATGTTTTCCACAGACACGAAGCCTTTGAAAAGAAACTCTGTTCATGGAAATTCTGTTCAATGTTAGGCACATGGAAGAAAGAAAAGTTTTTTGCTGTTGTGGTAAGAATACAAGTTCTTGCTGCGAATGCTGACTATATGTCCTTCTTTCTCCTAACATGTGATCTCGCTCGACCAATCAGAGCCCTGGTATCTCTCTTAGAAAAAAAAAAAAAAAAAAAAAAAAAATGGAATAATCAAAATGCACTCACACTGAAGATTTTCCCAAAAGTGTGTTGGTCCAGCGGAAAAGGATTGCCTTACGCAATTTGTTTTCACCACCACCATCATCCTCGAATGGTGTGTACAAACCTTGAAGCAAGCTGAAATACTCATTGTACGCCTTCACGATAGTCGCCTTATCATGACCGGGGTCCGTGAGCAGTTCAAGCAAATGATCCCTGGTTCGTCTTAAATCACTACAAATATAAAAAAAAAAAGTAATGATTTTTAAAAATTTTTTTAAAAGAGCAAAGAAAATCGTTTTTTTTTGTTTTTGTTTTTTTTTATTATTAAAAAATGAGTATTTTACAATCAAAATTAAACGAAATAACTAATTACTAGTGGGAGGGACCCAATGAAAATTCTACGGTGCTTTCTACATTAATCTGTATAATTTACTGTTAATATCTTTTTGAAATAATTAATGTTTGTCAGCATCAATACTATTAAGAAAAAAATAATTTTTCTTCTGTAAAATAATTGTCATTCTCAGCTAAATATTCTTTAAATAAATCAAAAACGAATATGTCTCTTCATTTATTTAATTTTTTTTAAACAATAAATATGGTTTTACTGTAAAAATAATTGTCAGCTAAATATTCTTCAAATCAATAAGACAAATGTCACTTTTTTTAAATATATTTATTTTAAATTGTAATTTTAGTCAATGGGGCAAAATAATTTGATTTTGGACCAATTTATTTTAAAAATCAGAATTTTTTACCTTAGATTTTTACCTTAGATTAATCACCATCATTGCTGATCAGACAATCTCAGTTTTTTTTAATATGTGTGAAAGGTGATAACGTATGTACGAACATGAAATGCCTTATTGTATTATTATAGAGATGGTAAACATTTAAATAACTATCTTTTTTCATTTGAAAACGTTATTTCCTTTTAACATTTTGAGTTTGGTTTAAATTCTACTTATATTTTGTCTTAAACCTTAGATCATGAGGAGAAACACTGCAAGTAGGTATCCCAAACCAAATTTATTTTTCATTATATCTAAAACCTTTTAAGGTAGACACATATATATTTGAAAAACATAAGCAATGATAACAAATTTATTTTTGTAGCACAATTAGCCACTGAATTATGGAAGCAATAATTACATTAAGTCAGCCTAAACATTGGACAAAATCTCATTACCTCTCAAAAAAAAAAAAAAAAAAAAGAAAAAAAAAAAAAAAGGAAAGATCTAATTATATTAAATATTTGCCCAGTAATACCATATGAGCATATTTTTAGGAGAAGCCCTTTATGCCATACCTTGTCAAATAAAGGCCTTGAATATATCAAGTGCTCCTGCCTTAGCTTCACCTGCCTTGTCCAGTGTATGATATATGCGTTCAGAGATGACCGTTAGGATGTCTGCAATAGATCGTGCTTGTCTAAATCCATACTGGCAGTCAGAAAGAAGTTTAGCATTAACTAAGTGCCGGACTATCGCTAGATTGCTAAAATCTTTGAATCCTTAATCAAAGATCGGGAGTAGGCTGATTGGGCAGTAGTTTAGAGGATCAGTTCTATCCCCAGAATTCTTGAAGACTGGTACCACAGAGGCAATTTTCCAGCTATCGGGGAAGCAAGATTCAGCTAGGCATTTGTTGTAGAGTTTGGAGAGGACAGGGGCCAGTTCAGCAGAGTATTTCTTTATTACTATTACAGGTATAAGATCAGGCCCACAAGCTTTGGAGGTGTCAAGGTTTTTTTATGATGTCTCTGACCTGGGATGGGGTGATGACCAGGTTTTCAAGCGTGGCTTTGGTCCGTAATGGGAATTTAGGGAGAGGGTGGTTTTCTGAGTCCAAAGTGGAGTTTGAGGCGAAACGCTGGGCAAATAGTTCAGCCTTATCAGTTACCGTGCAAATGACATCATTGTGGTTTGATAGTGGGGGAAATTGTTGATTGACCATTGTTCACCACACTATTGCAGATTTTCCAGAAATCGCGAGTACCTAGTTTCTGTGACTGAATGCGTTTTTTGGTTATCTCTGTATACCTTCTCTTAGCTTCACCTATCACGGCCTTACAATTATTTCTTGACTCTATAAATTTCTGTCTATTAGCAGCTGACTTATGTCGGCCGAATTTACAGAATGCTTGCTGCCTCTCAGCAATGGCAGCTGCACATTTCGAGGTGAACCATTGAGAAGAGTGGGGTTTGCTGAAGAATTTTCGCATAGGGACATAGGCTTCAATGCCTGCTTTGACCCATTCGGTTAACTCATTTGCACACTGATCAGCAGAGAGTGAGAAGGTTTCGCTAATGTGATCTCTGACGGACTCAAAATCAGCCTGCTCATAGTATCTCGTTGTTTTGAGCAACGGCTCATCAGCTTTTGGACAAGTTTTTATGGTGACATAAATCATTACCAAAATGTGATCAGCATTCCCGGTCGGGCTCTGGGCTTTCGTCACACAAGCCTCGGGCAGTGAGGTCAAGAACAGGTCTAGAAGTGAGGCTTGCTGGTCTACTCAATCGGGATGCAGGTCGGGAAATCGACAGTCTGAGAGAGTGAGTGAGCTAAGGAGAAATTATACGTAGAGTTGCCGGCTGCGTCAGTAAAGCTAGAGAATCCCAACCAGTCACGGTGGTGGGCATTAAGATCTCCAAATACATGTATCTGTGCATTCGAGTCAAGTGAGAGTGCTCTATCTATGCTTTCAGAGAGAGTTTAGCAGGGTACAGTTCTGGGTCGAAGGTGAATGGTATAAAAAATATAAGTAACTAACGTTGTGATGTAAAGTCAATCTAAAGCACATGTAGTCTTGGTCATCTGATTCTAAACTATGTTCCCTAGTCAAGGGGAGGGTGTTCTGAACATAAACTTCTAGCCCGTGCATATGTTTGTCAGAGTCTTTACGGTAGAGTGGGAGGTAATCAGTCATGTCAAAGTGGTGAGACGAGATTGAGGATTAACGGTTTGTTTCACTTAATGCTAGGATATCCAGGAAGTTTGTCAGGAGAAAGGTTTCTACCTCGTTGATGTTGGTACTAAGTCCCCGAATATTTGTGAATGCGAGCCTCAAAGGCGGAGGCGAAGAGGTTTTATGTTAGGTGTTTGATTTTTTTTGTTTGTAATGATATGTTTGTTTTGAGATAGAGTGGGGTGGGCAAGGTGGGTTTGGTGCCTGCAAAATAAACGCAGATTTGTTTTAAAAATCCTTGACTCAATTTAATTCTTATTTATAGACTATTTTTTAAGGTATTTAATGCGTTAATATAGACAAAATTATTAAGCATTAATTATACTATTTTATTTTAATACTAAATATAATGTATAACATAAAATCTTATTTCGTAAAAAAATATATTCTCTGTAAACTTTTAAAGAATTTTTAGTGTACATTTTGACCATTTTACTAAACATTTTGTAACATTTTTTTTTTTTTAATTTCAGCAGGTATTTAAAAATATAGTTCCTAAGAAAAAACCCAGATTAAAAAATAAAAACCCAGATTGATTTAAAAGCCTCAGATCTTTATTTAAAAACCCAGGAGTGGCAATTCATCACAGAATTTAACACTTCATCAGTCGGTATGCTTCAGTTGCTATCGGCATGGTTCAGAAATCAAAATTTTGTTGGAAACCCGAGGCATTTTTGGCTTGAATTTTTTGTTTGAAATCCAAATTGTTCCAGTTCAGAGACGTTCATAAACCGAAGTTTGATTGTATTTTGCAGCTACATTGCCTAGGATATCCGGATAGTATATTTCATTTTAATCAAAGAAGGTACAACATTATTGTGGTGCTCTGCATTTACGCTTGACATCTATAAAAAGGAAATACGTTTTATTTATAACTTGAAAATTATAGAAATTTAAAAAATTATAGAAATGTTAATATGGGATTCAGAGCTTGGAGCAGGAGTACACACAAGTCCTCATGGATAGTTGGAAAACGCTGGGTGTACCTCAAGGGGGTTGAAGACTATAAATTTACTAAAATTTATTTCAATGAATGTCACTTTAATTACACTCTTTCCCACGCAATGAATGCTGAGTACATCCTTGGACCCGACCCCCAAAATTGAATATTAAAATGTAAAAAATAAGAAAAAAGATGATATTGTGTTTAGGCAGGAGATCATAGGGTTCTTCATTCAATCCCAGGCAATGTTAGGTCTTCCCACAAGTTCAGAAACAATGGTTAAAAGTTGTTTTCTTTTAAGAATTAACAGGATATTTTTGGGAGCTATCGGATGAAATATTTAACAGAAGTCGCTGTGTATATTGATGTTGTATTAATAGTGTTGATGTTCTGTGCATTGTTTTTTTTCTTAAGTGTTGAATTGAGAAGAAAGCTAAAAAGGGACATCCACCCAAAGAGGAATAACAAGCAAACAAAAAATAACACAAAATTCCCTATCTAATATATAAAATTAAGTCAGTCGGACTTTAGAATTCAGACCTAAATAGCATCACATTTTACACATCAATATTTAATTATGCTGATCCACTTTGTCTTCCTTCCAACATGTTCTTTAGAATACCAAAATGTCTTTCGGTTCAGTTTGTTTGAAAAAAAAAAAAAATCTGTTAGGAAAATTGTTACGATGGTGATAATTTTCAAATAATGTAGGGGAGATAAATCTTTGCAACTTAAAATATGACTTATTTCTCTTACATTATTTGAGCATTGTTTCATCTCTCTATCCCATCTCTATATTAATAACATTCTGTGACTACTTTGCGTGTTTCTGTGTATGTGTTTCTCACTTATACGTAACTTACAATTTTTTTTCCTTTCAATCTATATTTTATTGAGATAATTATTGAAATAATAAAATCATAAAAACTAAATTTTTTATTTCTTTTCCTATATAACTTTAAAAATGTGCAACCAAAACTTTTTTAGACAAAATATAATTGATAAATCCCGGGCAACACCAGGTAGGTACAGCTAGTCCAGTAATAAAAGCCAATAAAACATTCCAAATGGAAAGAAATAAAAACGGTTGGACTATTTCTTGTGGTGAATATGAAATCAAACTGATGTGAAAATTGTAGATATAAACTTTGACCTTTATTTACCTAATGTTCCGGAAATGTGATCAATTATTCAGCTGAAATATAGTATCTTCCCTGTTTACAAAAAGGGTTTCCAGAATGTTGACCTAATGGAAGAGCATAGGGCAGCTGAAAAAAACCTTGATGCCTCAGTGGCTGGGTAAGGAAAGGCCTCATTACAAAACAATTACGTTGTAGAAAAGAAAATAGTTTTCAGCATTTGCACAGGAAAATAGTTCACATTAAATTTGTTTAAATTTACATAAAACAAAGATAAGAATAACTTTCAACACTTTGTTCGTAAAACAAGATAAAAATAAATTTGGTAGAACTTTTTATTTTGACCCGCTTGATTCTATTATTGGCATTGGTTTCCTCAGATTCTTTTTAGAATCAGATACAGGAGGGACCACCTGAAGGTTGCCAACATCTATGTGAAAGTGGTGTTATGGAACTGACTGGGTTCGAACTTGGCACACCCAGATCGTTAGTCCGCATCATTATCAACTTCACCACTGCCTGTCAATCGAGATTAAAAAAGTTCTATCTGCACGAGTGTTCTATCTGTAATCTAACATATAAAGTTATCTTGTAAAATTTTCTAAAGTCAGACCCAAATAGCATTTAAAATGACAAATCAAACTTTGCTCCTCACTAGCCAATTTTCATTTGTTATTTCTGTGTCGTGTTATTGGCAATATAATAATGTACTTTGCTACAATTTGTTTTAAAAATTACTTAGTTCGGCCAGAAACATTTTTAAATAATCACCTAAAAATAAAAAATCAGCAAGGAGATAACTTTTATTTTAGATTGAAGATTATAACAGGAGTTATCTACCTTATGTGAAACAAATAAAAATTAAAAACTAAGATGACTTCACTGCATCCCGGGCAATGCCAGATAGGTACAATAAGTAATCTATATGGAAAGTTTAGTTCCATACAGAAACTTTTAATCCAGAGAAAATTCTCTATAGAAAAAAGTTCTGCGTTTAGAGTAAACGTGCCACTTGGAAATCTGGAGTGTTCTGAAAAATATTGCTAGAGAGAAAATTGTATTTGAACTCATGTCCTTTAACAATAGATCGAGGCAGTGTACACATCTGTCGCATCAACACCTCAATGAAACATTGTGGATAAAGTTTTAACAAAAAAAAAAAATTCCTATTTACTTGCTTCCCCACAAGGGCAAAGTTAAACACAAGGTCAGTTTATAATGTGGGGGTAAATCCAGCTCTCAAAAAGAGGCACTCTGTATTTGGGGCAAAAATAACATTTGTCTCAGTCTAGAAGGATTTCTTCTCTGCTGGCTGATGATAGAACAGATATTACACTTTAATCCTAACCAGAAGGCAGAACAGTTCAGTCAAATTGAAATCAATGTTTTCATAAATTTATAAACAAGTTATTTTTTAAAAAGAAAAAAAAAAATTAATCCTTTTCTTCAAGCCAAAAACTTTTTTATTTTTAATTGATCACTAGCTGAAGTACCCGTCTATGCTGCGTTTTTCAACTTTCCTTGAATTTTATAGCCAAGATTAGAAGTTAACATCTATTAAATATTTTTCATCCAAATTTTATTGAAGAAAAAAAAAAAATTTTCAGGTTTATGATAATGATCAATATCGGCTAGGAAATAACTGGAACGCTAAAGCAAAAACAAAAAAACTTTAGTGTGAAATTCGAACCCACGATGACATAAAATATTGGAAGTGAACTGAACGCTTTATTCACGCATGCACCGATCAATCAAAAATATATTGTCTTTTTAACCTACTTAAATGAGTTTGGCATCGGGATTGTTTTACCTCTATGCATACTCTAAAATAGTTTGAGTGTCTAAAATAAACAAATATAAAAGTTTTTAGATTCTTAAAGCAAAAAATATATTAGTGAACATTTAACAAATATTTTTTAATCCATTTTTAATTAAAAACAAAAACAAAAACAAAAAACAAATGTTTCTCTTCAAAGCAAAAAATATGTACAATGATTTGACATGAAAAGTATAACTGATTATTAGTATGTTGTTCGGTTAGCTAATGAAAGGAAATGCTAAAACTGGCAGACGATTTGTTTCTAATATTATTTTTACCTGCTTTTAATTTTGAATAAGGAGTTTTAAAAAGATTCAAGAAATACTGACATCGATAAGGATATAGGGGTCAACTGTGATACTGTGACACATATACAGACAACTTTGCATTATATATATATGTATATATATATATATATATATATAGTCTCGGAAGTTTCTCAACCATTAAAACTATATTTAAAAAAAAAAAAAAAAAAAAAAAAAAAAAAAAAACTTATAGTCCCAAGTCTTCCAGTGAAAAATCACTCATGTAAGTCAATTTATTTTTTACAGTTATTATATTAGTTTATTTCTAACACTATTTTAAGGGATCATCAGTTGTTTACCATGAAAAACTGTTTCGGGAATTTAAAAACAAGACAGTATTTAATTTCATGGCTTCCCAGCAGAGTTGATCAGACCCCACTTCCTTTAAAAGACAAAAACATAAACGTTCCTTATACTAAATTATATAGGATAGATAGATAGAAATACATTTGTTCTTTTCTAAAAAAAAATTCTATAATAAACCATTCATTAGTTTTAAATTAAAAAAAAAATGATAGACAACTTCGTTTACAAAATTGAAATAAACAGACATCATTTTATAATGTTAACAAAAAGGAAGTGTTTGCCAATTTTTCAAGTCAAATAACCCAAAACTACAAAAAATGCAGACAGAACATTGTTCATTTCAAGTGACAAATTATCTTGGTTATTTGTTTAAGTGTAAAAAAAATTTAAAAAAAATTCCAAAGTCTTTGTTATAATCTAAAATTTTGGTACTTCGTCAATAATAATCTGGTTTTGTTTCGTTTTCAAATAAATTAAAAATCCCAAAATGATGTCTGCCTAATGTCTTGACTGGATTTTGAATATAAATATTTACATTTACATATATAATTCTAGCTGTACCTACTCGACGTTGCCCAGGACGCAGTGAAGTCACTTTAATTTGTTTGCACATTTTTAAACTTAAAAAGTTAAACAACTATTATATTCTCAATTCAAAACGAGTTATACCCTTGCTGATTAGTATTTTTAGGTGATTATTTAAAAATGTTTAATATTCACTGTAGAGGTCCCTAGTTGCCGGAAGATTTTCTACTTTAATAGCTTCTTTCCTTGGACAGCTCGCCTGTGGAATTCCCTCTCTGCTCCCCAAACCATACCAACATACAAAAATTTAAATATAATGTGAACAAACATCTTACTGCCCAACTCCCCACCCAGGTTGCCCCCCTTATAAATCTGGCCTTTATCAGAGTAGCCCCTTATGCTTCAGTGGCAATATGCCTTGTTTGGAATGAACAAATGTAAAAGAAATAAAATATTAGCTGTTGTCTGGGTTAGACTAAGTAATTTTTTAAAAATATATTGTAGTAAAGAATATTATTATATTGCCAATAACACGGTACAACAATAACAAATGAAAATTGGCTAGTCAGAAGCAAAGTTTGATTGGTCAGCTTAAATGCTATTTGGTTCAGACTTTGAAAATCTGACAAGATAAATTTATATGTTAGATATATGGAAGTATGCTTCTCATACAGTGCACTGTTTGCTGGCACAGACTGTGATCCATTAAAATCCAGCTCCCCAAAAGGGGCACTCTAGATTGAAACAAAAATAAAAATTGCCTCAGCCAAGATGAACTTCTCCTTCACTAGCCGAAGACAGAAAAGACTAAGTGTAGTATCAGAACAGATACTACACTTATGTTATATATAGAAAATAAAGTATTAATACAAACTATAGGTATTCCAATGGGTTTGGATCCTGCACCCTTTTGGGCAAATCTATATTTACATAAATATGAATACACATATATGTCATCATTAATAAGAAATGATATATCTAGAAAAGATAAAGAAAAGTTTGTAAATGTAAAACATTTGATATATAAGAGTTGGAATTAAATTGTTAACAGTGGAACTCATGCTACATTTCTTGATTTGGATATAAAAATTGAGGATGGAATATTTATCTATAAAATATTTGATTAAAGAAATTCTTTCCCTTTTCATATCGTTCGTATGCTGCATGAAAATAGTACTTGCTCAATGTATATTTTTTACGGGAGCATCATGTCCGAATTTCTGAGAATAGCTCGCGTTAACCTAAGATTAACAGATTTTATACGCACAGTTGCTGCTTTAGTAGACACGGTAGGGATCGGAATAAGATATTTATACAATTAAATAAGGCAATAACGCAGCATTCTGAAGCTTTTAAGTTATATCAAATTAATCAAAGTACTCTAATAGAGAAAATCCAAAATCATAAGAAATTTAGCATAAAATGGTTATCTAAATAGTATAATAAAATAAATAATAGTATAATATATAAATTTAAAAAAATAACCAAGGGAGATTGATAAGTAGTATAAATAATATAAATGGATTCGTCTTAATGCTATAAAATAAAGAGCAAGGACGAACAACACACGTAAAGAAAATATTTTTTGATAGCAAAATATGTTAGGTAATTATTAATCTAAAGCAAAAAACAAGATTTGGGATCTGGACCGTTGACATTTTTGTTTTGAAGGAGGTGGTGTCTGATCAACACTGCTGGGTAGCCATGAGAAAACTAATACGGCAATGACAAGAAATTGACTGACTTACAGAACAGGGAGATTTTCCAACAAAGGACTTGGGGCTAAAAGTTTTTTTTTATAACATCATATAGTTTTAAGGCTGAAAGATTTCCAATACTAATATATATATATATATAATAGTAATGGTAATAATCCAGGTAAAAAATATCCACAGGGTGGTAATCCAGAGAATTTTAACTGGGTTTATAAAAAGTGCTCAATATCAAAATAGAGCTTTATATATGATAATTTTATTTACAGACATGTACAAAATCTGCGACACTGGCATGTCGATGTTATCGATCAACAATTACTATAAACTGGGATCTCATCAGGCAGAGTTAGAATCCGATTTTAACCTCAGATCATATTTGGAGAGAATGCATTCTCTCCAAATATGATCTGAGGTTAAGATCGGATTCTAACTCTGCCTGATGAGATCCCAGTTTATAGTAACTGTTGATCGATAACATCGACATGCCAGTGTCGCAGATTTTGTACATGTCTGTGTAAATAAAATTATCATATATATATATATATATATATATATATATATAAGGAAATTGACAACATCTTTTAAGCACACATGAAAATGTATTTAAGTTAAATTTTGAAAAACCAACACGTGCAAATTTAAATGATAAATAATTTATTTAAAAATTTTTTTTTTGCAAGCTTTCGTTGTAAAACAACTGTCAGGCGAGACTGTCCTATAGTTTTTTTTTTTCTTCTTCATTTCAATGGTATTAACCCCGAAGGGTCGAATCACGGCAGAGTCAGAAAAATATGTCAAGTTGTAAGATTAAAGTTAAGTCCAGTCGCTGGTTGGCGCTTTTTAAATAAGGAAATTTATAACATCTTTGAAGCCACATATATAAGAGAGAGATAGAGAGATTTTAATTCTATCTTTAAAAAAGAAAAATTTTTAAGAGGGCTGTAAAAAATTAAAATGATCCAATAATCTTTAACCTTTCAAAAAGGCTGTCACTTTAACCCTGGGTTTTAAATGTCCTCAAGCTTTTTTGTGCTTTCCCAAACAAAACATGACTTATTTATTTCTATTTTTAAATCAAGTAACTCTGACCTGCATCTATCACTAAAATGGTCAGATGACACACACACACACATTTGAACACGATTATTGTTGTGGTATAATCCTGTTATCTTTGGAAGAAAGCCAGCTGCACACAAGAGAAGCAGAACTCGTCATTGGGATTTAATCTATTTAAATAACATTTTCATCGTTTCACACAAATCAATAGTGAAAACAAGTGTCAAATCTCTCTTGATACTGAAAAATAAAGGCTTTAAATTTAAAAAAACAAACCTGTGATTGCTTTTAAAGAATGGAATTGTGACTAACTATTTAGATATAAATACAGCATAGATTCGGATGAGTGTTTCTTTGTTGTGGTGGTATACATTTATGACCTTGGCCTTTTGGCTAAGATCAAGGTGTATTATCTGTTCCGATGGATACTGCACTCCATAGACTACTATTGTCTTGGCCTTTGGGGCTTGATTTACATCGGTCTATGGGTCTGTCCTGCGCGGTTCTAGGAGGTCCACCCTCCCAGGCTTTGCCTCCCCTCTTTGGGGAAGAGTAAGTTTATTGCTTACTGCCTGAGGCGCCCCTACCGGGGAATGTTGACAGAGCTGCCCAGGCAATTTTTAAATGGCCAGAGTGCTCACCTCTCGGGCGCTGGCTTTTCAAACCCCACTTTCCCGACCCGACCTTGGGTCACATCTTACTTGTGGGAGTAAGATAAAACTGGCCTTGTGCCCAACTCTTGGAGAGGAGTAAATAAATACTCTTCTCTCCTTCATCAAAATGAAAATATTTAGAGGGAGGGGGGTATTTTTTTAAAAGAGCTATATCAGAACGGTTGTTATAAGTATCAATATTTTTAGAATGATACAATATGCATTATTTATATGTTCAATACTAAAGCTGTATAAAATGATACTTAATATGACAATTTTACATAGCTTAATATTTTACTGTTCAATTTTTTTCTCTTTCTTTGTGTTTAGTACTTCCCTCCCTCTCTCCTAACCAGATTTTGGATACAGCTGTGTCCAATTCACTTTAAATCCCCCCCAATGCTCTCTTTATTGTTCTCATTTCCCCTTGCGAGTGAAATTAGGTATGATAAAACCATTTGGGACACATCGGGCGACATGCATTTTATGGAAAGTATATGCATTAGAATAGTAGGGTGGTCAGAAAATACTATTTTTCTTGAATTTAGGATTGGTTTAATTTGTTTTACAGCATATTACCACCTATGGGTTATTTAATGCTGAATAAAGTCGTCAAATGGAATCCTATAGGTAGGATAATTATTTTATATTCTTAGAAAACATTGCTCTTAGAAATAAATTTTACAGTGAAAGTTGGAACATTTCTCTTAGAAAACATCATTCTTAGAATGGTTTGGTTTGTTTTACGGCATAACAAACCATCCATTACTCTTAGAAAACATTACTCCTTGGCAGTGGTAATCTTCCTTGTTCACAACATGATTGACCCTCAGCCACCATCTCTTAGCTAGTATCTATTTGGGAGGAAATTAAAAAGGAGAAGTAAGGTTTTGATTTTTAAAAGAATCATATTGAACAAGCCGCACGTGCATGGTCCCCCTCTGTATGTGACTCGATGGTGAGTGTAAAATGCAATAAATTTGGGCAATTTGGGGCATTTTTTACCCCCTGGGGGTGCGAACCAAAATTTTTCTGAGGTCAAGGATGCTCATTTTATATCCAGAACAATTGCCTCCACATTTTGGCCAAGTTTCAGAGAAATTGAATGGATGGATGAAAAGTTATGAGGCAAAAAATGTCATTTTTTGCCATTTTGGGGTCTTTTGACCCACTGGGGGGCTAACCAGATTTTTTTTCAAAAATCGGAGAATGTCACTTTCTAACCTGACCAAAGTTACAAATTCATGCAAAATTTCAGAGAAATTCAATGGATGGTTGCAGAGAAAAATCCGGACGGACGGAAATGCCTCAAAACATAGGTTCCCAGATTTTATAAATCGGGGGGGGGGGGGGGGGGGACCAATAATATGGTTGGAGATGAACTTATAGATACTACGGCATGATGTGACCAGCTGATTGATCAGATTGGACCTTTCCATCCTCCTGTCTAGCCGAAGTAAGGGCCAAAGTGGAGTGTTGCAAGTCACGTGACCATTTATGCAACCAGGTCACGGACCGCTCAGCCACCAGGATTCCGTCCTAAGGCATCATGGGTCACCACTCACGGCCTACAGGTGGTCCTCCGTTTTTTTTTGGGGGGGGGGGGGTAGTTCTCTGTATTGGGTGTCAGTTGTCCAATTCGTGGCTCTGCCAACAGGGCGACTTGGATTTAGGAGCAAAAAAAGAAACACCCATAATGCTTGATTGTTGTGTGGCCTATCAATAGGTATCACAGACCAACCAGTTTAGTCTTCAAAAATGGCTAAATATAGTGAAATTACCTTCAATTTTAACTTTTAAAAACTCCTTTATTTTGGGGTTATTTTCATAAAATTTGGATGTAAACAAAATTTAATCTGTTCTCTTTATAAATGTACAATTCTTTCTCTGGTGTCATTAATAATTTTTGTTTTCCAGGTTACTATTTACAGTGATGGGCTATTCATTTTTTTTAATATTAGGGTTTTTCAGTTTAATGTGCATGATATTATGTCTATGCATATAAAAACATTGTCAATATGGTAGGCTTAATATAGGATTTTAAGTTGTCTTTAACAAAACAAAAATCAAAGTTAAAAACTTTAGTGAATGAACTTTTTGCTCTATTATCAAATTGTGTTTCTGTTTGATTTAACATGGTCCAAATCAGGTTTTTTTTTTATTGATTTACTATTAATCGAACAATCTAACTCTGTGCTATGAATGATTATGAAGCTTCAATGTGTTGACTGTTGAAAGGAATCTTGTATGAAAAGTCAAAGTTGTGCTTCGGTGTCATTTTTTTACTTTTCTTTCTACAAGTAATGACATTTTGCTCAATGTTTAAGTCTTTTTTTTTTTAAATGGAAATCGCTCGATGAAGTCAGTTGATGTAAGGAGCTAAATAATTCTTACTTCCACTATGATTCATTTTTATTTACCACAAAATGAAATACATTTGTAAGAATTTTTCACTTGTTCAAAGCCTGCATTTTAGTGATACACCGTTAAAATTGGCTTCTGAATCAATAGCACACAAGACGGCAAAGTTTATGATTTCCAACAAAATTTGACCGCTTCTAATTCGGTGGCTAATTTTTAATTTTGCTACCAAAATAAATGTTATCGTCGTTTATGTTTTTACAAAGATCTATGCGTCCACATTAAATTTTATTTTTTAGATATTATGAAAATAAAATTTTGGTTTGGGATACTTACTATAAAGTAATTCTAAGCAGAATTTCTTTCAAAATAAGTTTAAAGACTTCAAAATCACTTAAATTTCTTATTAAAAAAATATATATATCTACAAGGGGGGAGGGCACAAAAACAGTGTTTTATGTCAGATTTTTTTTACATTGAAAGTAATTCTCTAGCTAGAATTAAAGTTTATAGGCCGAAATAAAATGGCTTCGTTTCTGGATTCTTTTCTAGAATAGTGCCTCTTTGGAGAAATAGTTTTTCTTCCAAATATCTGTATTAATAAAACAACTAGACCAGATCTCGCTAGGCTGTCTTTCGGTGTGTCACGGGCTGAATATATCCTATACCAAAAATCACGTAAATTTCAAGTAGTTTTTATTTTATAAATAAAAATCAAATTTTACCTATGCATGAATGACGGGAAAATACGGTCTCTATTACAACATATTCAAGGGATATTCAAGACGAATAACCCTAACTATTGCATACAGGGTTGATTTGGGCATCGTTTCTGGTGGTGTGGGGACAAAGGCATGGCTAGAGCGCGTACATTCATTCATCGGTAAAATTTAATTTAAAAACTACTTGATTAATTTACGTGATTTTTGGTATAGATATATTCAACCCGTGATAGGTATGTACATCAAACAGATAGTTTGTTTTATTTTTTTTCGAATGTCTCCCTTAATCTGGATAAGCACCAGATTTTATACTAATCATTAATCAGAAGGGACCATATTTGTGTCGTCACCGGCGTCAGGTTTGTTCTACAGAAATTGGAAGTCAAAAAGAGCAGACAATCTTGAATTTAACCATCAATTTAGTATTGCGTAGTAATGGGGGGGGGGGACGTTTTAACACTTTTTCGTCTTGAGGGATAGAAAAAAAAAACAATCATGCTCCATGAGCAATACAAAAACCTGGAACATAAGCAATGTGTAATGAAATGAAGTAAAGTCTTGTCGTGAATTATAAAAATAATTTATTTAAAAAATTAAAGTAGTTATAAAAATATTTGTTTCACAAACTTTTTTATAGATAATTAATTTGTAAACACTTCTTGTGTTTGTTGGGAAAAAAAATAGAAAAAATGAAATATAAAAAATATATCCTATATCTTCCTCCCGGATGTACGCTGAAGAGGGCCGAGGTAGCAGTCGGAAGGGAAAAAGTTTGCTAAAAGAATTGCTCTTTCAGCGACCCACCCAACAGGGTCTGGTAAAAAATGAAGTCTCTTCTGGATGGAGAAAAAGTCAAACTGTGGATGCCGACTCGTAACAGAGTTTGTATATGTCGTGCAAATGATTACCCACTCGTAAGAGAATCTGTCGATCTCGTTCAAGAGAGCGGACGTGTGAATCCGAATCTGAATAAACTCCTCAGTGTCAAAGTTCCTTCAGCGTCGTAAAAGAGTCTGTCCATTCCATGCAAATGGCTACCCACTTGTAAGAGAGTCTGTCGATCTCGAGAGTTGTTGCCCGCATCTGAACTGGTGCAACTCGAATCACCGCCAAACTTTGTCTGAGGGAAAAAAAATCCAATCTTGAATGGGAATGGCGGCCGCCACTGTTCACCACTGAACGGGGAATGGCGACCGCCACTGTTCACCACTGAACGGGGAATGGCGACCGCCAATGTTCACCACTGAACGGGGAATGGCGGCCGCCAATGTTCACCCTGTTGGCCATTGAATGAAAAAAGGCAGAACCTAGATATAGATCTTTGTACTACCTCTCCTCCCTTAACCAAAAATGGCCTTGTCCAACTTTGTTTTTTGGGTATATATCCCCCCTCCTGAAGGCCTCACCCACCCAACAGGGCTCGACCGCCCATTATTTTTTTCATATGTTAGCCATTTTCTGAGGATTATTAAAATTGCTTTCTGGGATAATGAAAGGGCTTGCTTCGTTTCAGGTAACGTAAACTCAGTTTGCTCTTTTACGTAATAATCTACTTCCTGTTCCAGTAACACGTCATCTTGTAAAAACCTCGATTAAGCTAGCATATTTACATTTTAAACACGTTTTTCTTCAGATTTCATGCGTAATACTAAATAGATTTGGTACTGCTATCGATCCTGAACTAGTTTTCCTAAACTTTGCGTTGGCAGCATTCGGGCATGCTACGTAAACACCCGAGAGATGACAAGACATATGGTGGCAGAGAGATGCCAATCGATTAGCCAATCAGCTCTCAGTAACCAGACGACAATTTTTCTAATCAGTATTGAAATTGATTAAAGCCAGAAGCAATTAATCAAAGCCAGTGCATGTTTATTTCCTGTTAAATTTAAAAAAAAAAAAGGAATTACGAAAAGCTGTGTAGCAGAGTTGAATCTTGCGAAAGAGTCATTTCTTTCTGCCAGGAAAAAATGTCCGAAATGCTATGACATTTGCCGCTTGATAGAAAGGAAAGGTATTATTATTATTATTATTATTATTATTATTTATTAACAGTTGTTTAGCATTGTTTTGTTACAAAAATAATTTAAGGTAAATTTGAAATTAGTCCAAAAAATTTATTTGGGTTTACTTACACATTTGTGAGGTCGGAAAAAAATCAGAAATTATGTGACTTGTTTATAAAAATGACAGAGGAGGTCCACCCCACCCAGGCTTTACCTTCTCTCGTTATTGCTAATAATCGCCTACCGGGGAATGTCGACGCGGCTGTCCAGACATTTTTTTAAGAACTAGAGTGCTCTGCTTCTGGAGCACTGGCTTTTCCTTCAAAACCACCTTCCGACCTTGTATCACCTCTTCCTGCGGTGGAAGGGAAGTAGTAAATACTATTTCATTTCAGCGTTTCGCGTGTACGATGTAACTTATGGTGCTTAAGCCTTGTGCAGAAATCATCTAACGGAGATTTTCGGAGATATCGCTCGGTGAACAGAATAAACTTCTTTTTTTTCCCAAAAAAATTTGTGTATTTTTTTTTTTTTGATTGCCCAGAACAGGGCAATGTTTTGATTGCTTTTTTTGGAGGTAGGGGGGGGGTCTGCAAATGGACGACGGAGGCCGATGAATTGTTGATTATTATTTTTTCGGATTTTTAGGGAGGTTTGTTGTCACCTGGACTTAGGGTTGCCCGGTTAGCTTAGAGTCGGTGGTAGAGTTCCCGTGCTTTTTTTTGTGAAGGAAGGAAGACTGCAAATGAAGGTAGGAGGCTGATAAATTGGAACTGGGCATATTTACGAAATATTCGAAGACAAATAAATAGTAGGAAGCGATTTTGCCGAAATAGACGAGGGTGGGTGATGTTATTGTTCTTTATCTGAAAACGGGTACAAATAAAAAAAATCTGCGAAAGGATACGATTTCCCAAATATTTGTCTCCACAATTTATCGTCTGCATATCTCGGCAAAGTCCGTAATTTGTCGTCGAAACTCTGGAATCGCTGTTAAATTCTTAGATGACTATTCTGCATTTGTACCTCGTAGCAGCGTGAACCCTAGCTTGTTAAGATTAACGTATTAATATTATTTTAATCGAAATTGACTTTTAACGGTCCCTAAATATTTATTGTATAGCTAATGTTCCTGATTAAATTTTAGGGTACTTCTCCAGATTAGAACCTAAGCTAACCCCGACAAGTCGATTTTAGCTTGGGTCCTAATCTGGAGAAGCGCCAACTTTAGTATAAACAAGTACAATGTTAAGTTATAAAAAAATGCCCTTACTTAACCGTACCACTACTCCTAAGACCGGGTATCAATACGAAAGGGGGAAAGACGGAAAGGTGGGTGTAACGGAAAAACGTTAAAAGTCAAATTCGTCGTTTTTTATTTATTTCTTTATATTTACTAAAAGATAAGTTGTTTGAGAATAAATGCCAAACTCATTTCTACTTTAAATAATTTACGTGACTGAAATAGGAATTGAACAAAAGT
This sequence comes from Sepiola atlantica, assembly GCA_963556195.1. NCBI lineage: Eukaryota > Metazoa > Mollusca > Cephalopoda > Sepiida > Sepiolidae > Sepiola > Sepiola atlantica. Next base: position 172,514,713 of record OY744518.1, read on the forward strand.
AATTGAAGTTTACTCAAATTAAAAAAAATAATGCAACGTATGTAAATCTTTTAAAATTGAAAATTACTAAAAGATTCTTTTGTTGTCTAGTATTTTATTGTAAAAATCGGAATCGCGATTAAATTAGACTCTAAATGAAATTTATATAAACTAAAAAAAAAGGTATTTTAAGATTTAGTTACAAATGAAAAAATTAGAAAATAAATGATTTTATTAATTTGATCGAAGCTTAAAAGCTTTCAAAAGAAATAACTGAAAATCAAAACAAAAACAAATCCTCATTTTAGTCTCATGATTTGATTTTTCAACAATAACAAGAAAAATGTCGACAGGGACATGAAAGATATAAACTTATCAAAAAACAAATTTACCATAAAAAGAGCTTTTTAAAAAAAAAAATTTTAGTCGCAAAATATAAAATAAGTAAACACAAAACCAACAACTCTAACCTAAAAGCAAAACAAATACAAACGCAATAACGAGTGGCCATAAAATGGGTGCTCAATTTCAAACGACGACGATGTTATATATTAGTCACCCACTTTATTTTATGACACTCTGCAGAGCCCATCCCTTTTAATAAAACGATATTTTAAGAGGAAAACAGGAAAAAGTTTGAACTTCTTTTTTAGAAACACACACCTGATAATTTTTCGAGATATTTGATCGCTGGTGACTCCATGTAACTCAAATGTAACAGATGTAGTTGCCTTGAGAGGATTGCGATGGAACCAGTACGACATTTTGTATTTTACGCACTGAGGCGACACCTAACGAATAAAGGGCGATAACTCGCTTTTATTTGCTTTTTTTTAACTAAAAAAAAATAAAATATCAAAATAAAATTAAAATTTTAATAAAAACTTGATCACTCGTGACCGTTGGGTCAGTAGTTGTTATATGCATGTAATCTATCTATGTTTGTTTGTCTCCCTGCACAATTGATGAGGTCGCAAAGGGATGACGTCATCCACTAAAATAGCTTGGAGACATTGAAAAGATCCTTATGACGTTATAAATGATGAAGTAACAAAAAAATAGAGAACATAGACGACCTGTGACTCTATTTTAATTATTTACATTATTCGCCTCCGTTTATCACTTCTCTTATTTACCCATTATTTGCGTTATTTGCCCTTCCTCCCACTGTTGCATACTTCCCGGAATGGGGCGTGGCAGTTCTCGCTTAAACAACTGGTCATTCTTAACACCAAAAAGGAATATGTTGCATACCTTTAATTTCTCGTACATTCTCTTCTTCCTCGTCGCGTGGAGGGGTGTGTCGTCTAGTGGTTGAATTATTTATTCTTTCTTTCTGCCGTGAACCTTGCCGTCCGTTGTGCCTGCAAACAAAACCTTTATAACACAAATTCACGAGGCAACAATCTTTTAAACTTTCATTTGTTTATTTCAGGCGTCAGTTATCGTCGCCACTGGAGATGCCTCACTAACATTGAGGGAGAGACCAAATTACTGCTTTATCGTAGTTATTTTCTAGATTAAGTCCTTAGCCATTCGAGGAGAGGGGAAGAAGAAATCTCATGCCTGTATTCTCTTAGGGAATTTAATTCCCCTAATCATGTTGAAGACTACATAGAGAAATCGTCCGTCCGGCCCGCTTCCAAAACCCAGACTGGCAAAACTCTGCTTCCCACACAAAAGCCCGTGACGTCACAGAGCCCCCATGCGCAGGTGCACATTGACTCTTGATCTGAGGTCTCGTCAACGTGGTGACCTTGTCAACGTCTGTGAGCTCCGACTGTGAGAACAGTCCTATTCTGCACTCGACTGTACAGGTCCACGCGCACTAAATCGCGCAAGCCAAACCAAACGATTTCCAACACATACGCCCACTTCAAGATGCGTCCGGCCTCACAGGGCCATTATCCAACGTCACCATCTAAAACACTCATGTACAGATGAAAAGTATGCACAAGTATGTCGTTTGAAATTAATCACAAGCAAGCAAGCAAACAAAATAAAAAGCAAGATTAGTAGTATGTTAGACCATCAGGGGCCTGGAGATTCCCCTGCCTCTCTCCCCCTCACTCTCTCTCCCCCCCCCCCTCTCTCTCTCTCTCTCTCTCTCTCTGATTTGATGGTTAACGTTATCATTTTGTGACGTCATTCACTATGCACGATTATTACCATCTCAGTTTTAATGGATGATGTCATAATTTATGGCATCATACTTTTGTCATATCATCCTGTTGTGATGTCATCCAGTGTGCACTGGGATAATAAGCAAACATGATGACAACAAGATCCACAGTTTTAGTAGTATTCTAGACCCCCAGGGGTATAGACATTGTCTAGATAAAACGTCATAAAGGATCTCTTTCACCCTCTCTCCTCTCTCTCTCTCTGATTTGATGGATGACGTCATCCACTGTGCACTGTTATCCTCTGTCTAAATACTACAAAAACTGTGGATGATGTCATCCTTTAGTGACGCCATAATTTATAACATCATCTTTTTATGGCATCATACAGTCTGCACAGGGACTAATAAACAAACAAGCGAGCAAGATCCGCAGAGTTTTAGTAGTATATAGATAGATAGACTAGACCATCTATGACCCGTTGAGTCAGTAATTGTTATATATTTTATTGGTAATTGGGAAATTTGGTTACTGAAAGAAAGTTATGGTTACTAGTTTGCAAACAGAAAGAGGGTATTGATTTACTCCTCTCCAGGAGTTAGGCACAAGGCCAGTTTTTATCTTACTCCCACAAGTAAGATGTGACCCAAGGTCGGGTCGGGAAAGTGGGGTTTAAAAATTGCCTGGGCAGCCCCGTCGGCATTCCCCGGTAGAGGCGCCTCAGACAATAAGCAATAAACTTACTCCTCCCCAAAGAGGGGAGGCAAAGCCTGGGAAGGTGGACCTCCCAGAACTGCACAGGACAGACCCATTGACCGGCGTAAATCAAGACCCGAAGGCTAAGACCCGAAGGCCAAGACAACACTAGTATGGGGTGCAGTATCCATCGGAACAGATACTGCACTTTGATCTTAGCCAAATAAACAGGAAGACGGTAACAAGGCGGAAAGTGTCCCTTATGATCATACTCATTGAGTATTTGTTTTAAAAAAAAAACATTCCAAAAGTATTAAAAAAGTATTTTCATTATAAACTATTTTTTAAACAAAAAAATAATTTAATATAAACTATTTTTGTTATAAATAAACTATTTTTTAAAAAGAAAATACATTTTTATTCTAAATTATTTTTATAAAAAAAAAATCAGAAAAAAAGACTAATTCAATTGAGTATTAGTAAAAAAAAAAAAAAACTTATATTTTCAATTATAAGAAAAATATTTGTAATAAAAAAACTACATTTCCAATTAAAAACGTTTGATTTTCTTATGTGAATTATAATGGGGGAACACTTTCCTCCTTGTCACCGTCTACCTGTTTGCAAACTAGTAACCTGAACTCACTTTCAGTAACCAAATTTCCACATGTCCAAGTTATTAAATATCTCTCTCTTCTCTCTCTCTCTCTCTCTCTCTCTCGTTCTTCTCTCTCTCTTCCCTTCCCCACCCCCTCTGCTTGCCCCCCACCCCACCCCACCCCACCCCACCCACACTCTCTTCAATTCAATATATTAGCAAAAGATGAGCACAGAGCTAGAGTTATGCAAAAGCGAGTTAGGAAAGAGGGAGGGGGGTTATGTACAAGAGTAATCATCCAAATATCAACGGTCACTATGCGTCCAGTGGTGCCTTAGTGAACACAAGATAAAGGCTAGAGAGTCAGAAAACAATCCCCTGCTGCTTCCAGAATAGTTAGGTCAAATCGATCTGCCGAACCACAGACTGAAGATGCCCAGTCGACCGACAGAGCATTGAAATACCCCAGATTGAGACAACCTTGGTGTTAGAAAATACCACTCTTATGGCGCCGGGCAAGTTGGTGTTATCAGAAATAACTGCTTGAGGAGAACAGTAGACTGCCAAGATGTGAAGACAAACGTCATCAAAACATAGGCTGACAACAACCTTGGCCTTTTGGCTAGGAACAAGGTGTGGTATCTGTTCTGATACTACACTTCATCTTTTCTGTCCTCAGTCAGTGAAGGTGAGGTCCTTCTAGACTGAGGCAATTTTAATTTTTGTTCCAATCCAGAGTTCCGCTTTTTGTGGAGCTAGATTTTCCTCACATTAAAAACCGACCTTGTGTCTAACTTAGCCCTCGTGGGGATGCAAGTAAATAAGAACAACAGTCTCATAATTCTCAGTTGGTTGAGCAAACAGATGTAGTCGACAAAAAGAAGGGTTGAGAGATGATTTGGCACAAACACCAACACTCTCACCCCTTCAGTTCAATCTATCACATGAGAAGATGGAGTAGTCATCGATTCCTCTCTTCAGAGTATCCTTTTTGCATCAATGTTTTCCTCAAAGGATGATGGAAAAGAACCTCCACCGATACCTGGCAGAGAAATCTCACGGATGATACTGATGATTATCTCTGCTGAGACAGGGCAGATCGTGCTCTCAAAGCTGAAGCCTGATGGAAGCCATGGTCCTGATGACATCCAACCAATCATGCTCCGAGTTCTTGGCCCTATCTTATTTGTGGACGATTTGAAACTGGTATCAACTAGACGCAACTCTGATAAACTTCAGGATAATCTGAACAAAGACTGATCCTGGTGTTGTATTGTGCGGGGCTTAATAAAAATGACAACACAGGTATCTTAGGAAAAGATAATATGTATATTTATTTGTCGGTGACGATGAGGGTGGTGGTCGGAGAGGCTTTGTGCACAGAGAACTAGACGGTTGATTCTCTCCGAGGTTCGATCGTCAACTCACTGTCTTTTGATTTTCGGTTGTTATTATATAACGATTTTGTCGCCACCTGGACGACCTCATTGAGATTGCACTCGGTGACAGCTTGAACTTTATTTGACACTTCCAAAATCTGTCCATCTTTTCCTGGCATAACACAACCGCACCTGGCAATATGATCTTTAACCTTTCCGACATCTCTGTTTCTTTTGACAATCGATCATATGTTGCCTCTTCCTGTGCAGGTGTTTGTCTGGTTGTGAGTTTTTTTATTTTATTTTCAAATAACTTTTTGGTCATCCGACAATTATCTTATCAACTGACAATCGCCAGGTGCATCTGTTTTATCAACAACCTTTCCGTGCACCGACTCGGATATGTAACACTGGTCTTCAGGCTGGGATTTACACTGAACTCTACAAAATGCAGCCACCTTCTAATCAGCTCTCCACCTACTGCTACCCTCACTATCGGTTCCCACCTCAACCACTCAATATTGTCGCTAATGTGAAGGACAGCTTAAAACCAATGCACCATTGTATCAAGATGGTGAACAAAGACAGGTGGGTTCTCTACCTGATCTGGAGATCTTTTGACAGACACTTTCCATCCTCTATACATAACTCTGGTACAATCAATTCTTAAGTTGTAGAAAAAATAAAGAAATAGTATTGGAACAGTTAAACAGAGGTGTCGCCAAGATCAAATCCAAATGAATGTTAATATCTCTCTCCAGTGTAAAAAAAAAAAAACGTTGTTCAGTCCAACATAAAAAAATCCAGCACTATTCTCTCCTTTCGTTCGCTTTACGATCCCACGTTCAGAACGATCTCCACGTCTCTGACTGAATCTTCATTTTCCCTCTCTTATTAAAAAAAAATGCGACGCATGCAAACCAACTTAATTTGCATAAATCTCTCACTCGACACTGCTGTCCGGATTTTCAAATAAAAACCTTACTGACGCCTTTCTCCTCCCACTCCTCTTTCTTTTTTGTCGTCAGCAAGCGTTTTCAGGTTCGCCCCACACACACAGCATACCAGACGCTGCCTCTTTGAATGGCGCCGACAAGTGTCTGCATTTACGTCAGTCGGCCGCTTTCCATTACAGTAACCAAGCAACCAATTCTTATCTACAAAAATATGGAGTGTGTTCAACGGTTGGCAATCAGGATAGTGACAGGACTCTCCATGTTTACCTATGAAGAATGGCTCCAAGGACTAAATCTGTTCTCACTTGAGCAGCGGTGGATGCGACGAAACTTGATTCTGGCATACATCATCAACAGGAATCTAAATCTACCTTTTGAGGAGTTTTTCTCCCAAGAACCAAATGGTAGTCTCTGCAGGCACCTCCAAAAGATGTACCACTGTTGCTTTTGTCTCAATAGAAGAAAGGCAACATTCTCTGTCCATGTTTCTGCTCCGTGGAACAATCTGCCAGAGGAAGTTGTGACGATGACTACCATATCCAGGGTTAAAGTGACCTTAGACAAACATTCAGACTGCATGTGAATGTACATATCTTTTACCAGTCTCTTTACATGGCTTGTTGCACTTTGCTATAAATTTGATTTGATTTGAAACGGATTTCTTGATCATGAACTGCTGAACTCAGCCACGTGTCCATCTGGAGTGTTCTATGTTATAGCTGACTGCAACTCACAAAGAACCAGCATTTGTGTAGAAAAGAGCCAGAGAGTGATGAGTTGGAGGAGATGTGGCACATGTTCGTCTTTTCTCACAGTCCGTTTTTCACAACTTTTTAATGACCAGTTTTTTTTCTTTTTTCGGTGTACACTTACCTATCAGGCTGCTAGAGAATTCCGGGGTTTTTGGAAAAAAAATTCAAATATTTTACATTTTAGGAGCGGGGATCAGTTTCCAATGTTAATTCAACGTAGACTGATCCCCCACTTTTTGACCATCTCAATTTTTGTAAGTCTTTTTCGGTGTACAATTACCTATCATGTCAGTAGAGAATTCCGGAGTTTTTGGAAAGAAATTTCAGAAAATTTAGATTTTAAGACGGGGGATCAGTTTTCAATGTAAATTCAACGTAGACTGATCCCCCTCTTTTTGACCATCTCAAATTTTAAAAATTATTCTTCTGCTTACAATTACCTATCATGTCGCGAGAGAATTTCGGGGTTTTTGGAAAGAAATTTTTTTAAATTGAGATTTTAAGACCTAAAAAGTTGTGAGAAACGGACTGTGGGAAAAGACGAAGAAGACTGATCCCCCGTCTTAAAATGTAAATTTTGTGAATTTTTTTTCCCAAAACTCCGGAATTCTCTCGCGACATGATAGGTTATTGTAAGCAGAAGAAGAATTTTAAAGATTTGAGATGGTCAAAAAGAGGGGGATCAGTCTACGTTGAATTTACATTAAAAACTGATCCCCCGTCTTAAAATCTAAATTTTCTGAAATTTCTTTCCAAAAACTCTGGAATTCTCTACTGACATGATAGGTAATTGTACACCGAAAAAGACTTTTACAAAAATTGAGATGGTCAAAAAGTGGGGGATCAGTCTACGTTGAATTAACATTGGAAACTGATCCCCGCTCCTAAAATGTAAAATATTTGAATTTTTTTTCCAAAAACCCCGGAATTCTCTAGCAGCCTGATAGGTAAGTGTACACCGAAAAAAGAAAAAAAAACTGGTCATTAAAAAGTTGTGAAAAACGGACTGTGAGAAAAGACGAACATGTGCCGGAGATGTTACTTGACCAACACCCAATTGACTGTGAATGTGGCTGGCACCTTTATGGGATGGAACATCATTGGAGTTTTGATGATCTCTCTGTTGATTATCCTCAACGCTTTTTTTGCCATTCTGGCATTGGCTTTTCAGCTCCGCAACATGAGTTCTTCACTGAATTCTCTCTCTCTGTGAAAACATTTTCTGATAAACCAAATCCATATCAGTTTACAAGATTTCTTAGCTCGTTTAGAAAGCATTCGTTTCCGACAGCTCTTTCTAAGGTTATCTTTAATGGAAGTGGTCTTTGATCAGCAGATGGAGTATCTCTATCAAGTCTGACGCCCTTTCAAATGAAGCATTCTCTTCCCAATATTATTTACCTGCCTCTTCACAAGACACAATGTCGAGTTTAATGTAGTGTATGGGGGTATAGGTTGTATAGCCATTATTGAGCAACACAAAGGTGTTTATGGCTCTTTGAGATTCTGTAATGGCCACTGATTGGACTAATGATATCTTAATGAGAAGCCATTATTAAGAAAGAAATCTATTATATGAAGGGCAGTTGACTGTGTGTGTGTGTGTGTGTGTGTGTGTGTGTGTGTGTGTGTGTGTGTGTGTAGCTAGAAGTAGAAAAAACTACCAAATGAACACCCACAAAGTGTATATATTCTTGATCGACGTTGCCCTGGATGAATAATATGTAAAATTTTTTTTAAATTACTCATTCTTAGGGGGTCAACTGAACCAGGTTTCGTCAGGTGAGGAGGCGGTTTTTCAGTTATTTTATGTACTAATTTGGAAAGAAAATGCCGACTTGTTCCTTGAGGTATCTATTATATAAAGGAGAGTTGTCTGTGTGTGTATGTATGTATGTCCAGCTAGAGAGGAATGGGCTGAGTGGAGGAGAAAGAGGGGGTTGGGGAGAGGGAGGGGGAATGGGTGAAGGCAAAGAGAGAAAGATAGAGAGACAGATAAGGAGATAGAAGTCTTAATAGAAATATGTTACACTTTTGCCCCGGGCAACGCCGGGTAACCCTGCTAGTGTATATATATATATATATATATATATGGCAGCTGTCTATTCAATTTCGAATATGACCACTTTTGGCGTATCGATGTGATATTAGTGTAAAAGTTCCTAGTGAAAGGCGCGGATATGGCTCTTCAGGCCTGCCAGACTTTAACAGACCATACCACAAAAGTGGCAGGTGTTGTGATAATTTGAGGGGATGCTCTAAATGGAACCACCTCTTGTCCGTGCTTAATTTTGCAAAACATGCACTCGTTGGTGATTCAACAAAACTGCACTTGACATAGTTACCAAATTGCAAGCTTGGCATTTTAGGTGTTCCATATTTCCTCCGTGTTCAGGAAGTGTCACGTCACATCCCGTCTCTTCCTCGCTGCTCTCTTCTACTGCTGGTGTTTTACTGGCACGCTAGGAAGTAAGTGTAGTATCTGTTCCGATGGATACTGCACCCTATAGACGGGTGTCGTCTTGTCCTTCGGGGCTTGATTCCACCTGTCTGTGGGTTTGTCCTGTGCAGTTCTAGGAGGTCCACCCTCCCAGGCTTCGCCTCCCCTCTTTGGGGAGGAGTAAGTTTATTGCTTACTGCCTGAGGCACCCCTACCGGGGAATGCCGACAGGGGCTGCCCAGGCAATTTTTAATGGCCAGAGTGCTCACTTTCTCGGGCGCTGGCTTTTCAAACCCCACTTACTCGACCCGAGCTGTGGTCACATCTTACTTGTGGGAGTAAGATAAAACTGGCCTTGTGCCTAACTCCTGCAGAGGAGTAAATAAATATAATTGAAAATTGATGTCATCAAAAGGATGAATGGTAACTTTATGACATCGTTTGTCTTTTGTGATGTCATCAAGTGTGCATGGTGACAAACTACAAACAAACAAGCAAACAAACAAACAAACAAACAAGTACATCTTCCTGACCAACAACCAGTTACTGTCGCCCTGACATTTGTACACTTCTCTCACGTCCCTGGCTGATAAATCCGATGTTAGTTGATGGTGCGTAGACAAATTTTTGGGCATACTCACGGGACGCCAGCGCTGATGAAGTTTACCTGCTTGAAGAAATCTGGTGGGTGAAGTATTATTGGGTAAAGAATAACAAAGGCTTGGATGAGGAGAGATTTTATGTATGTTTATTTCGTGAGGTTATGGAGACGTTCAACCCTTAAGTAGTTCTTATGTGTTAGTACGCAGATGGTTAGTATATAATATATCACAACATTCTTCCTGTTTAGTAGTGTCCATATAAGTGTATGGGAATCTGAATTGATATATTGATTAGGATATAGTGATTATTTTTCATGTATTATTGTTTGTTTTGTAATTGTCTTGTAGTGCTGGTATTTGTTGAGTATTGATTTACTCCTCTCCAGGAGTTAGGCACAAGGCCAGTTTTTATCCTACTCCCACAAGTAAGATGTGACCCAAGGTCGGGTCGGGAAAGTGGGGTTTAAAAATTGCCTGGGTAGCCCCGTCAGCATTCCCCGGTAGAGGCGCCTCAGGCAGTAAGCAATAAACTTACTCCTCCCCAAAAAGAGGAGGCAAAGCCTGGGAAGGTGGACCTCCCAGAACTGCACAGGACAGACCCATTGACCGGCGTAAATCAAGACCCGAAGGCCAAGACAACACCAGTATGGGGTGCAATATCCATCGGAATAGATACTACACTTTGATCTTAGCCAAAAGTCATAGATTCTGTCTGCGATGTTTATGGTTATATAGAGTCCTTGAATCTGGCTGGCATATTTATGACTCGTCCAGATCTAGTGTGGGTTGAGTTTCTTTGTATATGGTCTTCGTTTGGTGTGATTTCTCTATCATCGTGTGGGATGGTGGTTTGTTTCCTGCTGTCATTTGTATTGGGTTGGTCATTACATTGTACCGTCCTTGATGTTTGATCCGCGAAGTGTACTTTCTTCTTCACTGTCGGTATTGGTACAGCATGTAGTTGAGTATGGTTACAGCGGAGTTTTGTTCCATTTGGAGTTTCTACAATGTAGCTCCTTGGGTTACCATCCTTCTAGACAATGGTTCCAGGGTGCCACGTTTTGTCATTGTTGTTTGTTATTGACACGTGTTGGCCTGGATACAGTGGTTGTAGGTTTCTAGTGTATCTATTGAGATCGTGGTTTGTTTTCATTAATGTCGATCTTTCGTCTAGTTATTGTCGGTGTTCTTCCTTTCCAGGCTCTACTCGGCTGGGTAGTGTTGTTGTTATAGGCCGTCCGAATAGTAGCTCAGCTGGTGATGGTAATTTGTTGTCTATAGGTGTTGCTCTGATCTACAGTAATGCTATTTGGATGTCACCTTTATCCTTAAGGCATTTCTTGATTGTGGACTTAATGTATCGCACATGTCTCTCAATGAATCCATTGCTTCTAGCATAGTGGGGTGAGCTAGTGACATGCTTAATACCCCATGATGTGATAAATCTTTGGAAAGCTTGTTCTGTGTATTGTGGACCGTTGTCTGTCATTATCTCATTGGGACGTCCGAATAGCGATGCGTAGCTTTTTATTTTGTCAGCTACTGCCTTGCTGGTTATTGGTGTGGGCATTTCGTCCACGACAGGGTATTTTGAGTATCTATCAATAGTTAACAGGAATTGCTGTCCATTAATCTCAAATAGGTCAGATGCGATATATTTCCATGGTTGTGATGGAATGTCGTGAGGTTCGAGTGGTTCTCGTCTGTTTGCATATTGATGTTCCTGGCAGAATAGGAATGATCGGCACATCTTCTCTATGTCCTTGTTGATATTTTGCCAATATACGCTTTCTCTGGCAAGGCGGCGGGTTTTCTCAATACCCTGATGTGCTTGATGGAGCTGGTACAGAATGTCATCTCTCATAGACTCTGGAATTAGAACTTGCTGTCCTTTGAAGAGTACTCCTGCTTCAACCATTAGTTCATCTCGAAACGATGAATATGATCGGATGTCAGCTGACACATCTCAGATAGTTTCTGGCCATCCTTGGAAGACAATTTCTTTGACAAGGTTCAAAGTTTTGTCTCTCGTTGTCTCACTGCATAGCAGATCTCTTTTTTCTGTTGAGAAGTTGATGATCGTAATTGTATGGTGTTTGTCATCAGGTTCTGTATCTATCCTGTCGATTCTTTCGTCTAATTCGACTATTTTGTTGTTTTCTGGGTTGGGTAATCGACTTAGTGTGTCTGCAAGGATCATGTCTTTGCCAAATAACTCTAAAGTTTTAGCCTTGTATTTTTAACAGCATGCGCTGTAGATGCAATGGTGCAGAATGCAGTGGTTTTGCACATATAGTGACTAATGGTTTGTGGTCCGTGATCACTGTAAATGTGTTTGCATACAGGTATGTGTGGTAACGTTGTATATCATGCACAATTGCTAGCATTTGACGTTCGATATTGCTATATCTTGACTGGCAGTCGGTCAATGTTTCGGAACCAAATGCTACTGGTTTGTCTTCCTGTATCAGTGCTACTCCCAGACCCCTCTGTGAGGCGTCTACTTCCAGTAATATTGGTTTAGCTTGGTCGTAGTATGATAGGAGGGTCAGCAGTGATCATATCTTTTAGGTCATCGTAGCATTTTTGATGATCTGGGTCCCACACCCATGGTGATTGTGATTTCAAACCACCACATATCCCACCGCTGCCACCATGAAGTATTATTGAGTAAAGAATAACAACGGCTTGGATGAGGAGAGATTTTATGTACGTTTATTTCGTGAGGTTATGGAGACGTTCAATCCTTAAGTAGTTCTTATGTGTTAGTACGCAGATGGTTAGTATATAATATATCACAACAGTCGGGTCGAAACATTTTCGTCGACTGGAGAGTATCTTCCCCGATGTTGTGTTTGCTTAATCGAGAAATATGGTCCGGCATTGTATGGGCAGTTCACCAACGAAGAGAAGAATGGTATATGTAGAAAAACAAAATCAACGATAAATCAAACAGACAGTCCGTGTATTCAAAACACGCCAATATTCTTGATTTTGGTTTAAAGGTATGAATATATGTTTCCTCAAAACTGGTTGTACAGGAACTCAATGTCTCTCATACATAGAGAGGGGATAATTGTCTTTGGTCTTGGATGCCACTTGGGGATTTTCAACTTCGGCTTTGCAACTCGCTAACTAATGGACAATCGACTTGAAAGCTTTTCTATTCCAGGTTTTTAGAAAAGTAATTCGTATTGAAGGGGAGGAGGTGAGGCAGCTTTCTCAACTAAGTCTGATCTCTGACTTTGACTCTGCAACTGTTCTGATAAATTTAAGCTCCGCACCACTTTATATACCCAGGCAAGGTCACTCAGCGTCACCTGGATGGATGCTATTTGCCTCAACCAGCGAATTAAGGGAATGTCAGCTGAAGTAGCCGTTCTTTGTGAGAAATGGAGGAATGCTAGACTAAAATCTATGAAGGCTCCAGCATAAAAAGCGCTAAAAGTCTGTAGCAGTTATATAATCATGATCTATTTTCTTGTTCTCACTCGCGGAGTAATTGATACAGTGTCCGGTCGGAACCCTTTTGTGTGTAGGAGGCACTTCCGCCCAAATCTTTTCACACACTTTTTCCAGCATCGACCAAGCAAGGCGAAATGACTCAACATATTTTTGTATTCTTGTCTATGTAACTCTTTCCCAACCAAGTTGCGTTAATGAAACTGTATAAATAAAATTGTTTTGAATTGTAGAAGTCTGTCCTTATAACCAAACTATGGTAACCCGTTTTTTTTTCATATCCTGCAAGGCCAGAATGATGGATATCTATGCAGCAACTCGTTTTTAGAATTAATAGTGTTTAAGGATTTATTAGTGGGGTACTGCCCTGAGCGGTTGAGGGCAGCAGTGCAACTACACATCTATATACCTATTTATACCCATTTTAAAATTATATTTTATATTTTCCTCATCCTATTTCTCTATCCTTTATTTTATTTTTTTATTTCTCACTTTCTATTGCTTATTCACTATTTAATTTTATTAATATACTCTGTATCTGCTAAAACATCCTTACTCTCTTTTCCATATTTTAACAACCTACATTGTCAATTTATTTTATAGAATGACAATTAGTTCAAAATCCTTCAGAACAATTTTATTATACATAGATATCTATTTTATTCTACACAGATATCTATTGAATTCTTAGGACTTTTTAAAGCCATTACGGGGGGGGGGGGAACAGCTCCGTTTTTCACCTCTCAGAACCCCATAACCCTCCTGACTCCATCTCCGCACCTAAGTTTTTTATTTTTCTATCTAATCATCTTCACAGCCATTTTTTCTCTGTGCCCCGCCAATAAGTCTATTTATCTTAGCAAAATCCATCTCGAGTTATAACCTCTGAAGCTTATCTGCATTTAATCTAAACTTTAAACCCTACGGGAATTCAATTCAAGCACTGACCAAAAGCTATAAAATTCCTAATTTTGACCACCCTAGATTTTATTTTTTTCTTCCTTCTTTTGCCTAAGCATCATTAACCCCTTTCCCCACTCATAGGATTGGCGCCGCCCCCCCCTCCTCATTCTCTCTTGCTTTTTTCCTTACTCTTTTCTTTTTTCTTTTTTTCTCTCCTTTTCTTCTGTTTTTTTCTTTTCCTTTTTGTTTTTTGTTTTTTGTCTTTTCCCATTTTTTTTCTTCTGTCTTTTCAGCTCCTAACCCCCTACCTCCTTTGCTATTTCCACGTTTTTCTCACTCTTACCCTCCCCTACATATCCCACAATTCCAAGTAAGTTTCACACTTTACAACAATTCGGATTTCCAATTTTCATTGGGGTTTGGTTCGCTGCTTTTTGCCTTTGGATCTGTTTACTTGAAAACAGGAAGAAATGCGTTTTCTTAATATGGCTAATTTTGTCTGATCCCCCCTCTAAGGACTAAGGACTTGGGTGGAATCTTCGCCGTTGGATTTTCTTGCAGATTCTTCTGGATTTACCAATTACATTTGAACCCTATACAACTTGGATCTCCGTGTTTGGTGACTTTCATTTACACACCCGTTTGAACTTTTAAAAACTTTTTAAAAAGAACTTTTAAAAAAAAAACTTTTTCCAAATTTTGAATATTGACTGTTCTTATCTGTCAACTTATCAATCACTACTTCCTCTGATGATAAGATTTTGATCTTTGAAAAGCCGTGCTTAAGGAATGCAATTGAAAGAGAAGAAGAAGAAATATTTTTATTTACTAAATGCTCCTTGTTCTGAACAACTGAAGATATTGATCTGTTTCCATTTACAGGTCTAACTATTTTTCATTGACTCACCTTATTTTTGCTCTATCCAGTATATTGAGCTTTCCTCATCTCACAATAGGTCTAATTCTCTAAAAGTTATCTTTTAGTTATAAACCTTCATATATATATATATATATATATATATATATATATATATATATATATATATATATATATATTGTATATTATTATTATTATTTTATTTATTTATTCATTTTTTTTAACATAGTTCTCCCCAGACAAGGCAGGCTGCCACTGTAGATGTAAGGGGCTACTGAGAAGAAAGAAAAGGGAGAAGTTTGGGGGGGTCAACCTAAATTGGGATCTGCGCAGCGAGATGTCTGTTTACATTAATTTTAAACTTCTGCATGTCAGTACCGTCGGGGAAACAGGGGGCAGGGAGGGAGTTCCAGAGGCCAGTAGCACGAGAAAAGAAGCTATTTGAGTAGAAAGCGCTCCGGCATCTGGGGACCTCCACAGTGAATGGATGGGATTTAGTCGATTGTCGAGTTGGTCTAGTGAACTTATGTCGAGGGGGCATATATATTATATATTATTGCTATATATATAGATGGAACAGACTATACTGGTAGAGTATGAGAGGAAGTTCGATGTCTTTGAAATGAAATGTTTAAGAACTATCTTTTGCGGGGTAGATGAAGAAATGCAGATATCAGAAAAAGGTTTAATCCATCAACAGCATTATTCGAAAAAAAGCAATTAATGTGGTTTGGACATGTTTCCCATCTACTAGACTTCCGCTATTTAAAGAAATCATATGAAGAAAATTTCATCCCAGAAAGAAAAGAGGACGACCACCAAATAGATGAGCTGGCCAGATAAGTGTTGAGAATGGCATGTCTCTCCTGACAGCTGAAAGACTGGCCAAAGACCGTGATATGTGGCAGAATTTTGCTTTCAAGCATGTGGCGAAGCTCTCTGTAGTATCCACATAAGTCAAGTAAATAAATTCAGGCACACAGATAAAGAAAATTCTGATAGAAAGCAAATTCTTGCTTGGAGCTCAGTCGAGCACCTTCCAGAGAAATAATGATCGAGCAGAGAAAAACTAGCAACAGCTCTTCTGCGAGAAAGGCATTGTAGAGAACAGAAGAGATGATCCGTACCTGTACGAAGAACAAATGGACTCGTCCATCCATAATAAAATGCGAGAAGCATTCCAACTCAGAGACTTCTTCCACCCCAGTTCTATACTGGCAGTCCAGAATACTACTTCTTGTATATATATTCTTTTTCTTAAATAATATATCTTTGTTCCTGTAACCCCGTGTTTCCGTGTCTTTATTTCGGCCCCTAACAGGGTCACAACACCTACTATATCAGGGTCGGCCCTGGTTGCAGGTTTAGGTTGGTTCGACACACTTTTGAAAGCAGTTGCTTAATATACCGGTAATCTATTTCTATTTCTCTCATTTTACCGTACCGAACTCATGGATGTAGCAGTCATAAACACTGTCATTTCTTTCCTCTCACGGAGAGCAGCCCCTGTGAGGTGGTTGGGTCACACGATTACCAATCAGACTCCTGGGTGTATTAATTTCAACAGAAACTTCCTGGCATCAACGAAGAAAGACGTCTTCTCTCTTACTCCAGTCAACTTGACCCTGAGCAAGGCTATTCTTCACTGGAAGATTTACTGCTTGAAGACTATTGACAGCCAAACTTCCTTACTTCCTTCACTGATATGATGTTTTAACTTTTGGCAACCTACACCCAACGGTGTAGGTCACTCAAACAAATATATTATTTGCTATTTATAGAAGGGCTTTGTTTTCCTTTCATTTGACAATTCTTTTGTTACAAAATATTATAGGAGTTTGTCTTAGAGTCCATGCGAAGATAAGCTCCTTTATGGCCACTGCCTTCGGACTGGGATCAGTTGGAAAAAATAAAATTTCCAACAAATTTGGGAATATCTTAAATAGGACGTCCCCTAGAGTAAATGCGGTATTGTGGTGACTGAGACGATTCTAGTTAAGAGTAGGATAGACATTTTTATAAATTTTGACCAAGAATGAACAACGACCCCCATTTCTCCACACTTTTCATGGCCTTGTGCCTAATTTGTTACACTGTAAATTTTTTACCTTAAAGCAAAAAATAATTCAAAGTGTAGTATAGGTTTTGTTCTCATTCGATGAATCCTTCTAGACTGAGACAATTTAAATTTTTGTCCCACTCCAGAATGCCCCTTTTTGGGGAGCTGGATTTTCCCAACATTTAAAACTGACCTTGTGTCTAACTCTGCCCTCGTGGGAGGCAAGTAAATAGGAACTTGTGGCTACTAAGACTATAGCCATATGTATCTAGACGGTCGTAACCTATTACAACCTTTAAGGACGTTTATTCAATACCCATTATCAAACCAAACAACAACACCTTTAATTAAAGCAAGAAAAGAAATCAGTGGGTGAACTTTTTACTCAATTGTCAAAAAGAAGAAGAAGAAGAAGACGTAACAAGTACTTCCTCTTCTCTCTAATATTGCGTATGCTTTCGTTGCAGCCATTTCTATTGTTTGAAATTGTTGTCCGTACTTTTGAGCACAAAAAGTCGAAGTTTGAATTGCTTACAAAACAGAAGTCAAAGTATAGTACAAGACTGGTTTTAGTTTGATTTCTTGGTAAAAGAAACACAGGACACATTTGACAGTTACACATTACGAAACTACAGATTTGAGGGAATCACACACACCCCAAAAAACAACTTCTTTCTTTCAATGGTTCAAAGAAAAACATTTTTTTAAATCAGGTATGTTTGATGTTTTACTATTATTGATAATAACTAGCCGTAGCTACTTGCCGTTGCCCGAGATCTTTTTTTACATTTATTTCTTTTTTCCGCTTTTTTTCCCAAATTAGTATTATTATTTTTTTAAATAGGATTTAAAAAATAAAATTTAGTGTACTTGTTGGAATTACGAAAAATTATCGAGTAGAATTTTAATTAAAAATAAAAATGAGTCTTATCGTATATGTCCGATTCTAGGTTAGACCGAACCCATGTTACGTCTTATCTTCTCCTTTTCTCCTTTTTACATAACTCTTCTAAATTAAAGGCGTAAAATGAGTTCATCCCAATCGAGAATCGGACATATACGATAAAACTGACTTTTATTTTTAATTAAAATTCTACCCGATAATTTTCCGTAATTTTTGGTGTAAATATCTACTTTTGGCTGATATGTAAGTATATCAGAGAGTTATCGTGTTAATTTATTTTGAACTGCCATATTTCACTTGTGTATGTCTTCCAACAAGCACCAAAATTAGTTATTCCTGTATTATTTGATCATTATATTATCATTTCAACCAAATTAATATAAAACTACAACTAATTTTGTTAAGTTAATGTTTTAATCTCTATTTATAAACTTATTCGATGTAAATAGCTTTCAAAACTTTCAATCTTTCAATATACAAGGATTTGCTAAGAATGTTGAAGCCAGTTTAAATGATTTTCAATTCAACAGTTTAAACGCTTGCAAATTTCTTTCAAATTTCAAAGAGTCATGAAGTAATTCATAGTTCTTTTGTGGATTTTTTTTCAACTATTAGCAAAAGATTAAAATGGCTGATTTGTTTACGAATAAGCCGAAATGCATTCTGGTGGATTTAATTTAGTGATTCGAAATTTGATTTAAAAATAATTTCGTTTTATTTTATGGCATTGCATTTTTTTTTCAATAAATAATCAATTAATAGTAAATATTAAAAATTAATTGTAGCAGTTACATGATGAACGTTTATTCTTCTTTTGTGTGTACACGCAATCTCTTGCGTAATATTTAGTTGTAATTCAGTTTGTGAAAACAGGCATGTTAAGACTCACATAGAAATACACTGAGCAATTCAAGAACTTCTGCACATGTGCACGACTTTCAGCAAACATTTGTTTCTATCCATCTCGTTAGCAGGAAGAGACATACCAGTTCCTGAGCGAGAAACCATAGAGATAAGACGTTAAGAACATGTTCTTGTTCTTTGCCAGAAAACGGCAAGACGAGATGGAACTCCAGAACTCAATATTCTGTCTTTAGCCTAAGCCTGCCTGCTGAGCAAACTTGCCTTATATTCCTATGTTCCTGTTACATAAAGCTTATTTTATTATAGTGAAGCTGCATAGTGTATTTCTTATGAAGGTCACAACTCTGTCCTCCTTACGAACAGGCTTTCTCTCACATAAATTCCAGAAAAGACTTCCCCTCACTATAAAATAATATGTAAGTCACATACAGGGTAGAAACACACAGATACACGAGAAGTGATCACACAAGTTTAATAATAAAGAAATATAGAGTTGGTTCAATCTGTGTTCTTCTAATTCTAGTTAATATAATCTTCTAATATATAAAGTAAAGTAAGATTTCGCCCCTATTTCACCGACTGGAATTACTAATAAACAAAAGCTATATAAAAATTATTTTCTCATTCATTTTTGCAATCTATTAGTTTATGTCCTTAAAAAATAAAAAATAATTTCCATCCAATTTTTACATTTTATAATTAGTCTGCTCACTAGTTTTTGTCTTGCTTACTATTGTCAGAGAAGGAGTCGGAGAAGATAACCCTCTTACACTTTCAAGTCCTCTTCCTGCTATCCAATTCACTAATTTTATAACAGATACTTCTTTCCATATTCACTGGTTAAAAATCATGAGGAAGGATTTCTGTAATAATGTTGCACATTTCTTTTTTTTTGTTTTGTGTAAACAAGAAAATTAGATTTATTTTGTCTGTCAAACTTTTTTTTGTGCCTGTAAATTTAAAAAGGTAAATATTTTTATGTAAGAATAAAAAACAATAAAAAAACGATAGTCTATACTCGTAGGAAAAATGGCCAGATTTCAAAGCAACTTATATTTGCTCAAACTCTTTTGATTTGTGATGTTCTTTTGGTTAAAACATTATGTAATATCAACGCTGGTTGGTTTGTCTTGAAGTGATTTTAATTTCCTCTCCCTTTTTATTATGATTAGGTCCTTACACGAAGTTGCTTCATACTTTTAATTTGATTTATTTTTTTAAGCAAAAAAGTGCGTTTCACCGATTTTATTTTCTCTCCTTCATTGTATGAACTATTTCTGCAATGGTTTCTTTTCTCGAACAACATTTTTTTAATCATACGATTTTAATTGAATGAAATTATAGGTGCATGATTTCTACAGCTCGAAAGTCCTTGTGTGTAAATAAATAAATAGCTTTGTTTATTATTAACTAGTTCTTAATTTGAATTTGAGGTGGCGAATAATAATATCAATACTCCCCCTCCCCCCTTGCAAGGAAATTTTATTTTGGTACAATTCAGTTAACAGTAATCCGTTTCCTTTTGGCTAGGAGCAAAGTGTAGTATCTGTTCTGATATTACACTTCATCTTTTGTCCTCAGTCAGTGAAAAAGAAATCCTTCTAGACTGAGGCAATTAAAATGTTTGTTCCAATCCAGAATGCCCCTATTTGGGGAGCTGGATTTCCCCCACATTAAAAACCGATCTTGTGTCTAACTCTGCCCTTGTGAGGAGGTAAGTAAATAGGAACAGTAATCAGTTTCAGAAAGCTTTAAACATAAAAGCGGTTACAAATCAGTTAAAATGTTATGTAAATTTATGTAAATTTAAATCAGTTTTCAATTTATAGAAGCTGTTCTTAGAAGAGAGGGTTAAGACCAACTCCTATAACATTATTGATAACAATGAGAACGTCACACGAAAGGAAAAACAAAGCCTTTATAGGAACAACAACGAACAGGTGTTTATTAGTCGACGATCTCCTCTGTGTGCGTTCGCTCAGAACACGGAAGGAAAAAGAGAAAGAAAAGAAATGTGTGCCTTCTTTTATAGACACTCAAACCACGCATGGTCAAGCTGACCTGTTGGTCCCTGATTGGCCGGAACCTTCGGGCAACGTGATTTTACGAGATCAACCCCTCTTCTCTACCTCAGAGACGAAGAAGGGCTGAGTCAACAAAGAAAGAAAGGTCGTACATATATCCCCCAACTGGTTGTGGCGTTGGCCACAACCTACACCGTTTGGTAAAGGTTGAAGAAAGTTGGACAGTGTCCGAGTGAAGAAATAAAATAAAAAAGTTCTTTGGCTGCCGAAAGTGTATGAGCAGCTTATCTTCGAGTGAAGATAGTGGATGCTCGGGAATCCAGTGGATCAAGGCAGAAGAGAGGAAGGAGGCATCCTTCTTGGTTGCTTTCAGGAAACTCTCTGATCACCGTCCGTGATTCCCAAAGAGATTGAAGTAGTTATTCAGGGGACAGATAAAATAAATGCCCCCTGAAAGCTGATTGGTCAGTGTGTGACCAAATCACCTAACAGAGATAGTTCTTCGAGAGAGAAAATAATTCATTATTTATTACTGCTACAAATTCACCTAACTAATGTAGTACATAAATTAAAGTTGATTTTTAAAAAAAATTGTTTAATGAAAATTGCTCCAGGCAAGGCATGAAGCCACTTGATGTAATGAGCCCCCCAAAATATCACTTCAAGGTTAAAACCTAGCCAACGATAAGTATTAAATGGATAGATTCTGTCCCAGAAAACAGCAATTCTTCTCCTTTGTTAGAAACATTGTTCATGAAATGTGAGGACTAAATGACAAAATAAGGGAAGCGAGAGTTACGATTTGTTCATTTAAATGAATACACAATTTTGTTTCATTAAATATGATCTTTTAAATTAACTTTATATTATTAATCTACGTGAATGTACGTTTTCTATTTAGAAACATTTTTGAAAATTATCCCCGTTTTAATGTATGGTTATTTTTTACATATAAAGGTAAGCATTATGATAATTTTTATCATGATGAAACAAGGGAAGTAACTCTAATGTAACTTTCCAATGTTTTCATTTACACGTGTTTTGACGTAGCATACACATCGCTACTTTCCCTTTTTTTTACAATTTATTTTCATTGATGTACGAATCCCGGTGAATGCGATATCAAGTTAGTTGTAAGTCAAGTACTATTTTTTCCTTCGTCATTAATATTAGGTAAGAACAATTTCTTTTTTTTCGGATTATTGTATCATTATCTTCTAATTTTGGTACTTCTATTATAGAAGTTCGATAGGAGGGGACCCATATCGGCCCGAATATTTCCGATTGCAATTTATGAAACATACCGGAAATGGCCGAGTCGTCGCCAAACAGTCAGTTAGTACCGACATTAATCTATTCATTTCATTTTTTACCTCACTTAAGGTTAGAGTCAATTACTCCCATCCCCTCCGCGTTAAGAATGTGTTTAATATTTTTCTTCAAATCAGTAAGTGAACCAACTTTATTTATTTTTTTAGGATTTTTAAAAAACTTAGATCGAGGTTAGTAGCTAAACATTAGAATTACAACTAAGTTCGATGAAAAGGAGTCTGATGTTTCTTTAATTTCACGACGACATGTTAGGACTTTCTTTAAAAAATAGCTAAAGAAATGTATAAACTTTGTTATGTACTTACATGGTAGCTGAAAAGAAGACTGTACACAAAAAATTATGCAAATTCATCCAGTATTTATTAAATTAAAAATAAAAAACGATTTTATCTATTGATCACCATTTTGAGTTTTCCCCGAAAAAAAAACTGAGTTATCTCCCTTGCCTAATAAGTAAGTATAAATGTCTACGTAATATCGTTTTTTTTTTTCTTATAAATTATTGGATAAATTTGCGTAATTTTTTTCTGTACAATCTTATTTTCAGTTAACATGTAAGTACATAACAAAGTTTATAAATTTCTTTAAATATTTTCATGTCGTCGTGAAAGTAAAGATAAAGAAGCACCAAAAGTTTTTTTAGTGATTTATATAAAAATATTTTTTATAACTCACTAAAGATAAAACAGAAGAATGATTATGTTGTGAAACAAATATTTTTTATAAATAGTTTAATGTTTTAAATTAATAATTTTTATAACTCACTAAAGATAAAACAGAAGAATGATTATGTTGTGAAACAAATATTTTGGGTATCTTTCAGAATGATCAGTACGCTGAAAACGCTCAAAAAAACAAATATACAACAAATAAAAGTAACTGTCGTCGATAAAAGTTAATTTAAAACTGACCTGTGATATTTGTTTGTATTTTTAAACCGTTCCAACTGCTATTTAGTAGAAATCAATAGTTTTATCACGCGAACTTGCAAAAAAAAAAAAAAAATGGCGCTTGCTCGTAAGACGCCATAATGTCTAAAGAAAACGAGTAAAAAATGAACAAGAAATTTTTTTTACATCTAATAAAACCCCATTTATAGTACGTAAAAATACAAACAAATATCATAGGTAAGTAGACAAATATCTCTTCTCGACGTAGGTTAAACTCACTTGTTGCATATTTATTTTTATAACCCCGTTCTTGTTAGTTTTTTAGACCCCGTCCGCGACTGTACTGATCATTCTGAAAGATACCCAATATTTTTTATAAATAGTTTAATTTTTTAAATTAATAATTTTTATAACTCACTAAAGATAAAACAGAAGAATGATTATGTTGTGAAAATAATATTTTTTATAAATAGTTTAATGTTTTAAATTAATAATTTTTATAACTCACTAAAGATAAAACAGAAGAATGATTATGTTGTGAAACAAATATTTTTATAAATACTTTAATTTTTTAAATAAATTATTTTTATAACTCACTAAAAGACTTTACTTCTTTTCGTCGCACCTTGTTTCCATTTCCCTTTTTTTTATATATCGATCATGCCGGTATAATGGAAATAAGCCAATGAAATAGATTATAAAGTGGGTTAACATGCATACAGTCCAGTGAACACTTACTTTTAGTATGTTGTAGACCAATTCTTTTGTATATTTGTTATAATTTAAATACGCAATTTTTATAAAATGTATATAAATCCGAAATTGTCATATAGATTATATAATTTCATTATAAATCTGAGGACTTTTAAATATAAAAACAATTGGTTTAAAACTTGCGAAAGTCGCATCCAATGGACTTTATGCCCGTTAACCAAAAGGTGTTTAAAAGTGTCCCCCCCCCCCCCCAATAATACTAAACTGATTTTAACACCAATACGTTCAGCATGTCATAATCTAAAAAAATACAATTTTGGGGGCTAGTACACAACATATCGCCTTTCCGGAAAACTTAACTGTCACTTGAACTACACGTTTACCCAAAATAAATTGTTTTTGACAAATTTCCCAACTGTATTTCGCCAATAGAACAATTGTTTTCCTACTTTTAAAATCAACGGTGTCAACCGAAAACGTCCGCGTTAAAATTTAGTCCGTTTTTTGGGGTAGCAGGTGCATACTTGTGATTAACGTTGACGCAATAGGGGCGCCGTCCTAAAATATGGGTTTTATTTGGTTTAGGAGCACAAATAAACCACAATCTTAAATTCTAGCCAGAAATTACCTACAACTTAAGTTTCTATTTTAAAAGGCTTAAAAATTAATTTTCAATGTTGAAGGCGACATTTTCTTCCATTATTATACTTATGTTAATAAAATTGTGTTTTTTTTTCTCGCCTCCACATGACTTACGCATTTTTTTTTTTTACTTATAGTATATTCATGCAATATAGTTAACAGCTGAGAACTTGAAAACTAACAAAATATACAGCAAATAACTTTTACCAAATGCATAAAAATTTCATTTTCTACAGACCTGTATAGTTGTAAAGTTCTGAAACTGTTTAAAAAAAATTTAATTTCAATATAAGATTTTGTCGAAAAGATTACCAATTCCAGGGAGTAATTTTTTTTAAAGAGTAATGTCTTCAAAGAGTAATGTTTTCTGGGAATAATATTTTCTTAGAGTGATGCCACTACCCTCTCTGTAAAATTTACTTCTAAGAGTAATGTTTTCTGGGAGTAATGTTCCCACTCTCACTGTGAAATTTCCTTCTATGAGCAATGTATTCTGGGAGTAATGTTTTTTGGAAAGTAATGATGGTACCTTCTCTGTAAAATTTCCTTCTAAGAGAAATATTTTCTAAGAGTAATGCAATGTATTCTGAGAGCAGTGTATTCTAGGAATATAAAATAATTATCCTACCTCTAGAATTACATTTGACAACTTTATTTGGCATTAAATAACCCAGAGATGGTTGATATGCCGTAAAACAAACCAAACGAAACTAAAAGAGTTTATGCTCATTTATGATGGACAGATTTTTAAAAAGTTTTCATAATCCCTGTGTGTAAATCAAGTTCATCCATATTTTTTTGTGGAAGTATTCGCTACTACAGACAAGGATATGGTCATCAAAGCGTATGACTCATTTCGTGCCCACCTTGAGATGGTCGTCTCCACCGGTGGCAGTTACATTGAAAAATAATGAAGTATGTAACTCTAACTGTTGCTAAATAAACCGTCGGGTTTTTGAATATACAACTTTTGGATTTTGCTGCAACACCCTGTACAGTGAAAGGGTGAGATTTTGCTGCAACACCCTCTCTCTCTCTATATATATATAAGAATATTTGAAAATTTATCTGTATGTATTTTTTTTCATTTTTTAGAAATCCATGGATTACATATACTCACCTGAAAATTTCAATTTTACCCTTGAAAACCACTTGGAATACAATCATGTTTCCTTAAGTAAGGTAAGTAGAATATATTTTTTATTTACTTTAGTAAGTAAATTATAGAGTACACCAACAACTCTGCCTTCAACATAATGGTAAGATTCCTGAAAAAAAACCCCAGCAAACCAGAAGTCAGCAGCAAACCGTGTTCGGTCAGATTTAGTTCCTGATATTAAATACTTCCTGTTTTGTGTCGCTTACTCTTCTGGTTTGCCAAGTTTTGTACTAATTTTTATTTATTAATTTATTCATCAAATTGTTAGGTGAAAGTATAGAATATTTAACAAAGTCCTCAATCCCCATGTTAAGAATGGCTTTCTAAATAATCTTCTGCAGTTTACGGACTGTGTCGAAATAATAATGGTATTATTATTTAGAAAGCCATTCTTAACATGGGGAGGAGAGAAGCTTTGTTAACTATTCTGTACTTTCCCCTAGCAATTTAATAAATAAATTAATAAATTTGAGAAACTGAAACTCTTGCCGGAAGTTATATTACAGATGAAGTTTAATATCAGGAACTAAATCTGACCGAACACCGTTTGCTGCTGACTTTGACAATTTTGATTAAAACACTTTTAAGCTCTGCAAGCATTGATTTAGTTACGGAAGGCTGTAATAACCTATAATCGTGTACATTTTTCCAGCTCTCCCGAACACTAGCTCAATCTAATAATACTAAACCAGCAGTGACAATGCATATATGTATACTTTTAATGTCTGTTGAAATATAATGTTACTAATTGCATGTGTATTAATACACACTAGCTTCTTTTTTACTTTAATTCACCCCAAACAAGACACATTGCCACTGAGACGTAAGGGGCTACTGTGAATTAGGGGCCAGATTTATAGGGGCATCCTAAGTGAGGAGTTGAGCAGAAAGATGTTTGTTAACATTACATTTAAATTTTTACATGTCTGTACAGTCAGAGAAACAGGGAGCAGGGAGGAAATTCCAAAAGCTAGCAGTTTGAGAAAAGAAGCTATTAGAGTAGAAAGTCCTCCGGCATCTGGGGAACTCCACAGTGAATGGATGGGATTTAGCTGATTGTTAGGGTTGTTTTATAACCTTGTAATTTAGGTTATAATAAATAATAACTTGTAAATAAATGGATGAAGTATCAAGAGAAAAATTTAACAGATTGATTAAAACTGAACACAGAATGAATTAATGAATCTATTTTGCCGCTGGACGCGATTGACATATCAAGTGTCTGATGCCGTGATCTTTGTTTATCTTTCTCTCTGGGCAGCCGACAATTTCAAGGGCGATAACTCTTAACTCCCGAAATGGTTCAAGGGAGATAATTCTGTTTTCGTTAGTTGTCCTAACAGTTTGTCGGGTGTATTTACGTCGAGGGGGGCAGCAGAACAGTAAGTTCGTTGGAGCACATTCCATTGAAATACTTGTAAAACAAGGACAGGGATGCAGCATTGTGGCGATGAGACAGGGGCTGGAGCTTGGTAGATAGTGAGAGACCTATTAGATTACAGACTCTTTTTTGTATCCTGTCTATGAGGGAGAAACTAGTGGTTGATGCACCAGCCCAGATGTGACAACACTACTCCATGCATGGGCCTTGTAGAGATATAGGATACTGGCAGATGTGAGAAGTTTTCTAGAGTCCTGCTTCTCTATATACTGATTAAACATATGTCAAAATCCCTACTCAGCCAACCTTAGTTATTCCTTACTCAACAATACTTCAATATTTGCTATTGATTGAATATTTATTGGAATCAGAAATGCAATAGCATAAAATAAAACAGAATTTTCCAAAATCCTACTAAAAAATAATAACTTTGTAAAACAAAACGAAAACAAAATGCAAGTAAAAAGATTCCCGGGCGACGCTGGGTAGGTGCAGCTAATTAGACCATAAAACGAAAGTACAAAATCACTGATAAAATATAAACAGTAAAAGAAAGACATAATTCAATTATATAGACTGATCGTATTGATTATTGATTTATACATGTGTAAAACAAGGGGTTAAAATTTTGTCAGGCACAAGAAGGTCAGTTAACTTAACACAATGGTTAAGATAATCAAATCATAAATAAGAATCAATCAAAATAAACAGAAACAACATATGTTTTTAAACCAAGAAAACACAAACGAGTCTTCATATAAAGAAGACACTAACATATGTATGACTGAATGAAAACCGGTGTCATTGTTTATACTTCGTCTGTAAAAAGCAATTTGTCTGATATCACTTGTAAGAGTCAAATGCATGAAAAGAAAATCATCTAAGATATAAATAGGGGTGGGACGTAATGGGTGAAAATTTCAGATTCATGCGAGTAGTATTTTTTTGTGTTCATTTATACATAAATAACACTAAACAATCAAACATTTTGAAATTTTGCAAAATTCAGAAGGTGCAGGCCAAAAATAGCCGTTAGGGCTCCACGGGACTCAAAATCCATCATTTTTCAGTGAAAAAGTGGTTTCATGCGACATTGCAGGTCCTAAAACATCCTCAAAAGCTATGAATGGATATAGATGGTTAAATCTGATATAGTACTTTAATTGAGGACTATTTTCAGGCTGTGAAAGGGTTTTCATGAATGTAAAATAGCCAAAAACTAGTGGCCTGCACCTTCTGAATTTTGTAAAATTTTCAAAATGTTTGATTGTTTAGTGTTATTTATGTATAAATGAACACAAAAAAATACTACTCACATGAATCTGAAATTTTCACCCATTACGTCCCACCCCTAATATAAAGTTATCTTGTGAGATTTTAAAAGTTACACCTAAATAACTTTTAAGTTGACAAATCAAACTTTCATTCTGAGTAACGAATTTTCATTTGTTATTGTTGTATCATGTTATTGGCAACATAATAACATACTTTGTTAAAGTTTATTTGTAAAATTATGTAGTCCTGCCGAACTACCAATTTTGTTCAATCGATATTTCATTTTGGAAGAGACAGTATTTCTGTGCACTGGTATCAGACCACAGAAAATGATATTGACTTCAAAAGGGTTTAACATTTTTTTGATACATTCATTATTATTTATTTTTAATACATATAATATAATAATTTCATTTATATAGAGGTCGTTATTAGTGTTGGGACGATTAATCAGAATCAGTAAAAAGCAGAACTTTTTGGGGTATCGGTATTGGAATCGGAAAAAATTGTGCCTATTTTCTGATGCCAAAAACGATTCTCTTAATTTTTTTGTTTCTGTTTTAAACTTAATTTTCCATTGCTGGTACTAATGATGAAATGATAAATATTTATTGATTTTAAACTACCAAAATAAAATTACCCCCTTCCCACACACACAAATGTATTTTTACATTTGCAAAAATATATGCACATATTATATGGGATTTTTACGGTAATCCGGGGAAAAAATAAAAAATAAATAACAAAGAAAACCCCAAATCTATAGCTCAATATTTAGAGATTTAAAAAGAATCGGAATCAGTAATTGTATTAGAATCGGTAATTTAGAACAGAATTGGTAATTGTATCGGAATCGGGGGAAAAAATATTGGAATCTTTCCATCACTAGTCGTAATATACAGGTCGCTCCACCCCAAAAATCATAACTTGTGTTTTCTGCTAGTCTGCTTTTTGAGAGGGTGAAAGGGAGAGTAGGAGTGAGAGAGAGCGTTTGCCGACAGACATATACATGTTTCTAATTACGAGATAATATATATAGCCCAGCAAAATATATCAGATTGGAGAGTTTCAGACTGAAAATCTAAAGGTCCTGGTTCCAATAATGGGTCTCAATATCTGCATTTTGTTTTTCTTTTGGGGAAACAATAACAATAAATAATTACAGTCTTAAAACAATTTGGTTCAATTAATAATTTAATAACCAAACAATACTATAATCATTAAATTTAACTTTTAAAATTATATTTAAAAAGAAAATCTTAATATTTTGGAAAAAACCCCGGCTTAGTTAAATAAAGAAAAGAATGCTACCAGGCAACGCAGGATACATGCAGCTCATCACACATAAAATTTATGTCGTACAGTGGCGACACAATCATTTGTATAAGAACTATCAATATCCTATGCCATTATAAAGGATCGAAGTTGGTAGATATCACATCTTATGTTGTAGATATTCTTGAATTTGTCATCATAAGTCTCTTATTAAGATAAACATTGATGCTATTAGAGACACAAAGATGGTAGGTGCTCGACTGAGCTCCAATCTATGGTTCCTCTCTGTAAAATATTTACAACAGGAATTCGTTTAGCTACAACCACTGTAAATAATTTTCCTTTCTCCCTCTGTGTACCTAAAACTAAATGGAACTTCCATAAGCAAAGTTTCTTTCTAAGAACTATCTGTATGTGGAACACAATACTACGGGGCTGCTTTCCAGCTGATTATAGCATGGTTGTTTTCAAGTCCAATCTAAACAAATTCTTAAATAATCTAATTCTGGCCAGTCTCAACCATTGTTACCAATCCTCATGCTGTTGTTACACTGTCCTCCCGACAAACTTATTAACCCTTATCCTCGAGTGGCCCTCAGCCCTTGATAAGCGGTGACTTGTTAGTACAAAAAAAAAACAACAACAACAAAAAAACACCTACCCCATCTTGAACATTGAACAATTAAAGGAAACATACCAAAATAAGTTCAACAGAATCAGCAATTTCAGCAAAGTAGCAAAACTCTTACCAAAAAAAGTTCAACAGAATCAGCAATTTCAGCAAAGTAGCAAAACTCTTACTAAAAAAAGTTCAACAGAATCAGCAATTTCAGCAAAGTAGCAAAACTCTTACTAAAAAAAGTTCAACAGAATCAGCAATTTCAGCAAAGTAGCAAAACTCTTACTAAAAAAGTTCAACAGAATCAGCAATTTCAGCAAAGTAGCAAAACTCTTACTAAAAAAAGTTCAACAGAATCAGCAATTTCAGCAAAGTAGCAAAACTCTTACTAAAAAAAGTTCAACAGAATCAGCAATTTCAGCAAAGTAGCAAAACTCTTACTAAAAAAAGTTCAACAGAATCAGCAATTTCAGCAAAGTAGCAAAACTCTTACTAAAAAAAGTTCAACAGAATCAGCAATTTCAGCAAAGTAGCAAAACTCTTACTAAAAAAGTTCAACAGAATCAGCAATTTCAGCAAAGTAGCAAAACTCTTACTAAAAAAAGTTCAACAGAATCAGCAATTTCAGCAAAGTAGCAAAACTCTTACTAAAAAAGGATGTAGAGCCATTCACCTCAAAGAATGGCGTTTTATACTACAGGCCACTTCATGATGCAGTTGAAAAGGGAAACTGAAAGCTTATTGACAAATGTTTAATTTCGATGATTTTCTAATGAAATTAAGTCCACTATATTTGAAAATACGTAGAATAACATTCTGAGGATAAGAAGATGTGTTGAAAGATAAATGAAAATACATATTTTTGTTGTAGAAACTGATAAGTATTAAACAAAACAAAGAGGTAATTAAGATGTCTGGTGAAAGATATGATCCACATATGTATTTTCATTTATTTATCTTTCAACACATCTTCTTATTCTTAGATATATTTGTCAGAATGTTATTCTATATATTTTCAAATATAGTTGACTTAATTTCCTTAAAAAAATCTCTGAAAATCAATCATTTGTTAATAGGCTTCCAGTCGTTCTTCTCAGCTATGCAATGAAGTGGCCTGTAGTATAGAAAGCCATGCCATGAAACAATAACATAAATCTCATAGAAGAGAACATGCTAAAAAGATTAGGAGAGTGTACGGATTGGTGTTCCAGCTTGGCTTTTAGCATCAAAAAAGAACCTATATAAACCCATGAAAACTAAACTCCAGCTTGAAACGATGCTTCTACGAAACACCTACAGTAGAAGATCTGAATCCATCTATAGTTAGATGAGATATTCCTGTATAATGATGCAGTAAAGTGACGGCTAGGCGGTGTACCCGTTCAGGTAAAGGAAATAATCCTGTCCTTACTCCATAGACAAATAGATTCACTAGTCATCTCTCTATTTCCCCCTCAGAAATTAAAAATGTAACTATTTTTTATATAAGTTATTGAACTTTTTTTTTTTTTTAATAAGAATAGAGCACATAATATGAAGTACCTTTTACATATTTTTTTTTTTAATAAGAATAGAGCACATAATATGAAGTACCTTTTACATATTTTTTTTTTTAATAAGAATAGAGCACATAATATGAAGTACCTTTTACATATTTTTTTTTTAATAAGAATAGAGCACATAATATGAAGTACCTTTTACATATTTTTTTTTTAATAAGACTAGAGCACATAATATGAAGTACCTTTTACATATTTTTTTTTAAATAAGAATAGAGCACATAATATGAAGTACCTTTTACATATTTTTTTTTTAATAAGAATAGAGCACATAATATGAAGTACCTTTTACATATTTTTTTTTTAATAAGAATAGAGCACATAATATGAAGTACCTTTTACATATTTTTTTTTTTAATAAGAATAGAGCACATAATATGAAGTACCTTTTACATATTTTTTTTTTTAATAAGAATAGAGCACATAATATGAAGTACCTTTTACATATTTTTTTTTTAATAAGAATAGAGCACATAATATGAAGTACCTTTTACATATTTTTTTTTTTAATAAGAATAGAGCACATAATATGAAGTACCTTTTACATATTTTTTTTTTTAATAAGAATAGAGCACATAATATGAAGTACCTTTTACATATTTTTTACCTGGTTATCATACTCGTACCAGTTACTTGTGTAACTCAGACAACATTTGAGGTTATTTTTAAGAGCTTATTTCCTGGCATGTTTACTGTCTCATTTCTGAGTTCTCGTTGCTGAGCTCTCGTTGATTTTTTGTTTGTTTGTTTTTCTTAAAAGTGTATTTACTGTAGAAGACCTTGATCCATCAGTCTGTAGTTAGATGATATATTCCTGTATAGTGATGTAGTAAAGTGAAGGCCAGGTGTTTTACCCTTTCAGATAAAGGAAATAATCTGGTCCTCACTCCATAGACGAATAAATTCACTAGTCATCTCTCGATTTACTCCTCAAAATAAAAATCAAACTAATTGTCTTTTTGGTAAGTTAACAAAAAGTATTTATTTTATAATAGGGGTGGGACGTAATGGGTGAAAATTTCAGATTCATGCGAGTAGTATTTTTTTGTATTCATTTATACATAAATAACACTAAACAATCAAACATTTTGAAAAGTTTGCAAAATTCAGAAGGTGCAGGCCAATAGTTTTTGGCTATTTTACATTCATGAAAACCCTTTCACAGCCTGAAAATGGTCCTAAATTAAAGTACTATATCAGATTTAACCATCTATATCCATTCATAGCTTTTGAGGATGTTTTAGGACTTGCAATGTCGCATGAAACCACTTTTTCACCGAAAAATGATGGATTTTGAGTCCCGTGGAGCCCTAACGGCTATTTTTGGCCTGCACTTACTGAATTTTGCAAAATTTTCAAAATGTTTGATTGTTTAGTGTTATTTATGTATAAATGAACACAAAAAAATACTACTCGCATGAATCTGAAATTTTCACTTATTACGTCCCACCCCTATTTATAACAATAGAGCACATAATAATGACATACCTTTTACATTTTTTTACCTGGTTATTATATTTGTGTCAGTTCATTGTGTAACTCAGACGACATCTATAGGCTATTTTTTCAGAGATCATTCCTTAACATCTTTCCTGTCTCATTGCTGAGTTCTTTTATAATGTGGCAGAAACATGTGAGGCAACTCTGTTATGATCGACACCTCTTACTACAAGCTCATCTGGATGAAAAATCCCAGTTGCTGACGACATGTAGAACTCTCTTTGTAGCAATTTATTGGAAGTGACTACCATTCGACATAAGCATCTCACAGGACATCCTCCAAGGATAGATCAACAAATCCTTCAAGGTCTAAATGGTGTCGCTAGCATCACCGACAATGTAATGGAGGAGGAGGAGGAGGAGGAGGAGGAGGATTATTATTATAATAATAAAAAATAAAAAAATAAAAAAACGTCTTTATTTAATATTTTTCTAAATACAAAAAATATAGAAATGTTGATAGGAGCGAGCAATTACCTATAAGTTACTCTTCTGCCCAGCTCCCAAATTTATTTATCATTTAGTAAAGAAAAAAATACAAAATACAAAAGTAGCAACAACAAATTAACAATCAATATCCTACAACATGCGAAAATTGTGCACTCCTCACCAAATACAAGAATAAACACTAAACAGTCACACACATATACACATAAATACACATGTACATGCATATATACATATATCTACTTATTTCCAATTTAAAAAAAAAATTCCAGCAGAGACAAATACAATTGTGATTCAGGATAAATCAATAAATTAAAAAAAAACAAAAGAACCTCATACATATAGAAATAAGGTGGAAATAAACTGATAGGAAATTGACACTGACAAGGAAATACTTTAATAATTACTGTAAATCCAATAAATATTTCCTATTGTATTCTTTAAATGTGTACAACGAAACCATTTCAATATCATTTGAAATTTCATTTAACTTCTTACATATCAAGACAAAAAATAATTTAGTTTTTGCAAAAGGAGGATCGATTTGCCTTCTATTTCTAGTGAAATACCCATGGATTTTACTACGAGTCCTAATACAGTTCAACATATACATGGGTGTTTTATTATTTTTATATTCTACATTAAAACAAGGCGATGTAGCAATCTGTAATAAACTGACTGTAAGAAAAAAAAGGTCACAATGGCAATCAAAACTTCAAAAAGAATTTCTGGTCCTCAAACGCTGAAATGACTTTTAAATAGCTATAATCTTGTGTTAATGGAAAGTTGGTCTGTCTATCTAACATTTTCCAAAGTTATTTTACACGGAAATTCTATCGTTGCTTCCTGTAATAAACTGACTGTGAGAAAAAAAAAAAAGAGTCACAATGGCAATCCAAACTTCAAACAGAATTCCCGTTCCTCAAATGCTGAAATCTCTTGATAACTTTCCGGTACCAACACTTTCTCTCTGCTCTCTCCAAAAGCTAACTGCCTGCTTTCAATCAGTCCTTTTTATTTAAGTCAGTTGGTCTCCAGACATGCAAATTAGTTTATTCACGTATGCAAATCAGTCCCAACTATAAAAATCTGCCATTGTGAATAGAAGCCTTTCTTTTCTTTTTTCCTATGGTTGATGGGCATGCACCGCATGCAAAACATCTCATTCGCTTTTCAGCTGGTAAGCCTTCATTTCTATTGTCACACAATCTCCTGTTCTTCATATTTAAAATGTTATTCTTCTTTAAACAAGCACTTAAACTTGGAGAAACTGAAAGCAAAACAAATAGACTGTTTATTTTGCAAATTTTCAATTAAATTTTGCATTAGTACGTACACAGGGGAAATGATAAGAACATGACACAAATCTACACAACTTGATAACCCAAGCCGCCAAAACTTGTCTCATATTCAACAGTGTAAAGTGTTGGTAAACGACTTAGCATTGCATTTTTCAGCAACATATACACATCTACCAGCATCAATCCAAAACCTGTAAAAATATATCACCTCCCAAACATACCAAACCAGCAAAAAAATCATGAGCTATTGTTGTATTACTGCTGCGTTTAAAAGAATGACGACAAACACTGATGTATGAAAATATAAGAGTTTATTTTTATTGTTTGGTTGGGATGAGAGAAAGGGTCGGGGGAAGCACGGGAATTGACAGAGGTTGATCTCTTGAACTCACTAGCCAGTAGACTCTGTAGATCTCAATTTGAGCTAGTTTATATAACATTTTTAGACACCCACACATCTACCTGTAAACACTAATTCTGGGATTTCGCCCTTCACCATCAATGTAGCCTAGGGCATTTATTTAGCGACAGGTGTATTCCCATCTGCAAATAACCTTTGCAGATGATCTTCACAGGTGTTTCTGCATCAAATCACCAGGTATTTTATTTTTGGACAGTTGTATTTCCGTGTCAATCAACTGCGTTTTGTTTCTTCCGACCAGGTGTGTGTCTGTGTCAAGTAGGTTTATTTGTTCATGCCAGGTACCATTTCCGATACGCCAGACCCGATATTCAACACTATAACATTTTCTGGGAATGCTGAATTAACTCTCGCAGTATATCCCAAACTTTACAGAAAAAGCACACTCACTGCATCCTAATAACCATGGTTGTGTGATTTGGAAAATGTCATGATGACCTAAAAGACATGATCACTGCTGACGCTCTCCTATCCTACTATGACCAAACAAAACCAATATCACTGGAAGTAGATGAGGACCACTTGTAAATTTAATAGTCCCTAGAAACTTTCTTCCTTGAAAGAGGAAGCTTGCTCAACCTGCCTAGGTGATAGGTTAAATTGTTGCTGGCGCCCAAGAATCAACCCAAGAATTTTGCACAGTGGATATTGTGGCAGCAAAACCAGAGCCTTGACCTAGAACATGAAAAAGGGACAAAAAAAGGAGAGAACAGAGGGGAAACAGAGCAGCAACTCTAAACCAAACAGAAAATCCATTAAGAACCAAACAAACTTTCGATCTTAAGAATCAAACAAATTTTGTCCCTTTGAGACTAAATATTTCAGAGTCAGCACATCACAAAACGGTCAACAGAGACAGGAAGGACCCTTTTTTGTTTCCCTAATGCCACACCAGGACCAGGACCTTATAGAACGGCTTGTGAGTAGCACTGTTGTAATATACTGAATGTGGGTACGTTAGCTAGTTTTAAATAAGTTATTTTTCGTTTAGTTGCACTTTGAGAATTGTTCAAGAACATTCTGTCTGGTGGCGGTTAGAGATTAAATCAACCGAATGTAGTAACAAATATATAAAGCAGAAACTGAATGAGAAATTACGACACCAGAGAAGGAAAAATGATTTGTTATTATAAGTCGGTTATCAGCAAGGAGCAAAGCTAAACAGACATGAAAATGGGTTCTTCACCAGAAAAAATGTGGCAGATGTGATGATCCTGAACCCGGATCAAGCGGTGGAAGTGGCCCCGATTTGCCTCATCCCCACCATAAAAGAGCCCGTATTTGCCTGGTGTGCAATTTGAAAATTATAGAAATGTTTAAAACATAGGTGGCGAATGAGGATTTGAACACTGTCCCATTGATTATGAATACTGGTGTTAAAAGATACGACTTGTGCCTTTATTTTAACATCCGAGGCAGTAAGTCCAGGGATGTAGTTATGCAGAAAAAGGGGAGATAACTGCAGAACAAGAGACTTTGATTTTATGGCAATATTAAAAGAATGGATGAGCATTCTTGGGTTAGTAGATGTAGAATAGTCGATGTAGCAAGTTCAGTTGACAGGGGAAGGCCAAGGAAAACATGGGAGGAAGTAATAAGGATGGACTTGAGAGAAAGAGGGATGAATGAAGATCTGCCCAGAGATAGGTTAGTTTGGAAGTCAATTTTTAAAAGCCGTCCAACACATGCCAGCATGTGGTTAAAAATTGTGTTTTGTTAAAAAGAATTAGATTGGTATGATGTTTGGAAGTCACTTGTTGTGTATCCACTTCTCGCAACATAAGGAGAATTTCTTTTTTAAAGCTGTGGAGTAATATTTCGGAATTTTTGAGACGAGGATTGATAATTTGTATTATTTGGACTACTGTTCTTATCTTGGATGTTATTATCACAACGTTTCGGCCAATGTGACTTCCGACCTTCTTCAGGTATGTCTCGTTGAACTCTGGAATCTGTACGAAATTCCGAATGGAACTGTTTATATAATCTACGTTCCACAAGGACCCGTGGTGCAATGGATAAAAGTGCTAAGTATAATTATTTCTAAATGACAGTCTTCTGTAGGTTGAAGGTTCCTCAGTATGGGTGATACTAAGAATACATTTATGAATCACTTAAGATTTTTACCCAGTCATGGCTGACGGAATGAGAGCAAGCTACCCTCGTGGATTGAATAAAGGGTTCCGTTCGAAATTCCATACAGATTCCCGAGTTCGACATACAGATTCATGAGATGCATCCGAAAAATATCGGAGGTTACATTGGCTGAAACGTTTTGAGAATAATATCTAAGATGAGAACTGGCGTGGAGTAAATTTGCTTTCTGCACTTAATAATAATAATATTTTTAGCGTATATGTTTGCTTTCCACAGCAAAAGGATTAATTTTGTGGATGTTCTTTTCTGAAGATAATAACAACTTAAAAAGAAACAAACATTGATGATATCAGTTCACAACGAGAATGAAGGATTTTCAGTTCATTCATTAATCATTAATTGTTTTGTACGAAGAGACAGCCAGCGTACGAGGGGGTGGGAAAAATACATATTAATGGCTGTCATTCGACTTTGAAAAAGAAAAAGAATGTAAAATAAAGGTTAAAGATTTGCAGAGAATTACCAATTACCATTCTAAACTCTCCCCTCTTTAAATACCATTCTGAAAAGAACTTATTTCTGGCACCGGATCAGAGGTCTCTACCAAAGAAAAAGCTATTTCCTCTTCCTTTGTTTGTGATTTTATTGGAGCTCTCCCAAAAAAGCGGTTACGTTTTCTAAGGTCAAACTCCATAAGTGCAAATGAGATGTTGTTGTCATTAAAAGATTCCACTTTCTGTCGATTAGACTGTTTGAATTCTGCCTTTTATAACATACTAGAAAAAAATGTGACCCATTGTGTCACTCTTTGAGCTCAGGTTAGATTTGTTTGAATCCGGTAAAAGCGAGTTTGCAAAGCCAGTTAAATTAAAAAATCAAAAACACAAAATCTAAAATTAGTCTTTCTTTTTCTTTCCAGCTATATGTTAATTATGTGTTGCGATATTTCCTATTGTTTATAACGGACTATTCTAATTTTCTGTTTTATAGCTTTATTACCTTGTACTGTTAATAAACAGAGAGAGAGAGAAAGAGAGAGAGAGGGGGAAAGAGACGGAATTGTATAAAATAAGAGTAGAGAGAGGGGGAATTCAAACAACAGCAAGTTAGAGAGGGTGAAAGTAATAGACAGAAACATAGTAAGAGATGGGTGATTTGATGAGTAAATTGCAAATTACGGTTAATTAGAACAATTAAAATAGATTTTGTTAAAACATAACTCAATCCCAAAACCAAGGAATATTTTAACAATGTGATTAAAATATATATTAAAAAAAAAGCCTTACAGAAACAAACGTTGATTAACTTAGTTTTAGATAGATGGCAGGGAACCTTCTAGAAACTTTAATTTTGACGCCAAACTGCATGATTGATCTAATTCTGCATAGACGTTCTACTATATGCATGAGTGTTGTCATTCCTTAATATGACATAAACTTATAAATAAGAATTCCCTAATAATATGGTTTGGTTTGGTTTGGTTTATGGTATATCAACCAACTATGGGTAATTTAATGTCGAATAAAGTTGTCAAATGGAATCCTATATAATATATAATATATAATTATTTTATATTTTAAGGAAACATTACTCTTAGAAAAAATTACTCTTAGAAGGAAATTTTACAGTGAGATTCTGAATATAGATGAACCAGATCAAGATCCCAGATAGTGGGGAATACACATAACACTAAGGGTGGGACGTAATGGATGAAAATTTCAGATTCATGCGAGTAGTATTTTTTTGTGTTCATTTATACATAAATAACACTAAACAATCAAACATTTTGAAATTTTGCAAAATTCAGAAGGTGCAGGCCAAAAATAGCCGTTAGGGCTCCACGGAACTCAAAATCCATCATTTTTCAGTGAAAAAGTGGTTTCATGCGACATTGCAGGTCCTAAAACATCCTCAAAAGCTATGAATGGATATAGATGGTTAAATCTGATATAGTACTTTAATTTAGGACCATTTTCAGGCTGTGAAAGGGTTTTCATGAATGTAAAATAGCCAAAAACTAGTGGTCTACACCTTCTGAATTTTGCAAACTTTTCAAAATGTTTGATTGTTTAGTGTTATTTATGTATAAATGAACACAAAAAAATACTACTTGCATGAATCTGAAATTTTCACCCATTACGTCCCACCCCTAATAACACCATAGAGAAGAGCAGAGAATGGAGAAAAAAACCATAGATTCACATAAGATTCCGGGAGATGTAATGTGGTTGGCTTGGCTAATACAGTAATTAGCATAGCCTGGCTTTATCACCTATAGTAGCCTGTATACAATAATCTGGCACTCCATTACCATGTCTACTAAGAGAACCACATACTTTGTAACATTGGGCATCATAACAGGTGATCTTTTCTTCTTCCTTCTCTTTGTGGCTATAATAATAGAAGCAATTAAAAAGAACAGCAAATAACTCCATTAATTGATCTGGGATTTAATTTACTACTTATAGTAATTTTTAGCAAGTACATCGAGATGAACCACATCTTCCCCTTCCAACACCGTAAGATAAAGGATGACTGAAACCCCACGTCCGATCACTTCCACTTATAATTCCCAGAGGCAGGAAGTCTCTAACTTTTCTATCATGTACTTCCTCCCACGACGCAATTACCGGTCCACATCAGTCTAACTTCTAAACTTTTAACTGCCTAAGGAATTTTCCACTCTCAACTTGATTTTAACCATATGTGGAAATTGCTGATTTTAACATTATTTTTGCATACCCACACATAATCTTGCAATACAGAAAACACATATTTTTATATCTTACACATTTCTTTCTAAATATGTTTTTATTGACTTTTAAAAAATATTTTAGCATACTATCTATTAAAGCACTATCTAAAAATGTTAGTCATGATTTTTTTCATCCAATGTATTTGAAGAACGTTGTGATGATTATAACTATTATGTTTATGCATGGGGGTCTTCTTTTTGTTTCACGGTTTTTGGAACTGTTCCTAGTATTCCTACTACTATTGGTATTACAGTAGTTTTTGTTGGTGCATCTTTCCTTCAGCTCACTGGCAAGTTCCATGTATTTAGATTTTCTGCCCCCTTCAGCTTCACCCTGTGAACTACTGGGATAGTGAAATGTACTATTTGGCAGGTGTTCTCCTTCTTGTTAACTATTATCAAGGCTGGTCTTCTTGCTTTCTTGTTTGTCTGTTTGTATTTCAATGTTCCAGAGAATTTGTTACCTTTAATTTTTCAATACTGGCTCCGGGTTGTGCCTGTACCATTTTTCTGCATATTCAAAGTGTGGTTGTTTGCACAGTTCCTAGTGGGCTATCTCCCAAACCCAGTCACGTTTATTTTTATATTCTTTTTTTGGTAGATCTTGCTGCATTCACTTATGATGTGATTTACTGTTTTGTCTCCTTGTCCACAGACTCTACATTTTCAGTTTTCCTAGGTCTTGTCAATCTTGGCTTTTATATAATTTTATTATTATTTACTCACAGAGAGTTTTCACAAAAGTTATTACCAGTGGTCACTCATTAATAAAAAACAGGTTATATTCCCTGGAGTTCTTGTGACAACAAGTCTCTCCAGATTTCCAGCACTCTTCGTTTGTTTAGATCACTATTGCAAATCACTTTGCATTCGCGCAACAGCCATTTATCATTGAATTCAAATTGTTAGTTTTCTCTGAAATTTGAGTGACAATAAGCCTCCTCAAGATTCCAATACTTTCTGTGCCATTCCAATGGACGTCTGGATGGTGGTCTCTCTTCTTAGTCTTTCCATCCTCATCGATCCTTCACAACCATTTTATGTGGAACCAACCAATGCTGATGCCCCTACTATTTGTTTATATTTTTAAAAAGAGTGGTGTTTAAGTGATGTCAGATAGTGTTGTTATACTATAGAGTGCCCCACCCCCATCTAGGACCACCGGGAGAGATTAGCTAGAAAATGAATCACAATGAAAAACCGACTGATCCATTGAACTTTGCGGACAAAGCGACACCATTGACAGTTAGCCATTAGCAGGGCTTTACGCGCTCCACTACTTTTGGAGCTGCTCCCGCTCCTGCTCCAACGCCCAAAATTGGAGCTAACTCCTCTCACACTCCTCATTTTCAAAAGGGAGCCGCTCCTGCTCCAACTCCTATAAAAAAGGAGCGGCTCTTTTTCAGCGCTCCATAATGAAAATGTACCTTCTTTCATAAATGTTCTATTCTGCCAATGAGTGGTCGAAGGATAGGGGTGGGCGTCAAAGGATCTCATCAATATGGGTTGGGATGTCACTTTAAGTGTAAGACTGTAAAATAATATTTGACAAAATCTTGCTAATATTTTGAGAGTTATAGGAGAACATGTCGGACGAAGTATAGGATTATACGTAAATTTTCGTTTCCTGGGGTATAAAATAGAAATAGAAAAATCCCTGAAGTATTTTAAAACAATTTTAATTTTCATTACATTAACAACCTATTTTTTCAGGAAAGAAAAATTTGACCCGATATTTTTTCTATTTATTTTGGAAGGGAATTTAGATTTGTTTTAAGTAAATAAAGTTTTACTTTTAAACATTATTAGTGATTATTTTCTTTTTAAAGAAAACATTTCTCTGGGAGAGGAGAGACAACCAGGGCAACATTAATCGTCATATTGTTGTTTAATATTTGTTTGTTTTACGAACGTAACTATATTGTATAATGTATATTATTTATAACAGAGAAACGTGCAAGTACTTTCAAACAAATCGATTTATCCTTTTTTTTTCTATAGTACAATTTGGGGCGAAAAAACCCAATGAAGTTTATTTTTTAAAGATTGAATTAAAAAAATATATTTCATAAGTTGGCCAAAAAATGTCAATAAATTGTCAATAAACAATTCAGAGATCCATTTAATGTCTTAAAATTTCATACAAAATATCTGGCCTAGACATTGGGAGTTGAAAAAATATCGGGTCAAATTTTCCTCGCCCGAAAAATTAACTGGAGCAAATTTTCCTAGGTCAGGCAAAAACATTTATTAAAATTAAAAATTTGAATAAAAAAGGTGAAAACGTCTATATTTGAAATCTCTAACAAAAGCAAACTTTTTACAATTTTAATATTCGATAATAGATTTTTTAAGATAAAGAAAGATATCCAATCTACTTTTGGTTCTAAAAAGACAATAAATTAGTCAGAAAGTCTAATTATTTGTTTTTAAAATTAAAATTTAACATATTTTCTTTAATTTAATTAAGTTTAAACATCGGTTTAATTGTAGAATAGGGACCGCTATTTTCTTTCGCTCATTTCGCTTGGTATTCGAGCAAATTTTGGATAAAACTGATTGTTGGTCTTAATTATATTTTTGGTCCTGAAATAAAATTTTCATTTACTTTTTAAAGTGTTGAGAATCTAACTTTAATTCGAGGTTTTAATCGCTGGCGGCCATGTTGGTTTTTATTGTTTTTTTCCTTGGACTAAATATATTTTTTCCTTGGACTAAAGATATTTTTACTGCTTTAACATTTTATTGCACAAAAAAAAAAACTTTGAACATTCTATTTACAAAAGCAAGTTTTAACGGAATTTAACGAATTTAAAAGCACAATGAAAAGGTTAAAACATACTAGTCGTGAATTTAAGAATAACAAAAAATGTCATTGAAAAGACGACGGGTACAAATGTGGCATAAAAGTTCAATTTGATATATGCTAAAAATTAAATTAGAATTTTTTGTCAGAGCAAAATGTACCATTTCACCCCAAAAATCGATTTTATTGAAAATTTGGGTGAATACCGAGCGAAATGGGCGAGAAAATCCAACGGCCCCTATAGTATAATTGAACCTAAAATTCTTTATTTAAAAACACGAATTAAAAGAATTGGCTTATTTATTCAATCAGCAATAAACATCCTTGTCATAAATACAAAAAAAAGTTCAAATCTATAAGAAAATAACTTCAAAGACATCTATAAACTCACTGGCGCATTTGAAGACATTTGTTGCTAAATTGTCTCCTGCCTTAAGAAAACTGTCCTATCAAAAATTTAACATGTCAATGTAAAAATCTGAGAACTTCAAATGTTCTGTTTTCGTTCTTTCTCCCCCTCTCTCCCTCTTCCTCTCCCTCTCTCTTCCTCTCTATCTCCCTATCTCATATACATTTACCAGAGATATAATTTTTAAAAATAACTCAGAGAAAACTCTGAGACTTTCTTTTCTTTTCCTTTTTATTGCTGAATAAAGAAACTAATGTTTAAAAGCAAAAAGGAGCGTGCTCCTGGAGCGCGCTCCTTTTTGGAGGGCTCCGTAACGCCCTGGCCATTAGCAGCCGGAGCGTCAAGATGGAGAATTTGGAAGTATTAGAAAGCAAGTGAATATCTTCAGTTTTTGGTGGAAGTAAGCTGAAGAAAAACCTACATATCTGATTTCTGATGGAAAGTAAATATATTCGTGGGACACTGGCTGTTGAGAAGAGAAGGGTGACAGAGCCCAACAGTGAACGATCATGATGGTGAAAATGACCTTGATGAGAGATGGAAAAGGGTCGAATGACAGAGTTAGTCTTAGCTGAGATTTAGAAGACGAGAGATGGAGAGTTGGCTTGGATGTAGGGACACTAGCTACAAGACCATAACGACACACACACATACATGTCAAACAGTCGCTTTTATACAATGTCTGTGTGTTGTTTTTATTATGCATGTAAATTGTGAACTGTTGCTTCGTGCCCATCGACCGCCAACACTAGAATCCCAATACAGTCAGTAAGAAGATGAAGAAGATGAAGAAGAAGAAGGTCCACAGCAAACCTATTCCGAGTGTAATTATGATTAAAAAAAATGCAATTGGTCCCAAATATTGTTTTTTTTTCTGTAAAACTGTATCCCTGTACCCTTTGCTAATCCCCACCCTCCAAAAAATAAGATTCTACTTTTTTTTAGATGATTACATGTCAACCTATTTCAGGACCAACATTTAAAAAGAACAAAAACTATTCGTTCCGGAAGTTGGTGATAATTACCGCCTGATGGCCCGGAAGTGGGTGATCATTTTAAGTTAGATTTATATACGAAAGTTATCCCCCACTTCAGATTTAAAGTACTTTTTTTTCTTTTTACCACCTATTTTTTCAGGCTGTTTACATGTAATCACTGAAGAACAGTAGAATCTTATTTTTATTTTTAGGGGAATTATCATGGGGTGCAGAGCTCCAATAATACCTTTTT
Source organism: Sepiola atlantica (assembly GCA_963556195.1). NCBI lineage: Eukaryota > Metazoa > Mollusca > Cephalopoda > Sepiida > Sepiolidae > Sepiola > Sepiola atlantica. Next base: position 172,559,143 of record OY744518.1, read on the forward strand.
TTTCTATTCATAATCACCTAGTTGAAAAACTCTAAGAAGGGGCTAAGATCAGAAAGTATCATTTTATGCACAAGATTCTCCAGAATAATTATGAGCTTGATTCAGAATATTCTCCGATTCTACATTTTGTGAATTTACTGTTAAATTACTGGTTTGTCAGTAATAAAGTAACAGACACAAAACTTTATAAAAATAAAAATATTTCTTTATTATCTGTATTTGATTCGTACGAAGTGAAGTTTTTACTTATATCTCTAACGACTTTGTTACCAGATGTCTCCAAGTTAAGGTTGGATAAAGAGGCTGTGGAAGAAGTTAACTTCACATGCTGGTATAGATGGTTTGTGAATCACATTGAATTCCTCTCACATATGACTTCATCCATTTTGCCATTGTGCTTTCATTTAGTGCCAATACTACTTACCATTGTGGGGAGGGGGGATTCTGGAGGGTTCTAGAATGGATGGCTTATGCAGTGCTCTAGATGCCGTTTTAATTTTATTTTTGACTCCTTACTAAGATTGTTGCCGGAAATATATATATATATAGAGAGAGAGTCGCTTTTAATAGTAACAACATACTAACAAAGAAATGTTATTGTGCTGTAACTCTTCACTCACTGTGTCTAACCTATCTGTGGAGTTTAAAGATCTAGTAACCTTTAGTTGATGCGGGTAGCCTTTTGATATGAATATGTTGGGTTTTTATAATTAAAATTTTTTTTTTTTAACATAGTTCACCTCAAACAAGGCAGACCGCCACTGTAGACGTAAGGGGCTACTGAGAAAAAAAAAAGGGAGAAGGTTTGGGGAGGTCAACCTTAATTGGGATCTTCGCAGCGAGATGTTGGTGATGGTGATTATCCGATGATGGGACAGAGTGTGTTTTGTACCCTGCGAATAACAATAGTTGTTCACAGAGCAATGGTAATCTTTGGCTCCCCTTATCAGACATATACCGCTATTCACGGTGAGCTGGAAGTAGAAACCCAATGAAATGGCAAATACTGTCAATAAACTTAACAAGTTTATTTGTGTAGAATTATAAATTATAGTAAAGTTTTGAAATGTCTATGTAGCTGAATGGTGTGTCGAGGTAGCCTTTAGGTAATATTGGCTGGGGACTGCTATTTACAATGTCCGTCTGCCCCTATCATATTGGGTTGGCTGCTGTGTTTGTTTGTGGATATGTTTTAACATTTTTCAAAGAGCAATTAGAATTCTGCTAAGTGGAGAATTCGATTATCAGCAGTCGCTTGGAGATTGGGAGATAGAGCAAACTGAATTCCTGGAACAAACTCCCCTTTACTCGATTTTCTTAAATAAGGAATCGGTACTGGTGCAGATTAGGACCCAAGCTAACACTAACCCTAACTCTGACCGTAACCCTGACGACACCAAGTCGATTTTAGTTTGGGTCCTAATCTGCACAAGCACCAAAAAATCTCTCCCACTCTTCCTCCACTCTCTCATAATTAATTTTACCCCCATTTATTTTCGTCTGCTTTCACAAAAATTTTAATTCTGTCTGGATAAGGGAAATGATCACGGGGCTTCCTTTTATTTTCTTTGCCTGGCCAAAATGTCAATTCTTGTTTTGAAAGGGAAATCTAGGATGCAGGAGGGGGTGATTCCTTACCTCTTCTTGTCTTCCATAACCACATGGTAATGTCCACTTTGGGAAAAGCATCAACCCTGAGTAGATAAAATGAAAACCATGTGTCGGCTTTATCTCAAAAACACGTTTATTTTTGTCAATAACATGCTGGGAACACAGGTGGGCTATGAGGTAATGAAAAACTAAGTTTTGTTAATTCCTACTTGATTGTCATAAAATCTTGCTTGTTAGCCAATTCTTTTGTAACTTTCTATCCTATTTTTGAACTCTATTTTCACATTATGCTTATCCTGATTTACCATTTGGTCTTGTCATGTGATTAAACGTCGATTCAGGGCAATTTCCCAGTTACAGGGTATGCGGGTTAATCTGCCTCAAACTTAAATTCTGTCAAACGTCTACATTTTTGAAAACTGTTGAATTTGAAAATTATATTCCCTATCTAATCTACAAAGTCATCTTGTCGAATTTTAGAATGTAGACCTAAATAGCATTTTATTTGACACATCGATATTTGATTCTGCCTAACCATTTTGTCTTTTTTATCTTCCTTCTAGCATGTTTGTTTTACAATAGCAAAATGTTTTTGGCTTCAGTGTTTTTGAAAAAAAAATTATTCCGGTTAAGAAAATTGTCATGATGGCGAAAATTTTGAATAATGAATACAAATAATGTAAGGGAGATAAATCTTTGCAGCTTAAAATATGATTTATCTCCCTTGGATTATTTCAGTTATTACTGAACATTTTTACCTGTCTCTTCTCTTTTAATTTAAAAATGTGCAACCAATGAATCCTGGGTAATTTTCAACCTTCGTCACACATTTGAACAGAACTGGACTGATCAGCAGCCGACTGTCCTGTGCTTCATCGATTATGCAGCTGCCTTTGACTCCGTTTACAGAGACTTCCTCTGACACATCATGCAGGCAGATGGTTTTCTTGCAAAGCTTCTTCGTCTCATTCAGTGCTATTACGGGTCGACACAAGTTCAGGTACGAGCGTATGGTGACAAGTCGGAGACCTTTGAGGTGAAGACTGGCATTTGACAGGGATGTCCACTCTCCCCAACTCTCTTCAATTACACTATTGACTACAGTCTTGATCACAAGAACGAGTAAAATATATAATTTAATTAAAATTGGATAATTCTGATTTTTGATGATTAAAATGGATTAACATATTGGTTTGTTTACAAAAAGTGGTCACTTTGTTTGGGGGGGGGGTCACTATATCTTAGATCAAAAGGAGGCCTATGAACTCTTAACATCGGCACTGCTTTCATTCCTAATTGTTATGGATAAGTCATGCCCATTCCTAGTGTGATCCAGGATGTTCCCTCCTGATGTGTTAGTGTTTTATCTGTTTTCTTTTCTTTCTTTTTCTTTTTCTTTTTAGTTTGATCAGGAAATCCACACCAGATGGACAGATGCAATGAGCAAGGGATATTTCAAGTATAAACTAAATGATTTGGAAACACGGATTATCCCTGGAAGAAGAGGTTACATAGCACAGGTATGGTATTCGAAGGTTCATGGGAATGGGGAACTTAATAAGATAAATGGGGAGGAGTTTACTAAAATAAATGGGGAGTAGCTTACTATAATAAACGGGGGGAGGTTCTTTTCAACTGAAAGAGTTGATTACTGGCTTGCTGATCTATAAGCAATATATGTTGAGGGTATTATTTAGCACAGTACCAACACACTGGAGGTAGAAAGTGGGCCTTGGGTTTACTTTTGACAGCTTCATAACTCTCCCTTCCTCCCTATGCTGTTCTTTAGTCCTAACATCCCATGAGCGATGTTTCTGACAAAGGAGGAAGAATTGCTGTTTTCTGGGTCGGCTGTTGTTTTAAATGGGTGGTATGCGGACATTTTCAGTCCTTTCATAATATTCATCATTCAACTGTCAATTTACTCATCTCATTAACTCTTATCATGGAGAGTGTTTTTAGCCTTGATAAATGGTGACTCATTAGTAAAAAAAAGGGTGGTCAAAAGTATAAATTTCTTTGCTATTTTTGCAATACATTTTTTAAAATGATATAACATACGTTATTTATATGTCCAATACAAATGCCATATAAAATTATGACAGTATAAAATTAAAAAAGAAAAAGAATGTCATTGATTTTACAGAGCTTAATATTTTACTGTTCAAATTTTCTTTCTTTTTTTCTTTTTCTTTGTGTGTTTTGTACTTGTCTTCCTGTTGCTCACACAACCCTTTAATCTCCCCTCTCTCTCTCCTGATCGGATTTTTTACCTAGCTGTATGCATTTCACTTTTGATTCTCTTACCCATCTACTCTTTCTTTCTGCGTCTTGTTGTGCTTCTTTCTCCTCCCTTGTTTTCGGTCTGGTTGTAATTTGTGTGAATGTGTGTGTATATGTATAGATGTAACATTAGCATACTAATACATTAGCATCATAACGTTGCATGGGAAATTCTTCTACTCCATTGGAAATAAGTTGCCCACGCTGTGTTGTGGACAGAAGCAGCTGTTCGTCACCTTGACATGTAAGTAGTTGCTCAGTGGAAAGTGACGTCTCTCGGAGTGGTGAATCAGCAATCGTAGAGATGTTGTTTCTTTCATTTTTCTTCTTGTAAGTGGAATAATAGAAGCAATTAAAAAAACAACAAATAACTTCAATATTTGCCTTGGGATTTGGTTTACAGCAGTACATCTAGATGAACTGTAACTTCCCCTTCCAACCCCTGTAGGATGGTAGAGGTCTCTAACACAGTGTCTGTTCACCTTGACGCCTAACTCTCAAGAGGCAGGAACTCCCTAGCTTCTCTGCCACATACTTCCTCCCATGACGTAACTTCCGGTACACATCAGTCTAACTTCTAACGTAACCTCTAAATCCTTTGTGAATGATACCGTCTCCAGTGGTTGTACAAACAAATAGTTTCTAGACCTGGGAGTAATGGTAACTAAAGGGGTAACTCCATAATCCCCCAAAGCTCCCAAATTAGGGCCTCATCACCAGATGTACTTTAAGGCCATACCAGGACCACTCACGTGAAGGTTGTCAACATCCTAAATAAAAGTAGTATTATGGACGCACACATGTAATGGTGAGTCCCCAGACTGCATTTATATCTACTTCACTACCGCCGGCTCCTAACATTATTACTAACCCTAAGCCTTATTGAAAAGATTTGTAACGAGCAACTTTTTAGTTATATTCAATAATTAGTTCCTATTTACTTGCCTCTCCACGAGGGCAGAGTTAGACACAAGATCGGTTTTTAAGGTAGGGAAAATCAAGCTTCCCAAAAGGGACGCTCTGAATTGGGAAAAAATTTAAATTGCCAAAGCCATACCTATCTTGTAGGTATGGCCTTGGACTGACTTAATTAACAACTTCAAAATGATTAATGTGATTTCTAAATATGGAACAAAGTGAGTTATTTCCCTTGTTATAGCGAAATATTTTGGAATGTTTAAACAGTTAAATTCATGTCTGAACTATATATCTTAAATCAATTCTGTAAATTTTCTAATTTTAATTATTTTTTCTTTTTTTCTTATAATTAATAAATTGAAATCTGTCTACTAATTGTATTAGTATTTGTGATCATTTTGTTTATTTTTGTATATTTTTTAATAATTAATTGTAAATCTATCTACTATTAGTATCTATGATAATTTTATTTTATCTTATTTATATTAAGATAGTTAATTGTAAATCTATCTATTTATAGTACTAAATGTGTTATTCAATTATTGTTTAAGCTATTTTTTAATTTAATTTAATATTTTAGATTAATTGTTAATCTATATACTAAGTGTTTTATTCTATTAATACTTGTGATCATTTTATTATTTATTCATATATTTTCTCCACTAATTAATTGTAAATCTCTATCTACTATGTGTATTATACTATTTGTATTAGTTATTAGTTGAGATTTAATCCGTATCGCTAAAAATAACATTTGAAAATCACACTCTCTATTTAGTGAATTTCCGACCAATTATACTTTGTGTGGAACTGGACTTTTACGACTTTTACTTAAGTGGTACGTTTGTTCTTGTAATGGTTGGTATGAGGATTATAATTAAGCGGTAGAATTTACCACATTCAGGGAAGTTCTCTAAATTTGACTAAATTTAGACTTTTAACCTCTCTGCATTCTATAAGACATATACTACCATTTGCAGACACGTTTCTTGAGTTAGTTTATTTTCCATAGATTAAAAATAAGTACAAATAGAAGACTAAACCTATTTTATTTGATAGAGAAACTTTCAAAGGGACATAACTCTTAGTGTGTGCGCTGTGACTCTCCACTTGGAGTTGATCAATTTCCATATTTGAATGATGAAGAATATTATGAGAGGATTGAAAATGGTCAATGGAATGGACAAAATTTGAATATTTATGACGACGGTTTATTACAAATATTTGTTAATATTGGATTTGAAGACAACCATATTGTGGTCTGAAAGGAAGCACTCCAGTGGTAAGGTGTTCCACAGATGGGATGTCAGTGGAAAGAAACTCTGTTCATGGAAATTCCATTTGATGCTAGACACATGGAGGAAGAAAGAAAAGTTATTTGCAGTCGTGGTAGCTGTAAAAACAGTAATACTACTACTACTACTACTACTATTACTACCACTACTACTACTAATACTGGTGTAGTTAGTATTTTTATGCTCAATTCTTGTAGGGAAATATTCTTCCTCACAACACAGATTTACACTCTTACCATATATCAAATTAATTAAAATTCGATTAAAATGTCCTTAGTTTTTGTAAATTCATTCAATTTCAAACAAGACTTCACTTGATAATTTTTGTAACTTACATTTTTAAACAAATTTAAAAGCAGCCAGGCATATTTTGATAGTTTTTAAAATTGATATTTATGCAAAGCAAGTTGCTAACCCTTCCTAATTTCTTTTTTAGCAATTTTTTCTTTTCCAAAAAAACTTTTGGATTAATATCAGTTAAACAACATAATTTTCACATTATAGAAATATTTTCCAACGAAATTACCAGAAATTTGTAAAGTGGAGAGAGGCAGTTTGCCGTACTGAACTATCTACTCAATTAAGGTTCTAAAAATTTTTTTTAAATAAATGGAAGTGAAGGAATAAAATATTAAAATTATAGTTGAATTTCGTGTAAATGTGAGAAAATATAAAATAAATCAGTGATTTTTCTGTGAAAGCTGAAATCCAGTGAATTGGCAAAATAAATGGGAATGAATTTAGGTTTAACATAGCAATCTGATTCCTCTAAAAAATTAAACAGGTGATTTTTTGTTCCGAAATTTTTTAGATGAGGATGATAATTTGTATTATTTGGATTATTCCAACTACTATTCTCATCTTGATTGTCCTTTTCACAACGTTTCGGCTGATGTAACCTCCAACCTTCTCTAGGTGCATCTTTTCAAACTTGGGAACTTGGACAGAATTCCAAATGGAATCTTTTATTTAATCCATGAGGGGAAGATTGTTCCTATTCGGTCAACCATTACTGGAAAGAAGTGTTAATTTTATGCTATTCTTAGTTATTGTATGTAGTAAGAATTAACGAAGCAGCATTCACCCTAGGTGGGTTGAATAGGCTTCCTCCAAAGGAGTAAGTTTCTAAGGAATATCAAATCCACAAGCGGCCCCCAATCGTATGTATATCCCAGTCAGAGGAGATGACGACGTTAAGCTTTTGCAGTTCTTGCAGGAAGGTGTCGACGTCCTCCTACATACAGCGCCTGGTATTCCCAAATAGTCACCCATCTGGTACTAACCAGGCTCAATGTTGCTTAACTTCGGTGATCTAACGAGAACCGGTGTGTCAACATGATTATGCCGTATATAGTAGTAAGAATTGATTATGGCATAATCATGTTCACACACCAGTTTTCATTAGATCACCAAAGTTAAACAACATTGAGCCTGGTCAGTACCAGATGGGTTACCATTTGTTAAAACCACCACCTCCCCTGCAAAACTAATGGCATTGAAATAGTATCTGCAGTTGGCAGATAAACCGAACCATTGGTCAACAATGGCCGCAGAGTAGTAGCAGGAGGCAAGTCAGTCATGCTGATCATGGCTTTTGTATTGTGCGAGATGGTGTATCATAAAAAAAACAACTGGTGGAAGAATGTTAGAAACCTCATCACTGTACCTCTCCAAGAAAATCATGAAATAGTATGCAAACTGGTTGTCACTGGTATCAATGATTTCCTGTTTGAGTGAGCTTATTCTTATTTATTTACAGATTTTGTTACATAAAACTTTAATAACATAAACCACAAAGAATTTTTACTTTCTCTTAGAAACAAACATTATGATATTCGGCATAGGTTTCAAAAGAAAAAAATAACAAATTTAACACCAACTTCAAACCATTTTAAACAAATTTCATACATTATTCCAAGTGGAAATAGATAACATTTGCATTGTTTTCATAGGATTCTTGCTTTTTAATATTAATAATAATACTAATAACACATGTAATAATAATAATAATAAGAAGAAGAATAAGAATAATAATAATAATAAGAAGAAGAATAATAATAAGAAGAAGAAGAAGAAGAAAAAGAATGACAAGAGAAGAGATCCACGAAAATACCTGGGCATGGCTAAAAAAGGACACTTGAACAGAGAAACAGAATCTCTGACAGCTGTACAGAACAATGCGATTAGGACAAACTACATTAAAGCTAAAATAGATAAAACCCAGGAAAACAGTAAATGCAGACAAAGAGACGAAACAGTAAATCACATAATAAGTGAATACAGCAAACTAGCCCAAAAAGAATACAAGAACAGACATGACTGTGTTGGGAAAGCAGTACACTGGGAACTATGCAAACGACTGCATTTTGAACATGCAGACAAATGGTACAGATATAAACCAGAGACAGTACTGGAAAACAAAAAACACAAAATCCTCTAGGATATGGAGGTGCAAACAGATAAACTCATACAAACAAAGAGACCGGATGTCAGTTGACAAGAAGGAAAAATCCTGCCAAATCATAGATTTTGCTGTACCAGCAGACGACAGGGTGAAGATCAAGGAGAAAAATGATGCAAATACACAGAACTCGCCAGAAAATGAAAGGTATATGGAGTTTGAAGAAAGTCAATATAATAACAATAATCGTAGGAGCACTAGGAACAGTCCCGAAAAACCTGGAAAAAAAATTGGGAGAAATTGGAATCAAAGGGAAGACTGAAACCATACAATAGACAGCAATGATGAAAACAGCTTAAATCTTAAGAAAAATCCTACAAATACTAACCAGTCACACAGAAAGGGTAATAGAAAGAAAACAAAAACACAAAAAGAACGCTATATGAACCCAAGGAACAGAAACTGCAAGAAATTTCATAAAAAATAATGGAACCAGCCTCAGCTGATACCACACAAAATAATCGTGAAGAGTCAAGAAGGATGGAAAGACCAAGGAGGGAGAGCACTAACCAAATCTCCGCTGGAAGAGTGCGAAGAGTACTAGGACCTTGGGGAGGCTTATTGCCACTCAAATCTCAGAAAAGACCATATGGTTGCTACCAGCAAGAAATCAATGGTAAGCGACTGTTATGATAACCCAAAGTCATTTGCAATAGTTATCGTAAGAGGTGGAGAGTACTGGAAATCTGGGGAGACTTGTTGTCACTCAGACTTCAGGGAACACCACCGGTGATTATCAGTGAGCAATCACTGATGATGACCTGTGTGAGAACTCCTAGCGAGTAAATAATAATAATAATAATAATAATAATAATAATAATAATAATAATAAGTTTATCCAGCTTTTATTTTTCCCTCAGACATCTTTACAAAAGGGGGAGTTAACTCTGGGTTAGTTTTGAGAAATTTACTATCCTTTGCTTTCATAAAAAAGGAGTCTTTTGCCATACATATAGAGATTATTTACAACACAATTATAGGAAATGAGTATTATTTTCTTTAAAAAGAAAACCTTTTTCATTTCAGGAACTTGAAAGCAAAGAGTGGATATAGAACAAAGGGAGAAATGAGAGAGAAAAAGAATAGTTAGCAAGAGTAAAGAGAGAGAGAGAGAGAGAGTGAGAGAGTGAGATTGACTATTAGAGAGAACACTGATAGAGATAGAGGGGGAAGAAAATCGGGTGAGTAAAGAGTGAGAATAGAACAATGGAGAGAGAGAGAGAGAGAGAGAGATAGCTTTTTTCGCATACAATTTTTTAAATTTTGATTAAAAAATCTTTTCTCTGATTTCTGACATGTTTGATGTCAGAGCAAACAATTCCATGATTTAAACATTAACTACACTACATTAACTATTTTAAATAATACATAAACAGTGGTTTTAACAGTACCATGGTAGTGTAAAAAAGTAAATTAATAACATTGTTAATGTGTGCTTCTTGCCTATCCGTGAATTACACACTTTATCCTTCTATTAATCCATTATTTATGAAAATCTATAAGTAAATACATACCTATCAATGACAGACAGGTCGGCAGTCAGATGTTTTTACTTTTCTATTTCATTTTTTCATACATTGTACATTTTTATTTTTTTGTTCTCTAAGCGTTACATCTTTTCAGCTGAGCAACGCTGGGTAGGAACAGTTAGTATATATATATATATATATATATATATATATATAATAATTTTTTTTATTGTTTTCGTGATACAGACAAATCAACAGATTCAGATATCTATGGTGAAGCATTTACCAAATGCTAGAGGGAGTCACTGTTGCTGAATTCTAGCAAGATTCGAAACTGCAACCACAGTTACTGTAGCCCAGTGCCTTTACTGTCAGGCGACGAAACTCGACACAATTACAAGGACATATTATCACACATAAATGTAATTTTTGTTTTGCTGATAAAGACAAATGAACGGATTCACAGTGAAGCATTTACCTAAATACTAGAAACATTACACTGTGTGTCGCACCCCATATGGGGGGGGGGCATCTATAATGTTTATTAATATAAAATATACTTATCCATGGATGTGTGAAATTTGAAAACGTAACCACCGTTACTGTAGCTCGGTGCCTTTACTGTCAGGCCAGCCATGACACTTGTCAGAATTACAAGGACATTTTACGATAAATGCACTGAGTTGCAGTTTCGAATCTCACTAGAATTCAGCCACACTAATGAGCCGTATTGACGACGAAATGCATATCCGTGGATAATTATATTTTATCAAGGGAGGAGCGAGAGCGCTCTATCCCTTAATAGACTTAAAAAATGGCCTATGCTGGAAATCTCATTTCTTTGATCAATCATAACTCAAAAACCAATAAACCAAATTAGTTAAAACTTTGCACAAAATTTTTATTTGATAGGTTCTATAAGTGTGTAGAATTTCAGCATCATTAGTCAAGGCAACCCAGAGATCCAGAAAGTTCAATCATGAAATCATGTTATCTGTGTGTACGTACGTATGTGCCACCCTGTATCTCATCAACTATTTGATGGATTCAGCTGATTTTTGGCAGAGATAGAGGTTCTAGGGTCTAGTTGATGGCATTTTAATTTCAGTTTACCATATACCTTAGTTTTCCAGAAAATTCCAAAAAACCTTAAAAATGACCATTGTATTGAGGCATAGCCTTTACAAAAGTAGTGACATTCCATGATAAATGCCAGTATACTGAAATCATATGCCCTTAATAGAGTTAAGATGAAAATTCATATACACTAAATGTACAAAAGCAAGGAAATTCCCAAATTTTTACACTTTTATTGTCATTAAGGGTATGCGAGCACAACAGGGCTATCTATTTTACTGGTAGGAATTTTTCTTCAACGCATCTCACACACTTCATCCACTCATGCATAGAGATTTATACTGTAGTGATGTGATAATGAAATGGTTTGGTTGATATGTAGTCATACCCTTAATGACAATAAAAGTGTAAAAATTTGGGAATTTCCTTGCTTTTGTACATTTAGTGTATATGAATTTTCTTCTTAACCCTATTAAGGGCATATGATTTCAGTATACTGGCATTTTTCATGGAATGTATATATATAGTTACTCATATTACAATTTTGTCTTACTGATGTTCTAATCTAATATTTATAATTATTTGTTTTCATCATATTGTATTTAATTTGAAAAAAAAGCTGCCGGATAAAACAATTTCAAGTGTTTAGTGGAGGGGTGAAAGTAAATAGTAAGTCAAAGCCCCCCCCCCCCCCCTGCGGCCTTAAATGAATTAGGAAAGAAATCCTTCACTCTATTTCCATAATGAGACTTTTTTTTTTTCGTTTTTTTCGTTTTTTCTTTGTATACCAATTAATACGTTTTTTCTTTTTTTTTTTAATTTTCCAGTTTGAGTCGTTTTCTTTTCTTCTAATTCCTTTTTTTAACTTCACCGATTGAGACGTTATTTATATGCATATGAATATTAGTGCGAACACTAGCGAAGCATAATTTTTCTTTCCGTCATTTTTGATGGAGAATATACACTCGTATATATATATATATATATATATATATATATATAATTCTTTTTCTTTCAGTTAAACCCACAGAGGTTTACAGAGAAACGAAAAGCACAGAATATCCAAAGTGTCAATCAAAACTTTGATCCGAGCAAATTTAATTTTACAAAGATTGCCAAACAGGAGGTTCTTTTATATCCAATTGGATCGCATTGGTCAGCAAGTAAACCAGTGACGCCATCCACTACATCTCTCACTGACATCTTCAAACATGTAAGTATCATCAGTTTTTGTATGAACTTTGGGGATGAGAAGTTATCATTACTAGCAGGAAGATCTGGTGTTGCCCAGGTGGAGACATATTGTCGGATGTAGCGTTTAAAGAAAAATAATTATGTTTACAATTTATTTATTTTTTTGAATAAGATTTTTTCCAATCCGTTTTAAGTTTTTTCCTTATTTTATTTTTGATTTCAATAAATAGTAATAAATTGATAATAATAATAAATAAAAACAAATTTAATGTGCATTTATCAAAGTTACGTATAGACGAGAAACACACACACACAAGATCGTGTCTGATTGTTTTATTAATAGAGAAATTAATAAAGCAAAATGTCCAACACTATGTCATATTTTGAAAGTGATCTTGAAGCCTTTAAACTGTCGTTTAGATTTAGGTAAAGTAAATTATAGCTCAAATTAACAGTCAAGTATTATAGTTCAGTTGTGCTCCTCAGCCAAAGGAAAACAGTAAGTTTCAAACAAACGCCCATTGTATAAAAAAGTACAAAATCAGTGAAAGCCAACTGGATTATTTTGTAGAATAGTGACTCCTTCGAACACAGTCTTTATGTCGGTAGACTTCAACGTTCAAAAGTGATTAATCAGCCTTCATACTGTCACATAGAGAGTTGTTTGGAGCTAGAATTAAAGTCTAAATGTGAATGCCGGGTTCTACGGTCCATTTTGTACTCCCAAACCAAGGTCAAACAGTATTTCACAAGAAGGAGACACTATTCTAGATAATTAAAAAAAAATACTAATCCTCGCTGATAAGACAGGTCTAACTTTGTGTTGTCGAATATATTTTTAAAATAATTAAAATTGAAGGGGGGGGGGGTATAAAGTAAGAAACAAGTTAATTAATGTTCAAATAATTAAACCAGAGGAAAAAAGTTTTAGAATTGTGAAGTGGTTTGTGTGAATGGTAAGACACAAATATGATGAAATAAATGGATGAAAACGATTCTATTGAGATCAACAATATAAAATGATTTATTAACAATTTACAACTGGGAGAATTACTATGAAATGAGGAGGTTTTAATTGTCGGTCACTGAGCCGATGTCAGAAGTGCTCTCTATCGAATCTTCCTATTCTGTTATCGTTTAGTCAATCCAGGGGAAGATAAATCATGCTTCAAAATGTCTTTTGGCAAAGGAGATAACTTTAGGGTACAAGAGTTATTTTCCTTTAAATATTATTTCCTAGATCGATTTTGTTATCTATCTAACAATCAATGTGTGTACAGAATTAAAAAAAAATGTCCAGTTTATTTTGTGTTTGCTTATAAAAATACTTCTTAATAATGATTTTACTTCTCTAAAGACAAGAAAGTGGATCTTTTCGTGACTATGGACAGCTAAAAGTCGTTGTTTTCATGACATTTTTTAAAAAACAAACAACAACTATAACAACGGCATGGAGACGTGTTTGGAATTTTCGATCCACCTTTAAAATAATGTAGTACATATCTACCGGAGACTTCTCCACTTTCAGTCTTCTTTATAAATGTTAGTGGTTTGGCTTCAAGCTAGCAACCTGTCCCTGTAAAATATTCTTGCTACAAAAACGGTCAAAAGTATGCCAAATTCAAATTTTTATGAATGCAATGGATCACTTTGACTGGGAGTAGCTAAGTGTAAGTAATAATAATAATAATAATAATAATATAGCAAACAGTAGTCATAAAGTCTGGACATTTTTTAAGAGGTTAACTAATTTGACCAAACACGGCTTGTTTTGCACCGCAATGTTCAGAAATAGATTCATTCCTTCATAATTTATTAATATCTACTTTCTTTAAAACCTTTGATGTGTTTACCAAATGAAATGCGGATGATTCATGATGATGTTTACCAAATTTTTATTTCATTATTCCGCATAGGATTTTCAGAGTTCAGTTTCAAACATTACGGTATCTTTCAGTCAAGTTGGTAAAATAAAAAAATGCGAAACTAAAATATAATAGTAACACTCCCGGGCAACGCCGGGTATGTACAGCTAGTTATATATACAATTATTCAGGGAGAACTGTAATATTAATTTATAATGAAACCCTGCATAAGCAATTAAATTTGAACACAAGCTTACAGGCAATTACTATATCAACAACAGCTTCATATCTTTCATCTCTGAAATTCCACTGCAGTCCATTTTCAGAAAAAAATGTGTCCTGTGTCACTTCCTATATATCTGATTAGTTAATCGCTGGTATAAAGGAGCATTTTATATTTTGTAAAATATTCGGTGCTTGTATTTTAAAAGTACGAAAAAAAGTTTTTTTTGTCTTTTACTATATGAGAGGTAAATAAAGGGCAGTAACTCTTACTTTGACTATTGAGTTGAGACTCGTAAGTGTGCACTCTGATTTTATGTAAGCAAAATCAGCTTTTCCACGCGTCCATAAATAAATAAATTTTAATATTTCCCGAATAGGTAATTTTGATTTGTCAAATATACTTTTATGTCTAATCAACGTTTTACTTGCACATGTGTAACGCCAATTGAAGCCATCAGTTTTTACTAGTGATGGCACAGGTCGCATCTCATGGCCACAGTTGCAGGTTTCTGCACCAGAAATAAGTCTGTGTGCTTGCAAAATATCAATCTGTTTCGCACTGTCTGATGTAAAATACAGTATGTCTTCAAACTTGAAAGAGTTAAGATCCGAACACTTACGAGTCGCAACTCAATAGTCAAAGTAAGAGTTACTGCCCCTTATTTACCTCTCATACAGTAAAAGACAAAAAAAACTTTTTTTCGTACTTTTAAAATACAAGCACCAAATATTCTAACAGAAACCAAACAGCCATCCATGGTAAACCCCTGAGTGTTCCATTGCCATTGCTCACAGAAATCACTATTTCAATTGCTTTCAATGAAATGCAGAGCCTGAAACCAAAGCTGCCTTAAAAACTGCCTGCAATCGCTGCAAAAGGGTTAATAAACTTAGAAGGAAAGTCAGTTGGATTCTCGATTTTTGTCATTGCTATGTTCCTTCCTACAAAATCAATCTTTCATCTTGAATAGCCATTTTGTTTTGTTAAGAACAACAAAATGTACTCTGAGTTAATTCCTTCCAGAAAATAATTTATCCAGTAGGATTTATTTTCGTATAACTTCCTTTTTTTTTAAAGGGAAGTAACTTTGTATCAGTCCATTACAAACTTACGCCCCTTTGTTTAGAAGAGAAAAATATTTTGGGTTTTTTTTGGGACGTAACTCTGTTTTCATCCATTGCAGACTTACTTCCTTTTCTTTGGGAAAAATATAAAATTTAGGAAAAAAGAAAAAAGAAAAGCAGAACAAATTGCTAGTAAATACACTATTGGGCAATAATGCTGGGTAGGTACAGCTAGTCAATATACTAAAGTAAAGTCAGTTGGATTGTTGATTTTTGTTATCGATACGTTCCTTCCTGCAAAATCAATATTTTATTTTGAATAGTCATTTCATTTTGGCAAACGTTAGTCTGTGTTGTTAAGAATAATTAAATGTAATTCGAGTTAATTCCTTTCAGAAAATAATTTGTCGGGTCTGATTTATTTTCGTATAGTAGTTGGCTTTTTTTTTTTTAAACTCTGTATTTGTCCATTATAGACTTACTCCACTTTATTTGAAAGAGAGAAATATTTTGGGGAAACTAAAAAGGGATGTAACTCTGTATTTGTCAATTATAAATTTCTCTTTCTTTGGAAAAATAAAATTAGGACCCCCACAAACTGTTTTTAAAAAAATGCAAAGCAAAACAAAACAAAAGCAAAGCCATTTTTTCCTCCATTCTTAACATGATATTTTTTTGTTTTACCAGGATGAAAATATGATCATCGTTAATGTGAGTCCTTTGGAATTTGGACATTGTTTGATTGTACCGCAAGTGAATCATGTTTATCGACAAGTAAGTCTCCTCTCATCATTCGAGATTTATCAACAACTGAACTGGTGAAGTTATTGAGGTTGTTCGGAAATTTTGTTACCGTGGTGATACCAGTGAGGCACAGGGTGGAGCAGATCCTAGTGTGATAGCTAGAATTAGGAGTGGATGGAGTAAGTTCAGGGAATTTTTGCCACTGTCGACCAAGGGAAGAGTCTATCAGGCATGTGTACACAGTGTGATGATCTATGGAAATAATAAATAAATGTTGAAAAAAAAACATTCTACAAATGTTGGTAGCCTTACTCCTTTACATATATACTTTTCTCTCGTTGGAACTGCACTAATACTGCACTACCCTCTTTTCTATATATATATATATATATATATATATATATATATGAAGAACGCTATAAATCCAATCCGTTTATATAAAACAATAAAAAGGTAAAATATATAAAATCTAGACTTCGACTAAAAGCAGATTTTAATGGAAAGCAAAAATAAATTATCCTGGTATCATATTTTGTAAAACAGGATTCCATGGTGTGGTTGAGCGTTGATATGCAACACGTTTTATAGTAAGAGCTTCGTAATTTTTAAAATGGCGTTTATCACGTTTTGCATTCAAACTCTTCATATATATACATATATTTATAAAGTTAAGTATGTGTGTGTGTGTGTGTGTGTGTATATATATATATATATATATATATATATATATATATATATATATATATATATATATGTTGTGTAATCTACGAAACTAATGAATGGATTTGGAATATATATTCTAAAATATACGGTGAGTAACATGGGCCTATTATTTTTTTTGTAAACTTTACCATTTAAGGGTGCGCCCATCTAAACTCACACCTGCCCTCACAAAACTTTTAAAATAAGTTAGATACAAAAAAATTAATAGGGTAAAGAATTGCTCTACATAAAATTTGAGTTATATTAAGTGATACATTTTTAAAAGGATTGGTGCACGTGCATGAGCATCAATAATATGTATGTGTTTGGTAAAATCCTAAACTATTAAACTTATCATTATGAATTATGGAATATGTATTCTAGGCAACAGGGTATGTTACTGTACCATTTAGGTGGGTTCCACCGAGTCTTCTTTTGGAATGGTGTTCATCTTCGCCGTCGCTGTCTGCATTATCTCTTTTTTTCGCACCTTTTCAAAAACAGCTGCACTCCGAGCAGTTTGGGGCCTGCCAGAACGCTGGTCACTCTCCACTGATGTGCGGCCATTTTTTAATCAGTTAAACCACTCCTTAATTTGTGTTACACGTCACATCTTCTCCAAACACCTGCTGAATCTAACACGACGGTGGAGATGAACGCCATTCCAAAAGAAGATTTCCAGAGGTGTTTCCGGCAGTGGATGGATCGGTGGGCTAAGTGTGTACAAGCACAAGGGGCCTACTTTGAAGGATATTAGGGTCCCAACTCCATCACGTATTTGGAATATTTTTTCTGGTCTAAGGTCGGATATTTTTTAGACAGGTCGCGTATATATATATATATATATATATATATATATATATATATATATATATATATATGTGTGTGTGTGTGTGCATGTGTATTGATAAACAATAATTTTTTACTTTTTAAAAAGTTGAAAGAGGATTATTGATTAAAATAAAAGATGTCTTAAAATAATAAATAAATATTGATTCTTTTTCCTTCATTTTTACAGGCTGTAACTACGTTTGGACTGACTCTAAGCCTAGAGTGCCTGCTACTCAGTAAACATCCGTAAGTTGAATATTT
This sequence comes from Sepiola atlantica, assembly GCA_963556195.1. Lineage (NCBI taxonomy): Eukaryota > Metazoa > Mollusca > Cephalopoda > Sepiida > Sepiolidae > Sepiola > Sepiola atlantica. The sequence goes on from OY744518.1 coordinate 172,577,144, forward strand.
AGTTATATCTTCTGTATGCAAAAATTGCTTGGAGGTAAATTGACATAATGTTGAATATCAGGTCTTGTGTACGGGAAATGGCACCTGGTGTGAATGAAACCTACTTCTTTTTTTTAACTAAAGAGTCACCATTTATCAAAGACATAAGGGTTGACACTGACATGCACCTGGCCGGAAGAAACAAAACGTGGTTGATTGACATGGAAACACAACTCTTCGGAAGATAAAACATATCTGGATTTGATACAAAAAGTATCTATAACGGTTATCCTGCAGACGCGAATACATGTGTCACAAAATAAACACCCTAATGGCATGGCTACATTGATAGTGAAAGTAAACGCTTACAAAACAAATTAATTATAAACCGTTCATATACAAAACATACGTTTAAAGCCTGATTAAATATTTGCAGATATTAAGAAACTGAAGCATAAAAACGTTTACCAAAATAACCCGAAAACAACCTAACCAAACTAATTCTAAACTGAGTTACTTCCCTTTGATAATTTGAGAAAAAACAAGACACTGGAAAATAGAGTTAAATTTGTCATGTTTTGCAAAAGTATAAACCTGTCAACTTGTACGATTTTTACTTCAATTTCTAGATCTTATAATTCAGTGTTCATTTCTCACATTTTTTTTTCCATATAAACTCTTTCTAGTTGAATTAATTTTAGAATTATTCACCTTTTTTTATTCCAATTTTTTTTCCCTTTGTTTTTGCTGAGGATTGGGCATGCCAAGCATTCACCTGCTTTTTCAGAGACTTCAACTTTTTAGGATTCTAAATGTCTCTTTAAGTGCAATTTTTTGTATTTCTCTTGCACTTAGTTCACCGGGTATATTTTCCAGGTAGTTTTTTAAGTTCTTTATCATGAACCCATTGACTCCTATGATTACTGGAATGGTTGAAATTTTCCTAAGGTTCCGTTTTTTTTTTTATGTCGTACATAAGACCTTGGTATTTAGTTCTCTTCTCCCTCTCAGCTCTGTTTGGGGACAGTCACTTCACCATTTATAGGCTGCAGCATTACTTGTTAAAATTGTACCGAATTCAACAGCAAGTACCTTTGGTAAATGTGTTGTATCGAGGGTATACTTATACTACTACTGCTACCTATAATAATTAGTATGTGGGTAACTATCTACCTACCGACATGTGTCACACTTTAACCATTTGTTAGCTTAGGCTCTTTTCTCTTCAACTGTTCATATGAGAGAGAGAGAGCGTGCTATACTTTGATTGGCTGAAGGTTTTGCAATTCAAAAGTGAAGAGAAAAAAAAAACGCTTCAAGAAATGAATCAGACAACTATGGGAGGGAAGGGGGTTATGTTACTGTAATAGAACAATATCAGAATTGAATCCAAAAAAGACAACACGGATATACACTCTTCTTCTATGTCCTATATAAAGGGCAGTTTTATGTGTATGTATGTGCGTATGTCCAGCTAAAACTTGAAAATTACGCAACAAATACCCATAAAGTTGATATTTTCTAAATCGGTCATCTTTCCGTCGTATAATATCGAAAAATTAAAAAAAAACATTAATTCCTTGATGTACAACTGACACAAATTTGTTATGGGGGGGTGGGGTGACAAATTTTTCGTTTTTAGCACACACCGCATGCGTAGACATCACACCAGAAGTTAACAAGCCAAATTCATAGTGACATTTCTTCATTGCATACTTCAATCGCTAAAAAACACTTGCAATTAAAAATAATTTTGCTGCATTTTTATGTGACGAGTCAAGGCCAGTAAATGAGAAATCTTTCTAGACAGAGGCAACCTTTGTGTCTTCTTTTTATTTAATTTGTTTTTTTACATTAACCATTGTTTACAACTTTCCTTGTGGCAAACTGAACGGTTCCATTCGTTATTCGTGAAAAGAAAAACGCTAAACTTTTTTGTGTGAGGCTGTCTGCCCGATTTAAAGTTTTACTTGCCTCCTTCCATTCGTTCTTCGTTAAAGAAAATCACTGGTAAAAAGTAATCATTTTGTTTTAATTAATAAAAAATATAAACTTTAATCAAAGTAGTTTTATTTTATCTCTTTTTCTCTTCGTAACTGTATGTACACGTGCTTCTACAGACTTTGAACCGAATCAAATTACTTGCCTCCTTCACAAACAAAATAAACTTGATGAAATTCTTTTAAAATATATCTACGTTCGTAAAAAAATTGTAGGTATAAAGTAATCATTTTATTTTAATTAATAAAAAAATATAAACTTTAATCAAAGTAGTTTTATTTTTCTTGATTGTTTGTAAAACACATTATTCATTTACAAAAGTTTGTTCTTAGTAAAAAAAATTTAACTTCGCTAAACAAAGAAATTTGTTACTGATTAAAATTTCGGAAACTGAAAAAAGTAAAAAAAAGAAAAAGGGAAGTGGGATTGAACCCTAAAACTAATGGTCTGTAGTCAGTGATTTTAACCATTACACCAAATGACAAGCTTACTAGAAATGTGTGAAAATCTGACTCTACTTTTATGTAGTAATTTGTAAAAACTGCAAGTCATTCCTAAAATTGAACCAGAAATAACCTTAGAGGCAGCAACTTTTGCATAAGCCCTACCCCATGCCTTTGTGTTGTGATGTTTTCTTTTAATTTTTTCAGTATTTAACACTAATTAAACATTTGTTTTCATAACAATAGAGTACTTATGTAGTTTACCTTCCGGCAGGTTACGTATAGGCATAAAGATTGGTTTCATGTTGTTGTTTTCGTTAAATATTATTAAATGAGGCATAATTTAGAGTTAAAATCCATTTAGTATTATGCATGTAAACTTAAGAAAAAAAACGAATTTAGGTACAAAAAAAGAGAATATCCAGAAAAATCAAAACATTTACGGCCACTCTAACATTTTAGGGCAGTTAACTAATTTTTTTACATATCTAACCCTAAGTTCGACAGGCAAAATCGTAACACCACACAAAGTCGCCGTAAAAAGTAAAATGCACAGAATTTATCTCTCATAACAAGAAAAAAAATTTCGTTAACAATCTATATCTAATACGTTACTTGTTTCTTTGTGGGTCAACTGGACCAGGTTTCGTATGGAAGAGAGAGATTGTTACACTGTTACCCCGGGCAATGGGGAGAAGGGGGCAAGGGAGAGGGGGCGACCGGAGAAGAGAGAGATTGTTACACTTTTGCTCCCGGGGAGAAGGGGGAATGGAGAGGGGGCGACCGGGGAAGAGAGAGATTGCTACACTTTTGCCCCAGGCACTACCGGGTAACCCCTGCTAGTCTATTATATAAAGGAGAGGTAAATGACTTACATTAATACATTAAAACAAGAGAGACTAATGGGCTGGGTGGAGGTAAAAGACAGTGGGGAGAAGGATATGGAAAAACAAAGAAGAGGGAATGAGAAAGATAGAGAAATAGATTGAGATAGAAGATTTAATATAAAGATGTTACACACACTTTAATCTCTTCTATTTTATTTTATAACCCCGGGTAGCCCTGCTAGTAAAAAATAAAAGTGAGAATCAATCATCACTTAAATCACAAAGTTCAGATTTAAGCAGACTTAGATGCCATGTCATAAGTGTTAAACTGATGTCAATTGTTTTAAAAGAACTAAGTATGTAAATATAATAATAATGAAATCATTGTGTCAAGTGTCCAGGTGCACAACAACTCAATCTAAAATGCATGCGCATGTGTATGGAGGGGGGGGGCATCAGGTGTAGTTTTAGCAGATTTTGGAAAGCATGAAGGTTTTAAAAGATGCAGTGTCTCAGCAGCCGACAACCGATGCAGGCAGTTTGTTCCATGCTTCAGCAATTCTAAGCGTGAAAAAAATGTTTCCGGAAGTCATGGGAACTGTGCCGTTTTCTGACTTTGTAGGCATGTCCATGTGTATTAGATCAAAAAGGTACTACAAGTTGTTGTTGGCTAGATGGTTAATTACTTTTATGGGTGTTTCCAAGTCAGTTGCTAGATGTTGAAGCCAAGGAAAGCAAAGCGTTCAGAGTATGGCAGGTGTCTGATGGGGGGAGGGGGTATATACATTTAATTTATTACTACAGGGATCACTTGCCTCTGTAATTCCCTTCCTGCTCCCTGTTTCGCAAACAGTACCAACATGCAGAAACTTAAATGTAATGTGAACAAATATCTTGATGTTCAACTCTCGACCCAGGTTGCCTCTATAAATCTGGCTCCTATCACAGTAGCCCCATACACTTCAGTGGCAATGTGCCTTATTGAGAGTGAGTAAAAGTAAAATAAAAAAATTCTTTAATTCCCGCAGAATGCTATTAACAAAGAACAGCACAAAATCATATGGGGTTTTATTTTTTTCTTCTTTACAAAAGCATATGGAAGCTGCCGATTTGTGCCAAAAAACTGACAAACCTTTTGACCCAGACTTGTAATTATGGCTGACTTTTGTTCGTTGCATGATTATCATCTTTCTTTCTTTCAACAGCGGATTCCGGATTGGTTTCAACAGTTTGTGTGCCATGGCATCTGTAAACCATCAGCACTACCACTGTTATTATTTGAATCAGCAACTGCCCGTAGAAAAATGCGTGAGTATTTCAAACATCTGATCATTTTGCAATGATCTGGCTATGACATGGAATTATATCCGCTGGGAGGCCTCAATTTGGGAGCTTTGCAGAAGTGTGCAGTCACATTTTAGGTAACGTTATTGCCAGGTCCACGATAACCTGGAGTGGTCGAACCTGTCAGAGTCTCATCTGTGGGTTAAATAGAATCTATTAAATATTTGAAAGAAAAGCATAAAACTTGTATTATTTGGATAATTTGGACTTATCTTATCTTGGATTTTATTCTCACAACGTTTCAGCCAATGTAACCCCCAATCTTCTTCAGGTGCATCTTGTCGAAATCAGGAAGGGTTCCGTTTGAAATTCCGTACAGATTCACGAGTTCGACAAGATGCATCTGAAGAAGGTCAGAGGTTATAGCTGCTGAAACATTGTGAAAGTAATAAGATGAGAATAGTAGTCTGAATAATCCAAAAAATGCTAATTATCACTCCTCATCTCAAAAATTGCGAAACTTAATTCTCAATTAAGTGATATCTTTTTTATTAGCCTTTTACAAAGTTAATGTTATATTATGAGGGGTCATGTATTCTGAAAACGTGTAAAGTTAGCTAGTATGGATTATGAACTGGGTGAAAGAAATAGGATGGAGTGCAAAATAGGTACATATATAATTTGGGACAAACAAAAATGTTCCCACGGTGATTCATTCTGAGAATCATAACACAATGGATGTGAGTTGGCCAAGATGAAACACTCGGATCAAAAAAAGGTTAGACACAAAGCGATATTGAGTTCTGTTATGACATTGGTTGAAGGGTCAAAGGGCTCTGACTTCACAGATCCTTGGTGAGAAATTAGCTTTCTAGACAGTTCACCATGGAGGCGTGAGATGGACAGACGTCCATTAACTGAGCTCTGCAATGCGTAGAGTCCGGGTGACATCGCCAGATATGGGCTATGACGCAGAGCAAGATCCCAAGAGCGGGACAAGAATATAGCCGATTGCATCCGTCACATTCCACAAACAGTATGAAAGTAAAGGAGAGAGTGAATGAAGGAACCGACGAGTGGAAATCTCTCCGATTGAAGTGTGAAATAAAAGGATAGAATCTCTCTCAAAAGTTTTGCCTTCGAGCGTTTTTGTCTCCCGTGCATGAGGACAGAGTTTGCCTACAAGACAGGTACTCCACTACGATCACGAGCCAGCAACGGAGATGGGTGTGCAAGCAAACCCACGACCAACAGTGAGGCAGAAATCTGTAAGGTAACTTTTTAATATTGATTTAAAACGTAAGAACGATTTGAAACATGTTAAGGACATTATAAGTTTAAAGGCTTTTAAGAACTATTGTTAAAATGTGAAGATAAAACTCTGTTAATTATTCTGCGTTTAAATGAACGCTAAATTTACTAAGAGGCCCGGACGACGTTTCTAACTTTCGCAGTGAGTTTCATGTTGTTTCGATTTTTGGTGGTGCCTCGAGAAACGTTGACCCCGGGGCCTTCGCCAATTTATGAACTATAAAACTATATAGAATAAGAGTTGTAAAGTATCGTTACAATATGATATAGAAAAAAAAGACCATTATGTAACATTAACAGGATTTTTGTTTTCTTATTCTAGAATGTACTCAAGCTTTCTGACTCCATGTATGAACTGACAGACTGGCCTGTTCGAGGATTTGTATTCCAGTTAGAAGGACACACCATTTCATCATTTGTCGAGTGAGTTCCATTTGAAGTTTATATTTAATATTGTCAATACATAATAATATATACATCTCATAACTGATTTTTGGGAGGTGAAAGTGGTGAAGTGGATAACAACGCCGACTGACGACCTGGGTATGCCAAGTTCGAATCCAGTTGGTTCTATAGCACCACTTTCACTTATGGATGTTGGCAACCTTCATGTGGTCCTTCCTGTAGCTAACAGATTCTAGAAAGAATCGGGGAGACCAATGCAATAACAGAAAGTCATACCATGCTTCTTCTTCTTTCGTTTGCTTCACAGCATCTCACTGTTAGATCACCAGCTCGGTTGAGAAAAGCCATGCTAATGTTTTGTTGTCTAGCGCAGCTATGCCGGCTTCACCGTTGGATGGTCGATGTTTAAGGCATGACTCGATGATGTGGTCTACTGTCTATTTAGAGTGACCACAGTCGCAGACAGCCGAGTCCCTGAGTCCCCATCCTTTCATGGTCGCGGCGAAACGGCCGACACCTGTCCTGAGGCGGTTGAGCATTGTCCACTGCCGGCGAGGGAGATCCATGCCTGGTAGGTTATCTGATTCATGCAGATTTATTATTTGTTATGACTGAATTTTATGTCAAAAGTATAACACAATATATATCTTTTAGGATCATATATTTGTCTATTGCATGTGGAGAGAAAGACAGCGATCTTGCCCCTTTAAGTGATTACTAACAGTGTATTAGAGGTTTGTGGAGAGATAGAGAAGCTGAAAGGGAAAAATCCTCAGAGTATTTTCTCACTGTAGTTGTAGTCATTATTATCATCATCATTATCATTATTGTCATTATTTTTATTATTATTTTAAAAAAATTTTTTTATTTTTTTATTATTATTATTATTATTATTATTATTATTATTATTATTTTTATTTTATTTTTTTAATTATTATTATTATTTTTTTTTTTTTAATTATTATCATTATTATTATAATAATAATAATAATAATAATAATAATAATAATAATAATAATAATAATAATATATATATATATATATATATATATATATATATATATATATATATATATATTTATTTATTTTTATTTTTTACTCACTAGGAGTTCTCACACAGGTTATCAGTGATTGCTCACCGACAACCGGTGGTATTCCCTGAAGTCTGAGTGACAACAAGTCTCTCCAGATTTCCAGTATTCTCCACCTCTTTTCGATAGCCACCGCAAATAAATTTGCAGTATCACAACAGCCGTTTACCATTGATTTCTCGCTGGTAAGGACCATTGGTCTTCTCTGGGATTTGGGTGGTAATAAGCCTCCCCAAGGTCCCAGCAGTCTCTGCACTTCCAGTAGAAGTCTGGTTTGTGCTGTCTCTCCTCGGTCTTCTCATCCTCCTTGGCCCTATGCAAATATTATGTGTGGTGTCAGCCTAGGCTGGTACCATTTTTTTTTTTTTTTATTATTTTTTAATTTAATTATCATTATTATTATTATTATTATTATTTTTTTTTTTTTTTTTCGTCTTGTCTAATGCTGAGGTTAGACGTTTCGTAAATGACTTCCAACTTCTGTCTATGACCATATCGCTTGTGCTGCTCACCAGGATCAGGTCATCATCAACTGATTCCATCTATGTCTTAAGTGGTCTACCACGTAGCTTTGGACCATCAACATCAATGTGGGACACACTTTGGAGCATTTCAGATGACTGACAGCAGGTGACGTGATTATATCGGTTGATACGTTGTGTGATGTACTTTCTCATGAAGGCCTTTAGTGAGACTGGCAATTTTCTCCATCCGATGCCCTGCAGCTCAGGATCATGTCGTTCTTACAAGAGTACAGGTCAGACATATGCATTGTATGCTGCCACTCTTGAATGCAATAGGATTTCTGTGTTGTATTAAAATGATGGTCTGGTTAAGGAAATAATCTGGTCCTCACGCCATAGACAAATAGATTCACTAGTCATCACACTATTTCTTTCTTGGAAATAAAAGATACAACTACTTGTTTTTTTTTTCAGTTTACAAACTTATTTATTTTTTATCGGAATAGAGCATATAATAATCTGACATACCTTTTACAATTTATTTTATCTGGTTATCATACTCGTACCGGTTCATTGTATAACTCAGACGACATTTCGAGGTTATTGTTTAGGAGTTCATTTCTTGGCGTTTTTACTGTCTCGTTGCTGAATTTTCGTTTTTGAGTTCTTATTGTGACTTTTTTTATAATGTGACGATCAACACCTTCGGCTATATTATTTCTTATGATGCTGAAAGTTTAAAGGAGAAACGTAGCTTTGTTTCCTGTTAAAAAATGCGAAATTATTAAAAAAAATATATGAGAACAAAAGTTGAGACACTTTTACAAACATTTATTTATGAAAAATCAGATTTTTTTAGTATTAGGGAGGCTCTAATCTATTATTATAGTAAAGCTGAGTTAATCACCGTTCGTTTCTTTAAGGTGTTTTTCACATAAAATACATGCTAAAATATTCCTCAGTTTTGGGATTGAGTTATGTTTGAAAAAAACTTCCATTTTAATTGTTCTCATTAACTGTAATTTGCAATTAACTCAACAAGTGACCATCTCTTACCAAGCTTCTATCTATCACTCTTCCCCTCTCTCAATGTACCTAGTTTGATCTCCATTTATTTTATATAGTATCTATTACTCTCACTTCTTTCTCCCTCATTTCTCTCTCTCTCTCTCTTTCTCTCTCTCTCTCTCTCTCTCTCTCTGTGTTTATTAACAGTCAAAATTAATAAAGAAAGGAAAGAATAAAAAGGTAGGAATACCGATGGGACGGATCATGGCAAATGTTGCACCTGCTCAGTCTGTCTATTTTTTTTGTGGAGGGGGGGGGGGGATTACCCACTCTAAATTTATCTTGTGTCATTCTTTGTTGCAGTGGGGAGAAGGGGCAGATAACCACAAATTTGTATAACAATGATGCAAAATATTTTCTCCTCTTCCTTTTTCTTTTCACAGAGTAATTATAAAAATAACAAAGTTTTTCCAGGAAGCTTCCATTGCACACAACCTTCTTCTCTCACGTGGATCTGTGTTCGGAACCTCCGGCAGAAATCACAGTCCAAACACTGTCCGTGCCTATTTGTGGCCAAGAAAAAAATTCAAAGGCAAGTAGACTGAATGTTTTTTTTATTGAAATAATTTGGGTGCAACGACTGTTTAGGGGACCCAAGCTCAAAATGGTTTGTTAAATGTGAGCAACTCAACATTCTTGGCCTTTTGACTAGGAGCAAAATGTAGTATCTGTTCTGATACTACACTTCATTTTTTCTGTCCTCAGTCAATTAAAAGAGAAATCCTCCTAGACTGAAGCAATTTAATTTTTGTTCCAATCCAGAGTTCTTCTTTTTGGGGAGCTGGATTTTCTCCACTTTAAAAACCAACCTTGTGTCTAACTCTGTCCTTTGTGGGGAGGCATATAAATAGGAAATCAAAGGCGCTTCTGCAACTGGAGTGTGCACACACAAAATAAAAGTGTTACGTCTGCTAATAAACGTTGTAATCGGTTTAATAATAACTCAAAAATGATCAAAGGACGAAGTATAACGTTTAAAAGATTTATTTAACAACTTACAGATTGAATTGTAATGTAGGAGCCGCTGGATGCGTTATGTTTATTTACTCCTCGCGGAGTTAGGCACAAGGCCAGTTTTATCTTACTCCCACAAGTAAGATGTGACCACAGCTTGGGTCGAGAAAGTGGGGTTAAAAGCCAGCGCTCGAGAGGTGAGATTACAGTCTGTGATCCACTTTTGTTTATCTCCCAAACTGTCATGACTGACGTTGTTTTTTCCTAAGGCTGATAACTCTCCTTTCTTTGGTGCAAGGGAAATAACTCAGTATTATTACTTTTATTTTAGTCTATGCCTAACAAAAAGTCACATTAAATGTAATTAAAAAAATCATTAACAATGTCAGGGACCCAAAAATATGTACTAAAGCTATTTTTGTGACTACGTGGTTCCTTTTAAGACATTCACAGCAATAACTCCTTTTTCTACCATAACCGCAAAGAACTTTCTATTCTCTCTCTATGTACCTAGAATAAAATGGAATTTCCGCAGAGTTTTTTTCCGAAAACTTCCCATCTGTAGAATCCATTGCTTCCTTGCAGAAGACAACATCAGCGTCTTCAAATCCAATGTCAATAAAGACTTTTTATAAACCGTCCTTCAAATTTTGTCCATTTCATTCATTATTTTCAATCCTCTCATAATATTCTTCATCATTCAACTGACAATCCATCCATCTCATTAACATGTATCGTCGAGTGGCTTTTAGCTGTGATAAATGGTGACTCATCAGTAAATATAAAGAAAAAAAAATACATGTGCAGAAGAATATATTTAAAAAATATCTGGAATTTGTAAAAAACAAACCAAAACCATAATTCTTTAAACCAACCCTAACTCTAAGCCTAACTCAATTTCGCTTAAAAACATTTTTATATTTTTATTAAATTATTTTTCAAAAAACAAACATTTTTATATTTTTATTCATTTATTTTTCAAAAAACAAACATTTTTATATTTTTATTCATTTATTTTTCAAAAAACAAACATTTTTATATTTTTATTAATTTATTTTTCAAAAAACAAACATTTTTATATTTTAATCATCTGCATTTATTTGCTGTCGGTAGCCATTTTGAAAACATCATCTAACCATATTTTGTATTATTTGGATTATTCGGTCTACTATTCTCATCTTGGTTGTTATTTTCACAGTTTCCGCCAATGTCTTAACTTGACAGATATGGAGAGTAGAAAGTGAACCTTGAGTTTACTGTTGGCAGCATAGTAACTCTTGCTTCTTTCCTATTTTTTTCTTTTAGTCTTCATATGTCATGGGCAATGTTTCAGACAAAAGTGAAAAAATTGCTGTTTTCTAAGTCAACTGTTGTTTTGGGTGGGTGATATGTGGAGATTTTAAATCCTCTCATAATATTCATCATCATTCTACTATCAATCTGTCTATCTCATTAATCCTTATCCTCAAGTAGTATTTTTTAGCTTTGATAAGTGGTGACTCATTAGAAAAAAACATTACAGATTTATCTTGATTTAGTGATCTCGTTATTCAAAAATCCTTTCCTACTAAATGAATTATTGGATCACCACAAAAACTATTAAATAACACACCACAAATTCCTAATTTATTTCTATGTATTTCTGCTATTTCTTAGTATTTTCTTCCACAATTAAATCTAACATTCTATTTACTGACTTACACATATTTCTTATCATCTCAAATTGGTTCTTCTAAGATAAATGATGGTGGTGGTGGTGGTGGTGGTGGTGGTGGTGATGGTGATGATGATGATGATGATGCAGCAGCAGCAGCAATCATTGTGTTCAATGCTGAGATGAAACTCATCAAAAATGCATGTACATGTGTGCATATGTATGGAGAGGGGACATCAAGGGTAGTTTGGGCAAATTTTGGAAGCGTGAGAGATTTAAAGGATGCAGTGTCTCTGCAGCCAACATTTTGTTCCATGCTGCAGCAATTCTGAGCATGAAAAAATGTTTCTGAAAGTCATGGGAGCTGTACTGTTTTCTGATTTTGTAGGCATATCCATATTTGTTCGACATCTGGAGATCAAGAAAGATGCTGAAGGTTGTTGTTGACAAGATTGGTAATAATTTTGATGTCAGAGCTTCAGTGAATCCAATCCCATAGAAACAAGGCATTCAGAGTATAGCAGGTGTTGTATACTTGTTGTACATCTCTGAACAGTTTCCAGGTGGTCAATGTTCTGACCAAGATAGGAGTTCCAAACTGATGTGGTTTTACGACCTGGAACTTGGCGGAGAAAGGAAAAGGGAGAAGTATTCCCTCGTATAATTCTTGCAATCAGGGATTAATATGTGATATTATTATTTTTCTATTAATTAACAAGTTTATTTAATTTTTGTAGTTGGTTAATTAACATTGTTTCATTGTTACAGTTTATTTACTTTTTATTGTTTTGTGTACATTAATTGACAAGTTTAATTAATTCTTTTTACTTTGATTGATTAATTTATTATCATTGTTCAGGTAATTTGTATATAAGTTTATTTAATTTTTTTTCTTAACATTGTTTCATTGTTCAATTTATTATTTCAGCATCCCAAATTGTCTCTCTTTTGAAAATAAGCTTATTTTTTAAGTCAATCCTAGTTATCACCCCTGCATTAACGACCACAACGACACCAGCATCATGGTTTCCAGGTGGTCAGTATTCTGAGCAACATAAGGGTTCCAGACTGATGATGCGAATTCTAAGTCTGGTTGCACCATAGCTGTATAGAGTTTCAAATGAATAGCTGAAATGGCTAACAAATAAAAGATATTCCTTCACACAAGAAATAGTTAAGATTTAAACTAAACTTTTTTTTAGAGATAAGTTAAATTATTAATTACTTCCATTTCGTTTTTTGGGGGATTATTCGGACTACTGTTCTCATCTTGGATGTTATTCTCACAACATTTCGGCCGGTGGATCTTATTGAACTCGGGAATCTGTATGGAATTTCGAATGGAAACCCTTTATTTGATCCACAGGGGTAGCTTGCTCTCGTTCCATCAGCCATGACCGGATAGAAGTCTTAAATAATTTGTAATTGTATTCTTAGTATCTTAGTAGCACTGAGGATTGAACCTTCAACCTCCAGAAGACTGTCACTTATTACTTTATCCGTTACACCACGGGTCCTTGTGGACGAGAACAGTAGTTTGAACAGTCCAAATAATGCAAATTATCAATCCTCATCTCAAAAATTCTGAAACATTTCAGTTTTTATTTCACTTGTGGTGATTCCATTCTGGAGTCATCACAGATATTAAGAGTTTGTTGAGTGTTTCTTGTGTTAACAGTCTGAGCTAAGTTCTATACATACAATTCTAATAATATGTTATGCAGATTTGTGTAGAAATGTAATATTTCAAGTTTTAGAATTTCAATTTTTCTTTCTATGCGAATGAAACAACTTTGATCGACATTTTTGTTCCAGATTCACACAAACCGTCTATCATGATAACTCGCTTTGACTAAATCAAAAGTTTTAGTTGAATCAAGTTATCGTTCTTGACAGTTTCTGAGTAAATCTGGAAAAAATGGTGCTGGGAGTTGTTCCATTCGCATGGGAAGAATTGAAAATCTAGCATATAAAGTAAAGACAACTTCTTTCTCTTCTTTTTTTCTGGTAGCTATAATAATGGGATGAATTGAAAGAAACAACAACAAATAACGCCATTATTTGCCTCTGGAGTTTAGTTTTTACTTTTTTCAGCAATTTACAGCAATCTACATCTAGATGAGCTGAAATTTTCTAACCCATCCCGTAGGGGTAATTAACCTTAAAAAAGATCTCTGGTCATTTTGATGCCGTACACCCAAAAGAAGAATCGAATTCTCTGCTACTTACTTCCTCCCAGGACGTCATATCCTGCAACATAGTCATAATTATAGTCTGTTAAATTTCAAATGGAATTTTCTACTACTCTAAACTTATGCTTACTCTAGCTTTATGTGGAAAACTACCGTTTTTAACATTATTTTTACACACCTACCTCTGATCTTGCTACAAGCTTATGTTGTCATGGAATTTTATTTTTGCAATAGAGATTTTTTTTTAATTATCAGAAAAAACAGAATCATGAAATCGTTTTTTGTTAAGATCAAAAACAAAAAAAATTGTCAAAAGTCATAGGCTCAGAAAATAATACAAGTGTAAAAGACATAACTGTTGCTTTTATTTTAAACTGCCACAAATCAGAGACCAATTATATTTTCAGCACTTCAGTTATGATGGCAGGTGAAAGGAACATGTTTAGCATGACACCATATCTAACATCACTCATAAGCCATATTATTGAAAAACAAGTCAATGTTGTGCTTTTAATTATTGAAGTTAGAAATATTACAAGTATTATTTTTTTGTAAGAAATATAAATTATTTCTGTTGCCCGGGATGCAGCAAAGTAATTTTCTTTTTTTGTTTGTACATTTTTTTAAACTTATAGAAATAAAATTTTAGTTGTAGGCGACACAACGTTTTTATATTCTTCAATTTGAATGAGTTCCCTTTTATTTTGGGGTCATAATTAAAAAATATCTTTCCGTATTACCAGTTGTCCGGGTGGGACTACTTAATTAAAAAAAAAAAAAACTATAGCAAAGTACATTATTACAGTGCCAATAACGAATGACAATTGACTAGTCAGAATCAAAGTTTGATGTCAGCTTAAATGCTATTCAGGTTCAACTTTTAAAATCTTGCAAGATAACTTTATATGTTAGATATACATTAGCTATACCCACCTGGCATGCCCATGATGCAATGAAAAAATAATTCTATTTTTTTAATTTTTATTTTTCTGCACATTTTTTTAAACTTATACAGGAAAAGAAATAAGATTTTAGTTGTAAGGGAAAAAACTCTTTATATTCTTCAATTAAAAATATGAGTTATTCCTCTTGCAGATTTTGACTTTTCGGGCATAATTCAAAAATGTTTCTATATTACCAGTTGTCTTGGCAGGACAACATAATTTTTAAATAAACTAGTGAAGTACGTTATTATAGTGCCAATAACATGGGACAACAATAACAAATGACAATTGGCTAGTCAGAATCAAAGTTTTATATGTCAGCTAAAAGGCTATTCAGTTTCAACTTTTATAATCTCACAAGATAACTTTATATGCTTGATAGACTGGTTTAATTTGTTTGTTTTTTACGGCATATCAACCATCTATGGGTTATTTAATGCCAAATATAGTTGTCAAATATAATTCTAAAGGTAGGATACATTGTTCATAGAATACATTGCTCCTAGAAAACATTGCTCCTAGAAAACATTACTCCTAGAAAATATTACTCTTAAAAAACATTACTCCTAGAAAACATTACTCTTTGGAAACATAACTCTTTGAAAACATTACTCCTTGGCAGTGGTAATCTTCCTTGTTCACAACATGATTGACTCTCAGCCACCATCTCTTAGCTAGTATCTATTTGGGAAGAAAACAAAAAGGAGAAATAAGGTTTTGATTTTTTGAAAAATCACATTGAATAATACATTTGGGGATGAACTTATAGATATTAGGACATGACGTGACCAACTGATCGATCGGATCAGGCCTCTACGACCTCCCATCTAGCCGAAGTAAGGGCTGAAGTAGTGTTGCAAGTCACATGACCATTTACGCAACCAGGCCACGGACTGTTCAACCATTCCGTCCTCAGACATCATGGGTCGCCACTCACGGCTTACTGGTGGCCCCGTTTTCAGGGAGAGGGGTATCTCTCTGCATGGGTTTGCAGTTGGCGAATTTGTGACCCTGTTGACAGGGCAGATATGTTGGGATAAGATATAAATGATTTACCTGATCGTGTAAGATCAAAAGTAGAATTATTTGCTGCTGTTGATGTTAAATTGCTTGTTGCGCCATTATCACAAAATATAATACAAACAGATCTCGATAGTTTATCGAAATCGGAAAATACATGAAAATTGAAATTTTATACAAAAAGTGTCATTTAAAAGTAATAATATTCTTAAACTATTACGTCTTCATTAAGGAACGCTAAATCTAACTAAAACAATAAGAGTTATCACACTTGAACTGCATTTGTTCAGAACATAAATTTTTAAAATTCGATGCTTCTCCATGATCACACTTAGATTGAATATGAATGTCATAAAAAAAAATAGCAAGAAACCTTTATGTTGTACTTACTTGTGAGGGAAAATAAATACTGTTCACCAAAAATTACAGAAATTCATCCAGTAGTTTTGTTTTTATAAAATAAATTGAACTTTTAGGCATATGCAGAATATTGCCATGATTATCGGCATCATTATGAAAGTCAAGGGAAATAATTCAAACTTTTGGGAGAGAAATGAACCTTTTTTTGTTGTTTAAATGCGAAAAAAGGGACTTATCCCCCTTGAATATAATGATAATGGTGGCGATATTCAGCGTATGGTTAAAAGTTTAATTTATTTTATAAAAGCAAAGCTACTGGATGAATTTCTGTAATTTTTGGTGAACAGTATCTATTTTCCCTTACAAGTAAGTACATCATAAAGGTTTCTTGCTATTTTTTTCTTTTGACATTCATATTCAATCTAAGTGTAACCATGGAGAAACACCGAAAATTCTTTACTAATTATCATACGAGAAGGGGGACAATAAAAATATTCAGAAAA
Organism: Sepiola atlantica; assembly: GCA_963556195.1. Classification (NCBI taxonomy): domain Eukaryota; kingdom Metazoa; phylum Mollusca; class Cephalopoda; order Sepiida; family Sepiolidae; genus Sepiola; species Sepiola atlantica. Next base: position 172,593,644 of record OY744518.1, read on the forward strand.
TATTTTCTACAATGGGGAAGGGGAGGGGTCAAAATTATTTAAAAATAATAAGAATCAGAAAATAATATCTACATAAACGCTTGTTTTATGGGTGGGGAATAATTAAAAATAATAATATTCTTTGTGGAGAGTGGCGGATTGTTTAAAAATAATAATATTCATAAAATACTGTCTACAATATTTATTTAATCTTTTCTTTCTTCTTTACAACTCGCATGTCTTAATTATTTCTTTAAATGTGTTTTAGTTCTTATTTTACGAGTTATGTCCCTTGAACTGTATTTGTTTAGAACAGCTAAAAGAAATAAAATAACCTTTCTTTACTAATTATCCAATGAGCGGGGTATTTAAGAAAATTGATAGTCAGAAAATACTGTCTAGAATGTGGTAGGGGTGATTATTTAACAACAATAATATTCATAAAATACTGTCTACATTAATGATTATTTTAGAAGAAGGTAATATTGAAAAATAAAATTCTTTTAGAGGGAGTTGATTGTTTAAAAATAATAATATTTATAAAATACTGTCTACAATATTTTTTTTTATTTCGCTTTTACAGCTCCCATTTCTTAATTATTTTTTTAATGTGTTTTATTTCTTATTTATCAGTTGGGGTTGTACATTAATATTGTGGGGGTCTGCGTGAAATGAAATATTCCCGGGCAACGCCGTGTCGGGTCAGTTAGTAATAATAATGAAATCAATGTGTACTGTGCTCAGGTGCATTCCAACTCATGGAGGGGGGTATTAGGTGTAGTTTTGGTGAATTTTGGGAAGCATGAGGGTTTTAAATAGTGCAGTGTCTCAGCAGCCAACAACTGATGCAGGCAGTTTGTTCCAAGCTTCATCAATTCTGAGCGTTAAAAAAATGTTTCTGAAAGTCATTGGAGCTGTGCTGTTTTCTGACTTTGTACACACCTGAAAATTAAAAAGGTGCACAGGGTTATTGTTGGTGAGATGGTTAATAATTTAGTGGGTGTTTACTAAGTCGGTTGCTAGATATTGGAGCTTTAATCAAGTTAAGCATGGGGAAACAAGATGTGCAGAGCATGACAGTTGTTTGATGAAAGGCATCGGGCTTCTAGACTGATGATGCAAATTCTAAGTGTGGTTGAACCATAGCTCTATACAATTTTAAATAAGTGGCTGGAGAGTGGCTAACAAATGTATGGCTGGGTGATTCTAAGACACCTGCGACCTTCTTGACAATTTTAGAGATGTGCTATGTAACTGCTGGTTTAGTATTATTAAACTGGGCTAATATTCAAGAGAGCTGTGGAAATGTATAAGATTATAAGTTACTAGCTGTATCTACCGGGCGTTTCCCGCAAGTCTTTTTGCTTTCATTTTTGTTTAGCTCATCCACCTCCCTCTGCGCTTTTTGCTTTTTCATTTACAATATTAAAACCAAAATAAATTATGGTAGGGGAGTTTTTTGAATTTGTTTATTATGAATTTTTGAATGTCGAATAATTTATTCATTACATTTTTCTTCATAATTTTTAATAAATTTTTAATTAATTGATCGATTTTTAGTTTTTAAATTAAAAAAAATTAAGCTAATTCGTATTCATCATCATCATCATCATCATCATCATCATCATCATCATCATCATCGTCATCATCATCATCATAATATTCGGTTTGACGTCCGTTTTACATGTTGGCATGTGTTGGATGGCTTTAGAAATTGACTTCCACACACAATATTTGATCAGATAATTTCATGCTGGGATCGCTGGAAGCAGTCTAAAGTCAGTTTCGCTGTTGTTAGCAGATACTTATGGAGGAGGCCACGAAAAGGCTGACTTTATCTCCTCACAGACAGTAGACCACATCATTGAGTCATGCCTTAAACATCGACCACCCAACGGTGAAGCCGGCATAGCTGCACTAGACAACAAAACATTAGCATGGCTTTTCTCAACCGAGCTGGTGATCTAACAGTGAGATGCTGTGAAGCAAACGAAAGAAGAAGAAGATAATTTCATCAATAGAGATTAGAACCTTTGTAGTGATGGACACAGAACCAGATGTTCACCCTGTGAAGTCCAAATAAAATTGTTTTAAAATGGTCTGTACACATTTGGCTCCATGCAGAATATTCGGTAAAAATAATAAATACAAAAATGCTTATATTTTAACCCAATCAAAAGTTAAAATACAAAGTTGTGTTTTCGCAAAATAATTTGAATTCACTGAGACTATAAATATCTACAAAAATCTAGAAATTAATTAGTAAAAATTTTACAACTTGATTCAACATATTGCTTAGCACTCCCACCTTCACATATTCGATATTTACATATTTCCGACATAAGTATGATGTAGCACAAGGCCGGAAGGTGGGGAGAGTAAACCAGTGCCTCTGAAGAAGGGGCACTCTGGCCTCTTAAAAATTGCCTGGGCAGCCCCATCAGCATTCCTTGGTCGGAGAGTTTCATGCAGTTAGCAATAAACTTACTCTTCCCCAAAGAGGGGAATGCAAGGCCTGGGAGGTTGGACCTCCTAGGACTACCCAGGACTAATACTTCATATCGACAGATAAAAGGCCACCGAGTTGGCCTAGTCTCTATCAGATTAATTGTCAAGAACGGATCCTCGACTGGTTTATACCGGTCTGAAACCTTTGAGTAACTTTGACAAAAGCAAGACTCACATACTCAACGGCCAACCCTGACTTAAAATAATAGGTTCGCATGACACCCACTCTTCACCACCACACTTACTCACCAATCCAGGTCACACTGTTCAAATAACATTAAAGTATCTCTTTTTTCCCCTTTTGTCAAACTCTTCTCACAGTGACCACCATTAAGCTTTTCACACATACTGACATTCACCCACCCACATTTACATCCACTGTACCCAAAATAACCAACAAACTTGTCATCACAAGGAATACAACACAGAACATTTTGCTTTCAAGTTTATATTTTTATTTTGGATGTTTGAATTTATATAAAAACATTTTTTTTTTTTTTTATGATTTATTTTTTTGGCATTCCCTCGTTTCTGTATTTAAATAACATTAAGCGTGAGTTATCGCTACAAAGCCGTACACCCAAATAATTCCTATCATTTGAACCCAACTAAAAATGGTTGGATCATTCCACCACTCCAGAAAGTACCTGACTCCTGATGCAATCCTCTACCTGTATAAGAGTCAGATATGTCCTAAGATGGAGTACTGCAATCACATTTGGGGAGGTACTGCTCAGCTCATTCTTTATTGCCTTGACAGAGTTCAAAATTAACTCCCCAATCTTGTGATGGATGATCTCTTCTGTTCTCTACAGCCCCCTTCTCACAGAAGACATATTTTTAGTCTTTCTCTACTCTATCATTATTCCCATGGAAAGTGCTCGACTGAGCTTCAATCTTTGGTTCATCCTCATAAAACTTTCACAGCAAGAACTCGTTTTTTTCTACCACAACTGCAAAGAACTGTCATTTCTTCCCCCGTGTGCCTTATATCAAACAAAAATTCCAAAAAATTCCCATCTGTGAAACACATTACTACAGAACTGCTTCCCTGTAGACTACAACATGACACTCTTCAAATTCAATGCCAACGAATACTTGGTCAATAAATCATCCTTCTAAGTAATTAAATTTTATTAATTTCATTTATCATTTTCAATCCTCTCATAATATTCTTCATCATTCAACTTACAATCTATCCATCTGAATAACCCTTATCATCGAGTGGCTTTTAGCTTTGATAAAAAAAAGAAAAACTATGTCTGTTATGTTTTATTAAAAAACGTGACTTTCGTTTATTTACTTTTTATACAAATAAATATCTTAAACCAAAAATATCCGTTCTAAACATAATATGTGAGCTGGTTTGATTTAAAAAAAACAACGTCTAAACAAAAGTGGCGTTTATTTTTAATATTTCATCTTCGGTTGCCTACTCTATTCAAGATTCAATAAAATGTCATAAACCATTCTCAAAAGTCATCAAATTTTATTCATTCCATTAATTATTTTCAGTCGTCGTCATTGTCGTCATCATATTCGGCTTAGCGTCCATTTGACATGCTGGCATGTGTTGGACGGTTTTTAGAAATTTACTTCCAAACTAACTTATCTCTGGCTAGATCTTTATTTATCTCTTGTTCTTTAAAATCCATCCTTATCACTTCACCTCCTCCCCCCTATGTTTTCCTTAACCTTCCCCTGCCAACTGACCCTGCTAATTCAACTGTTCTATATCTACTAACCCAATAACTCTCATCCATTCTTTCAACGTGGCCATACCATCGAAGTATCCAGTTCTGCATACATCTCTCTATACTGTCCAAATGTAATCTTCCTTTGAGATCATCAGATCTAAGCCCATCTTTAAGACTCACATTACACATCCATCGTATCATTCTCATATCATTTCTCTCGATGCAGTGCATGTCCTAAAACATTACTGGGCTGGTTTCACTTCCACACATCATCAAACTAAGTCCTCTCATAATATTCTTCATCATTTAACTGATAATCTATCCATCTCATTAACCCTCATCTTCGAGTGGCTTTAAGCCTTGATGAGTAGTAACTCAATATTAAATAAAATTTTTTTAAAAAACTACAAAAGTCTGACTTTATAAAATAAATACTTGCATTGTGTAACTGATAGGAAAAGAAAAAGATTATTGATTTAAATCCTATTTATATTTTTTGTTGGTTTTTCTTTTGTTGTTTTTCTTTTACTGCACCCATGTCAAGAGAAGTGTTTGTTGTTATGACAGCCGAAAATCTTTTAAGTAGAAACAAGTTAATTTAACTTAATTCCAACAAAATATATATTTTTAGAGGCATCCAATCATCTCTATAAGATGTTCTATCGGTCTTTAATGCTCAATGTTAAATAAAATATTTGTTGGTATGTAATGCTTAAGTTTGAAATAGAATTTTCGTTGGTCTGTAATGCATAGGTTTAAAATAGAATTTTCGTTGGTTTGTAATGCATAGGTTTAAAATATAATTTTCGTTTGTCTGTAATGCATAGGTTGAAAATAGAATTTTCGTTTGTCTGTAATGCATAGATTTAAAATAGAATTTTCATTTGTCTGTAATGCATAGGTTTAAAATAGAATTTTCGTTTGTCTGTAATGCATAGGTTTAAAATAGAATTTTCGTTTGGCTGTAATGCATAGGTTTGAAATAGAATTTTCGTTTGGCTGTAATGCATAGGTTTGAAATAGAATTTCCGTTTGTCTGTAAGGCATAGGTTTAAAATAGAATTTTCGTTGGTCTGTAATGCATAGGTTTAAAATAGAATTTTCGTTGGTCTGTAATGCATAGGTTTAAAATAGAATTTTCGTTGGTATGTAATGTATAGGTTTAAAATAGGATTTTCTTTGGTCTGTAATGCATAGGTTTAAAATAGAATTTTCGTTGGTCTGTAATGCATAGGTTTAAAATAGAATTTTTGTTGGTATGTAATGTATAGGTTTAAAATAGAATTTTCGTTTGTCTGTAATGCATAGGTTTAAAATAGAATTTTCTTTGGTATGTAATGCATAGGTTTAAAATAGAATTTTCTTTGGTATGTAATGCATAGGTTTAAAATAGGATTTTCTTTGGTCTGTAATGCATAGGTTTAAAATAGAATTTTCTTTGGAATGTAATGCATAGGTTTAAAATAGAATTTTCGTTGGTCTGTAATGCATAGGTTTAAAATAGAATTTTCTTTGGTATGTAATGCATAGGTTTAAATAGAATTTTCGTTGGTATGTAATGCATAGGTTTAAAATAGAATTTTCATTAGTTTGTAATGCATAGGTTTAAAATAGAATTTTCGTTGGTATGTAATACATAGGTTTAAAATAGAATTTTTGTTAGTATGTAATGCTTAGGTTTAAAATAGAATTTTTGTTAGTATGTAATGCATAGGTTTAAAATAGAATTTTTGTTTGTTTGTAATGCATAGGTTTAAAATAGAATTTTTGTTGGTATGTAATGCATTGTTTTAAAATATAATTTTCGTTTGTCTGTAATGCATAGGTTTAAAATAGAATTTTCATTAGTATGTAATGCATAGGTTTAAAATAGAATTTTCGTTGGTATGTAATGCATAGGTTTGGTAGTTTGGTAGTTTTGTTTTACGGCATATCAACCCTTTTTGGGTTATTTAATGCCGAATCTGGTCATTATAGTGAAAGTTTTTATGCTTCAAGTTCTTTATATCTTCAAATGTTTAATGAGGGTTTTTGGTTTGGTAGTTTTGTTTTACGGCATATCAACCCTTTTTGGGTTATTTAATGCCGAATCTGGTCTTGTTTTCTTCTCTTTTTTGTTTCTTTCCCCTTTTAATATCTGTTTCTATTTAACCCATAGTTGGGACCCTAACAGGTACTACCACTCCGGGTCAGGGTGGACCTGGGAGCAATGGTAATTAAGAGGAGGCTCCACATTCCCTAAAGTCCGTAAGCCGGATCTCACCATCGGATGTAGTTTAAGGTCATATCCAGGACCGGGAGTAGGGTAGGAAAAATAAAAATAAAAAAGGGGAGGGAGAAAGGGAGAGGGGCTGTTGTTTTTGTTTTTGGTTTTGTAGAACATAATTAAGTTTTACAAACAAAAAAAAACAAAAAAAAAAAAAAACGTCAATGTAGGTGAATTTCGTCTCAGGGAGCCACAGGGCAGCCTGATCTGGTATCACCAGTGTAATGCATAGGTTTAAAATAGAATTTTCGTTGGTATGTAATGCATAGGTTTAAAATAGAATTTTCGTTGGTATGTAATGCATAGGTTTAAAATAGAATTTTCGTTGGTATGTAATACATAGGTTGCAAATAGAATTTTCGTTTGTTTGTAATCCATAGGTTTAAAATAGAATTTTCGTTGGTATGTAATGCATAGGTTTAAAATAGAATTTTCGTTGGTATGTAATCATAGGTTTAAAATAGAATTTTCGTTAGTCTGTAATTCATAGGTTTAAAATAGAATTTTCGTTGGTCTGTAATGCATAGGTTTAAAATAGAATTTTCGTTGGTCTGTAATGCATATGTTTAAAATAGAATTTTCGTTTGTATGTAATCATAGGTTTAAAATAGAATTTTCGTTTGGTCTGTAATGCATAGGTTTAAAATAGAATTTTCGTTGGTCTGTAATGCATAGGTTTAAAATAGAATTTTCATTGGTATGTAATGCATAGGTTTAAAATAGAATTTACGTTTGTTTGTAATGCATAGGTTTAAAATAGAATTTTCGTTTGTTTGTAATGCATAGGTTTAAAATAGAATTTACGTTTGTTTGTAATGCATAGGTTTAAAATAGAATTTACGTTTGTTTGTAATGCATAGGTTTAAAATAGAATTTACATTTGTTTGTAATGCATATGTTTAAAATAGAATTTTCGTTGGTATTTAATCATAGGTTTAAAATAGAATTTTCGTTGGTCTGTAATTCATAGGTTTAAAATAGAATTTTCGTTGGTCTGTAATGCATAGGTTTAAAATAAAATTTTCGTTGGTCTGTAATGCATATGTTAAAATGTAATTTTCGTTGGTATGTAATCATAGGTTTAAAATAGAATTTTCGTTTGGTCTGTAATGCATAGGTTTAAAATAGAATTTTCGTTTGGCTGTAATGCATAGGTTTAAAATAGAATTTTCGTTGGTATGTAATGCATAGGTTTAAAATAGAATTTTCATTGGTATGTAATGCATAGGTTTAAAATAGAATTTTCGTTTGTTTGTAATGCATAGGTTTAAAATAGAATTTTCGTTGGTCTGTAATGCATAGGTTTAAAATAGAATTTTCGTTGGTCTGTAATGCATAGGTTTAAAATAGAATTTTCGTTGGTCTGTAATGCATATGTTAAAATGGAATTTTCGTTGGTATGTAATCATAGGTTTAAAATAGAATTTTCGTTTGGTCTGTAATGCATAGGTTTAAAATAGAATTTTCGTTTGGTCTGTAATGCATAGGTTTAAAATAGAATTTTCGTTGGTATGTAATGCATAGGTTTGAAATAGAATTTTCATTGGTATGTAATGCATAGGTTTAAAATAGAATTTTCGTTTGTTTGTAATGCATAGGTTTAAAATAGAATTTTCGTTGGTCTGTAATGCATAGGTTTAAAATAGAATTTTCGTTGGTCTGTAATGCATAGGTTTAAAATAGAATTTTCGTTGGTCTGTAATGCATAGGTTTAAAATAGAATTTTCGTTGGTATGTAATGCATAGGTTTAAAATAGAATTTTCGTTGGTCTGTAATGCATAGGTTTAAATAAGAATTTTCGTTGGTATGTAATGCATAGGTTTAAAATAGAATTTTCGTTGGTCTGTAATGCATAGGTTTAAAATAGAATTTTCGTTGGTCTGTAATGCATAGGTTTAAATAAGAATTTTCGTTGGTATGTAATGCATAGGTTTAAAATAGAATTTTCGTTGGTCTGTAATGCATAGGTTTAAATAAGAATTTTCGTTGGTATGTAATGCATAGGTTTAAATAAGAATTTTCGTTGGTATGTAATGCATAGGTTTAAAATAGAATTTTCGTTGGTCTGTAATGCATAGGTTTAAAATAGAATTTTCGTTGGTCTGTAATGCATAGGTTTAAAATAGAATTTTCGTTGGTCTGTAATGCATAGGTTTAAAATAGAATTTTCGTTGGTATGTAATGCATAGGTTTAAAATAGAATGTTCGTTGGTCTGTAATGCATAGGTTTAAATAAGAATTTTCGTTGGTCTGTAATGCATAGGTTTAAAATAGAATTTTCGTTGGTCTGTAATGCATAGGTTTAAAATAGAATTTTCGTTGGTCTGTAATGCATAGGTTTAAAATAGAATTTTCGTTGGTATGTAATGCATAGGTTTAAAATAGAATTTTCGTTGGTCTGTAATGCATAGGTTTAAATAAGAATTTTCGTTGGTATGTAATGCATAGGTTTAAAATAGAATTTTCGTTGGTCTGTAATGCATAGGTTTAAAATAGAATTTTCGTTGGTCTGTAATGCATAGGTTTAAAATAGAATTTTCGTTGGTCTGTAATGCATAGGTTTAAAATAGAATTTTCGTTGGTATGTAATGCATAGGTTTAAAATAGAATTTTCGTTGGTCTGTAATGCATAGGTTTAAATAAGAATTTTCGTTGGTATGTAATGCATAGGTTTAAAATAGAATTTTCGTTGGTCTGTAATGCATAGGTTTAAAATAGAATTTTCGTTGGTCTGTAATGCATAGGTTTAAATAAGAATTTTCGTTGGTATGTAATGCATAGGTTTAAAATAGAATTTTCGTTGGTCTGTAATGCATAGGTTTAAATAAGAATTTTCGTTGGTATGTAATGCATAGGTTTAAAATAGAATTTTCGTTGGTCTGTAATGCATAGGTTTAAAATAGAATTTTCGTTGGTCTGTAATGCATAGGTTTAAAATAGAATTTTCGTTGGTATGTAATGCATAGGTTTAAAATAGAATTTTCGTTGGTCTGTAATGCATAGGTTTAAAATAGAATTTTCGTTGGTCTGTAATGCATAGGTTTAAAATAGAATTTTCGTTGGTATGTAATGCATAGGTTTAAAATAGAATTTTCGTTGGTCTTTAATTCATAGGTTTAAAATAGAATTTTCGTTGGTCTGTAATTCATAGGTTTAAAATAGAATTTTCGTTGGTCTGTAATGCATAGGTTTAAAATAGAATTTTCGTTGGTCTGTAATGCATAGGTTTAAAATAGAATTATCGTTGGTCTGTAATGCTTAAGCTTGAAATAGAATTTTCGTAAATCTGTGACACTTTATTTTTTAATAGAATTTTTGCAGTTCTTTAAGGCTTAATATTGAAATAACATAAATATAAACTAGCTAAAGTACTCGTCTGTGTCAGGTTTCTAAAATATTCCTCATTTCCATGTCAACATACCTAATAAAAAACATCATTTTTTTAAAATTAAAATTTTAATAAAACAATTTTTGATCAGTAAATATTATGTACTAGTACAACCCGCGTCCTGGCATTTCTCCCGGGAAACTTGAGAAAACCATGAATTGCAACCCCCATAAGTGAATTGACCTAAAAGGACCAGAAATGCTTAGACTTTATTCATGATATAAAAAGTATTTGTAAAAAGTTGGGGGTGTGGAAGAATACTTATTGACTTGTTTGCTTGGCCCGCGGTGTGTGTTTGCTTTGTTTTTAATTTACAATTTAACAAAAGAGTAAAATGGTTGATTTGTTTATAAATGTACCAAAATACATTATAGTAATTAATTTGGTAATGGAATTAATGGGGAGGTGGATACTCACTGACTAATTTGCTTGGCCATGGTGTGTGCGTTTGAAGGAGGAGGGAGCTTTGTTTAATTTGCAATACAGAATGGACCGTAACCCAACAGGAAAGTCTGGAAAGACTCTTTTCACCCAAAATCACAATATAAAAAGGAGAACTACTATGTGTTATAATAAAATGAAAAAAAAAAAATCATTGAATTAGGAAAAAAATAAGAACAAATTGTGAATTAATGAGATGTCCTTTTGCAAAGCAATATGCAAAATATATATGCATACACCTGATCAGTATATTAGAAAGTTATTGCTCTTCTATTTTTAATATAATTTGGCATTTTAATCTCACTGCCAGTGCAATAAATGGCCAAACTTTATAAATAGAGATTACAATATAAAGAACCATTATAAATATATCTATCACTAAATAAATAAATGATGCTTCTGTATTATTGGGGACAGATGAAATTTTCATCTTTAATGTAGAAATTTGAAATTTGAAATAATGACGTTATAATTTAGAAAGCCATTCTTAACATGGGGAGGTGAGTGGGGGAGGGGGTGATTAACTATTCTGTTTATTAAATTGTTAGGTGAAAGTACAGAATAGTTAATCACCCTCCACCCCCACCTCCTCATATTAAAAATGGCTTTCTAAATTATAACATTATTTCAGCCCGGTCCGTAAACTGCATAAGTACTCTTTTTAAAATTTATTTTCTTACTAATTCTCTGGATTTTCCTTATAATGGTTTATGGTTACAACAACAACAAAAAAACACAGTTTGAATTATCTCCCCTTTCAACTGACTCTTCTAAATCAAAGATGAAAATTTCATCTGTCCCCAATAATCCAGAAGCACCAAATAAATAAATAAAATTTACCGATGATTAAAGTTTTTGTGAAATTAAATATTTACTACACTACAGAAAGAGATTTCATTTTACTTACGCGACCGACTGAATGAATCGTGATAATATAAGTTGCATGCAGTTGTTGAGGGTTTTTTTTTTACCTATTTCACTATCAAATTGAACTGTAAAATATTTTTTTAAAAATGAAAAGAAACTTTATTTTTGTGTAGACTTTAAAAGAGAGAATTATCTTTCTTATTATTTACCGTTAAAAAGAACCTAATTTTGCAAAGACGTCCCATAGATTTAAAAATAATATTTTCATAAAAAAATGCCAGGTAAGCTAGCTATTTATAAAATAAAGTCTGCGTTAGGTTTAATAATCCAGGTCAACGCCGGGTCGGGACAGCTAATATATATATCTTCTATATATACATAAAACTCAATGTCTGTGTGTGATGTTTGTGTGTTCCCTATAGAAAAAACGGTTAGAGAATCTACATAAAATCTAAAAATGTATTATATCAAATTTACCGGGGAAGACAATGGAAGTGTTTCAGAATCTCTAAGTGCATCCCTAGAGGGGACTATGAATGCATAACCCTCTTAAAACTTCAAATTTATCCTATTTTTATGAAATTTAAATCTTATGAATAAAATTTTCTGAGGAAGACAATGGAAGTGGTTCCAAATTTCTAAGTTCCCTCCTAACCTAAGAGAGCTATGGGGTCCGAGCCTCCTTTAAAACTTGATAAAATTTATGATATGTATAAAATTCTCCAGGGAAAACAATGTAAGTGGTCCTGAATCTCTACGTTACCCTCTATGTGCTGAATATCTATGTGCCCCCACCCCTTAAAACTTCAAACACATTTATTTTATTTTTATGGGTGTTATTTTAAGAGCCAACTTAACAAATGTCTGAATTGTTTAGTTGGGAAAACATCAGACTGAAAACATCGAGTGTGCGATTTCGATTCTACCCCCCTACGATTTTTTTAAATTAAATTATATAAAATTAACGAATATATTTTCCGTTTTTCAATATAATAAAATGTAAGTGTAGAATTTTGGTATATTTAGTGTGTAACGTCTGTCTGTCTGTCTGTCTGTCTGTCTGTCTGTCTGTCTGTCTGTCTCTCACTCTCTTTTATCGCCCACTATATGCTTAAATCTATCTTTATATGTATAATTAAGGACAACACCTCTCTGTCTGTGTGTATGTCTGTCCCTAAAAACAAAGACATACTAGGGAGTGTACCTTAAATGTAAGTGTATTCACATGTACAATTTGCATTTGAACATAATGGAAATAATTCTGCATCTCTAGCTGCCCCTAGAGCTAATGATACTTTTCTAAAACGTTACACAATGAAATTAATCGATTTATAAGCATTAGTTGAAGAGTATTAACATATATCTGAATAGCTCAGTGGCAACATCAAGGTTGCTGCTAAAGTAAACTCTCCTTAATATGATGTTGCATATGATAGTATTTCACACTCTAACTCGGGCAACGCCGGGTAACCCTGCTAGTATATATATATATATATATATATATATATATATATATATATATATGCATTTAAAAAGGATGCGCAGAAATCTCTCAAAGGCCCTTTCGACTATTATCTCGTCAGGAGAAAATCGATAGTTTTCTTTTTTTTTTAATCAATAATATTATTATTGATTAAAAAAAAACTAAATAAATAAAAAAAATTTAAAAAACTATCGATTTTCTCCTGACGAGATGATAGTCGAAAGGGCCTTTGAGAGATTTCCGCGCATCCTTTTTAAATGCATTTATAAGTTTTGTACCTCAAAACATTTATTTATATATATATATATATATATATATATATATATATATATATATATATATTAGTATTATATATTTTTTTTTGAAAAAAACATAACAATGTATAGTGTTAAAATAAATGAAATTTATTTTAATCTTAGCTTTCGAGAATTACAATTCTCCTTGTCAAAGAGTGTTTTTCTTTGTCTTCTTCTTTTTCTTCATCGTCCGATGGTAATGGACTTTTGGGTCAGAAAATCACGTTATGTCTGCAGGCGAGGTTTCTGACCCAAAAGTCCATTACCATTGGACGATGAAGCAAAAGAAGAAAAAGAAAAACACTCTTTGACAAGGAGAATTGTAATTCTCGAAAGCTAAGATTAAAATAAATTTTATTCATTTTAACACTATACATTGTTATGGTTTTTTCAAAAAAAAAAAAATAATACTATTATGAAACAATGGTTTAAAAATATGTCTAAATACTCTTTCTAATCTATATATATATATATATATATATATATATATATATATATATATATAGACAAGTAAAAGATGAGAATAAAGATTGTAAAAATACAATATCTATTACTTCCTCAGTTGCTCAAAACAAGGTGTTTCAAATAAAATAGATTTATTTTCCTTCCTTAAGCCATGACTTTTCAAAGAATGGAATCTTCTCATTAGAGGAATACGGAGAGATAAGTTGGTAGGGAAATTACCAAAAGTCATAATTTGAAAAGATATAAATATAATATAAGATAAATACAAATATAGAAAGTATAGAAAATGTCCAATGCAAAGAGAAGAGGTTGAAAATATATGAAAAGGTTCACCAGGTTCAAAAGCGGTAACTCCAGGAAAGGTTAGCATCAAAAATGGTAAAATCCGTTGAATTTTGGAGAAGTCAAACCATTAAAGGCCCAAGTAATCCGGTTGGAAGAGGTTGCAATGTAAAACGTTTAGGATGTAAGTTGCATATTAAAAGCCATTTGAAGGACTCCCATGGACTTTCCAAATATAGTTTTTATGGAGTTGAATTCAAGGTGAGATAATAATAAGTAGTTTCAAACTAGGCAAAGAGCAGGTAAAAAACTAGTGTCTCTACATAAATCAAAAAATTGACTAAGCTGTTACAGAAATTGAAATTCAAACAGGTTGCGTTTAAAGAAGTGGGAAGTAGCAAATAGGGAGTGGTGTGAAGGGTTCGACAGGTAATGTAAAAAAAAACGTTAGTGAGGAGCCGCCTGGATACAGGCCAGCGTCAGATTAAAAATCTTTTACTTGTCTATATAATTGCTCTATCTCGTATCAATTTTTTCATGATAGGTTCTAATTTAAAGGTATACATTATATCTTTATTTTCCTGTTCTTTGTATATGTGTGTGTGTGTGTTTGTGTGTTATAGAAATCGTTAATCATGTGTTATAGTTAACAGAACATTCAAATAAGTTTCAATAAAGGTTAAATTTTTCACAGAATCTAAAAACACCTTTCCTTCAATTCCATCAGGAGTCACTAGGGGCAATTATCGGTTAGGTCCATAAAATAACTATTAGAACGTAAAGAATCGAAATTCATTTAAAAAAAATAGATTTACTTCATTTCATGAAACAAATTAAACAAATAATATCTCAGTGAAGTATTTATTTAAAAAAAATGGTTTTGACATTTAAATAATTATTTTTATCGGTATTTTTAAGATTTAAAATAATTAAATAACAAAATTTGTTTTGATTTGTTAAAGCTATTTGTTGTTTTACAGCTGTCTGTAAGATACACAGTGCCAACAAGTCATTTTTGCCTTAAGAACATTACTGTGCAACAGTTTTTTTAATCGCTTGCATACCTCATATTACTTGCATGCCTCATATTGCAAATGTTACTTTAAAAAAATTGTAAATATGACTATATTTGACCACATTTTTCCTAAGAAACTATGAGCAATATATCTCCAGATGGGTAACGCCGAGTGAATACCACTTGTATATATATATAATATATATATATATATATATATATATATATATATATATATATAAAGAATAATAGTGATAAACAATGAAACCTTTTTGTAGTCAGCTTACATTTCTTGTTATCATGGAGATTCGGTGTCTGTCTAACAGATACTACAAAGTTTTAAATTCTATGAATTTTCTGAAGTAACATCTCCACAAGATGAAGTCACACAGCACAATTGTTTGCATATTAATTGTCATATTTCCATTCTTGTTAAAAATGGGGAACATAAATTGAATAAAATCCGGTTTCAACCGGACAAATAGGTTTGCTGGTTTTGAGACAATTGTTTATAGAGAGCATTGTTTGCTACTCTATGAAGTGTTGCCGGAGACAAAAGGATTGGCTCGCTTCCTGTGACTTAGTGGAGTCCGGGTTCGGTTGAATAAGATAACGCATGATACTATTTTTTTTTTTAACATAATTCACCTCAAACTAGGCAGGTCGTCACTGTAAGCATAAGAGGCTACTGAGAATTAGGGTGTAGGTTTAGGGTGTCATCCTAAGTTGGGAGCCGTGTAACGAGATGTCTGTTTACATTAGTTTTAAACCTCTGCATATTGGTACAGTCGGGGAAACAGGGAGCCGGGATGGAGCACGAGGAAAGAAGCTATTGGAGTAGAAGGCTCTCCTGCATCTAGGGACCTCCACAGTGAATGGATGGGATTTAGCTGATTGTCGAGTTGGTCTAGTGTATTTAAGTCGAGGGGGCACCAGAGCAACCAGTTCATCGGAGCACAATCCATTGAAGTATTTGTAAAACAAGCATAAGGATGCAACATTGCGGCGATGAAACAGGGGCTGGAGCTATTAAGTTAGTGACTCTTTTTTTAACCTTGTCTAAGAGGGAGAGACTAGTGGATGATGCATCAGCCCAGCTTTGACAACAATACTCCATGCATGGGCGAATAGTGGCTTTGTAGAGATACAGGATAATGTCAGGTGTGAGGAGCTTACTAGCACGGTAGAGAGAGCCCACCTTTTTTGCTGCAGACTTGGCAATGTCTTCAATGTATTTGTTCCAATTCATGTTATCTGTGAAAGTTAGGCCGAGGAGTTTGAATGTTGAACTCTCAGGTAGGGTGTTATTTGCCATGACAATCGATGGTTGAAGAGGTTTCTTGTAGTTATTGAAGGAAAGGAGCTTTGTCTTTGTGGCATTAAAAGTTACCAACCATTTATGACCCCAATCCACTACAGCCTGGAGGTCATTTTCTAAGGATTCGGCCACATGACGAGAGTAAAGTGTGGTGTCGTCAGCAAATTGACTCAATGTCATCAGGGGAGTTGTTTATGAAAATCAGGAACAATAAAGATCCAAGGATAGATCCCTGGAGTACACCAACATTTGTGTCATGTTGCTTAGATGAACGGCCATCGAGGACAACCTGGATCTTTCTTTTGGTTAGGAAGGATCTAGTTATATTAAATATTTGCCCAGTAATACCGTATGAGCATATTTTTAGGAAAAGCCCTTTATGTCATACCTTGTCAAAGGCCTTGGATATATCAAGTGCTACTGCCCTAGCTTCACCTGCCTTGTCCAGTGTATGATATATGAGTTCAGAGATGACCGTTAGGATATCTGCAGTTAATCGTGCTTGTCTAAATCCATAGTGGCGGTCAGAAAGAAGTTTAGCATTAACTAAGTGCCGGACTTTCGCTAGATTGATTAGGGATTCAAAGATTTTAGCAAAGATCGGGAGTAGACTGATTAGGAGGTAGTTCTGAGGGTCAGTTCTATCTCCAGAATTCTTGAAGACTGGTAACACAGAGGCAATTTTCCAGCTATCGGGAAAGCAATATTCAGCTAGGCATTTGTTGTAGAGTTTAGAGAGGACAGGGGTCAGTTCTGCAGAGCATTTCTTTATTACTATTACAGGTATATGATCAGGCCCACAAGCTTTGGCGGTGTCAAGGTTTTTTATGATGTCCCTGACCTGGGATGGGGTGATGACCATGGTTTTAAGTGTGGCACTGGTCCGAAATGAGAATTTAAGGAGGGGGTAGTCCAAAGTGGAGTTTAAGGCGAAACGCTGACCAAGTAGTTCAGCCTTATCAGTTGCCATGCAAATGACATCATTGTGGTTTGATAGCGGGGAAATCATTGGTTGTCCATTGTTCACCACACTATTGTAGATTTTCCACAAATCGCGAGTACCTAGTTACTGTGACTGAATGTGCTTTCTAGTCATCTCTGTATACTTTCTCTTCGCTTCACCTAACATTGCCTTACAATTATTATTTCTTGACTCTATAAACTTCTGTCTATTAGCAGCTGACTTATGGAGGCCGAATTTACGGAATGCTTGCTGCCTCCTAGCAATGGCAGCTGCACATTTCGAGGTTAACCATTGAGGAGAGTGGGCTCGCTGAAGAATTTTCGCATGGGGAAATAAGCTGCAATACCTGCTTTGACCCATTCGGTTAGCTCATTTGCACACTGATCAGCAGGAAGTGAAACGGTTTCCCTCCATGGGGCGTCGCTGATGTGATCTCTGATGGACTCAAAATCAGCCTGCTCGTAGTATCTCGTTGTTTTGAGCAACGACTCATCAGCTTTTGGACGAGTGTTTAGGGTGATATAAATCATTACCACAATGTGATCAGCATTCCCAAGCAGGCTATGGGCTTTCGTCACACAAGCCTCAGGCAGTGTGGTCAAGAACAGGTCTAGAAGTGAGGCTTGCTGATCTATTCGATCGGGGAGTTTGTCAGGAGAAAAGTTTCTACATCGTTTATGTTGGTTCTAAGTCCCTGGATATTAGTGAAGATCAAGATGTTTTGTGTTGGGTGTCTGGTTTAGGTTTGATTTTTTTTTTTGCAATGACATGTTTGCTTTGATATAGAGTGGTGTGGTCAAGGTGGGTGCTTGTTAGGTGGCAATAAGCTCACACAACCAGTTCATTAGTCTCGACCTGGTCCATGGAGGTTGTGGCCTCGAGAAAGCCCACTGGGGATAACTGTAGGGTCCCTTTCCATGCGCGAAATGGCACGTACAGCTACCCACGGTATTATACAACAGATGATGGAGCAGCCGTTCTTAGTGCTACCTAAGAGTTTGGGCTCCTGTCCTGTCAGTCGGAAACAGCAGCCAGACAAGCTGTCTAACC
Source organism: Sepiola atlantica (assembly GCA_963556195.1). Taxonomy (NCBI): domain Eukaryota; kingdom Metazoa; phylum Mollusca; class Cephalopoda; order Sepiida; family Sepiolidae; genus Sepiola; species Sepiola atlantica. The sequence continues at coordinate 172,611,664 of OY744518.1, forward strand.
TGTACCCTCAACCTGTCAGAACAAGAGCGACCCAGACTGGTCATGTAAGACTTAGTCACGAAAAAACTTTCCCCAAGTTGCCCAGATAGAGAGAAAGAGAAACAGCGTACATTGTCTTAGTCAGGAAACAAGGCCAGGCACTGGGTGTCTTTGAGGTGTCCCAGCACTGGTACCTCTGCGCCTGGATAATAGACAGAGAAGGACTGCAAAGGCCGGGTGATAGGCAGAGCCCATCTACTCCTTAAGCAATTTTAGGTTTGCAAACCGGATATTTTGTTTGAGATTCCAGCTCTAGCAAGGTTGTCGATCAGGACTAAGGAGGCTTCCCTCCCCAACGGTTTGCTGCCACGACGTAGCAAGATTTTATTATCAGAGATTTCTTTCTCTTAGATGGATGACCTGACAAGGTCTACAGGTCCAACACACTGAGAGGGGAAATAGCCTGTGCCCATGTACTAATCGGGTATTTCCGAACCCCCACAGGTAAAAAAAACAACAAAAAAACTTCCATATATATTTGTATATATGTAGATAGAATAAGTTTACTCTATACTCCAGAGGTAACAGAAAGTTGAAGATAAGTTTCCCTTTCACAAGTAAGTACAAATAAGAGAAAGACAGCCATAACTTCAGGACAGAGGGTGAGTTCAGGAATTACTTGAGTATGAAATCAATAGACAAACAATAAAACAGTATATATAGATAGATATATATCAAGAATTAACTACATTTAAATAATACACATTAGAATTTAGAGAAGAGTAACATATGAGTAGCCCCCAAAAATAAGATGGAGGGTGGGCGATATCCTTCTATGGGTGGTCGGACCTTTTTTCCCTCATATTTTTAGCTACCTATTCTTTAGAAATTCTTTTTTTTTTTTTATGATTTAACATCGAAACAAGCATTTCTCGGGCCAGTAAGGTGAAACTGAGAGACTGATGGAAGAGGAAATAATTTACTATTTATAAATAAAAGGCACATGGAATAAAACAAAACATAAAATAAAACCACAGAAAATAAATACAATTAAATTAGATAACAATTTAAAGCAGGGGCGGGCAACCTCCGGCCCGCAGGTCACATCCGGCCCGCGAAGGCTTAGCGGCCGGCCCGCCACCCTGCTATGCTTTATTATTGCAATCCGACCCGCGGACCTCCCAGTAAAACTCATATCATTTTGTGACATAGACGTAAAAGTAGGTTTCGATTAAGATTTACAGTGGGATGAAAATGTATAAATATCAGCAAGCGATGATGCATGTATATTTCATTTTTCTTTAACTATTAATTTCAAATCCTTGGCCTGAGATGAAAATAGAAAAAGAGAAAGAGAGAGGCAAAGAGGAAACGAGAGACGATGAAAGGGCATGAAACATAGAACTTATGTGAGGTGTGTCAAAACGAATGCTGGATCAACTTGCTACTTCCCCCGTCATTATTTTTCATGATTTCAAAATGGCTCTTCGTCGGCGCCTTTTATAACATCACATACAGAAGTCTCTTGAGAAAAAATATCAGATTTGTAGAGTGTTCAATGCAATTTTTGTACAATTTATTCATGTAAACAAAATATATTAATTCTGAGATTTCGTTTTTCACTCCGGCCCGCGATCTCCTTCCAAAAGTCTCATCTGGCCCTCACTCTGAAAAGGTTGCTCGCCCCTGATTTAAAGCATGCAAAGTAAAACTTAGCGGAACTTTGGTGAATCTATTCGATTTTTAGCGCCATGTGTTCACAGCGTCATTTGAAAGCCGGCCACTTTGCAAATGACCCAGTCAAGACGGAGATACCATTTATCTAAGAATAAGATGGAGGGTGGTCGGACCTTTTTCCTCTCGTATTTTTAGCTACCTATTAAGCAAACTATTTATTTTTGAACATACGTAAATATGGTTTTGGCATTTTTACCGTCTTGTAGGTCAGTAGGGTTCACTATTGGTTTGATGGACACCGTCACTGACAATGCAATCGGCTATACTGAGTTCAAATCCTACCGAATCTATTGTAGTTATTTATACACAATCCTACCATTCGGAACCGTATGATCCTCAATTTCCCCTAAGCTCTTGGTAAAATGATAACTTGAATTCAATTAATCTCTCTCTATATATTTAAAGTTAGGTATGTGTATATGTTTATATATTTCTATGTAAAGGATTCACTCCTAAATTAATTAACCGATCATTATGAATTTTGGAACACTGCTGCTATATGTAAGGGTGGGTTATATGGGCTATATTTAGTTTAATTTAGTTTTATGCAAAGACTTTAAAGAGGGGGTGGAAGCACTTTGTAAAAATCCAGATATCTCCCAGTTTTGTAAAATTTTAACAACGGGTAGTAAACGTCAATTAATAAATATTTCCAAATTTCAGATTCTTTGAAGTATTTTAAAGGATTTTTTAGGGAGCATAATATGAACGCAACCTTCTATTTGAAAATTCAAATATTTCAGATTTGCATTGAATTTGATTCAAAGTCATTAGACACCAATTAAGCAAGATTCCCTGAATTTCGATTTCTTCTTAAGACCCCTTACGCTAACGCCTTAAATTTTAGAGATTTTCTAAAATCAAAATCATGTAATGGATTTTGATTAACTGGCGGGCAACTATAGTAAACAAAGGGACAGTATTCAACAACAACAACAAAGGGGTTGGAATATCGCATTTAAGCCATAGTGTGACTGCTTATTATTAAATTCTCTCAGAGGCACCAGTCCTTGTAAAGTAAGGGGGCTATAACAATATTTAAAAATAAATATTGATTATTATTACCTACAAACATCGATGTTTCATGCTTACACAATCTTTGGTGTAGGAGATGTTAATTCATATATATATATATAAATATAGAGATAATAAAGATAAAAATAAAAATTTATCTTTAAAATATATCCTATCTTGAAAAGTCAATGCTCAATATACAAGATAGAGCAATAATATAAGGAAATGAGTGAGGAGAATAAAATTAGAAAATTTACAATATTTATTAAAACATCAAATAGTTCAAACAAGGAATATAGGAAAAAGTTTATTTATATATTGTTTGTTTGAACTATTTGATGATTTAATGAATATTGTAAATTGTCAAATTTTTATTCTCATCATTTATTTCCTTATATATATATATAATGAGTCTTTACTCATATCATTTATTTTTACAATTGCAGAGTTGACAATGGCCATACAATTGTTTTGCAACATGCAATATGCTACAATTAAACGCAATTACACGCTTATCTTCAGAAACCAAAATAAAAGGCATTTATAAAGATGTTATATCGTGCAGAAAGTTTATGGGAAAAAATCAGAAAGCAGACAATACTTAAGCGTGATCCCTTCCCCCCCCCCCCCATCCCAGGTAATAGGTTGATAAAATTCCAATCAAGCCGCCATTTTGAATCTATCCTATATATATATATATTTTGACTCAAAAATCTTCTTTTTTTCGTTTTTAGGGTAAGTAACGGTCAGAATGTATAATAAATACTTGTCATTCACCATCCTCATCAGTCATCAAATTTTGTTCATTCTGTTCATCATTTTCAATCCTCTCATAATATCCTTCATCATTAAACTGATAATCTATCCATCTCATTAACCCTTATCCACGAGTAGCTTTTGGTCTTAATAAGTGGTGACTCAATAGCAAATAATTTTTTTTAAATATTTTTTTAAGTCTGATTTTCTGAAATAAATATTTGTAGGGTTATTGACAGGAAAAGAAAAGGATTATTGACTTTTAATCCGATTTATATTCCTTATTATTTTCGTTTTGTTTTCTTCTACTGAACTCATATCCAAGGAAGTGTTGTCATGACAACCGAAAATCTTTTAAGAAAGGGAAAGTTAATTTAACGTAATTCTAAAAAATATTTATTTTTGGAGGAATCCAAGCATCTCTATAAGATGTTCTGTCCGTCAGTAATGCTTAAGTTTGAAATAGCATTTTCACAGGTCAGTAATGCTTAAGTTTGAAATAGCATTTTTGCAGGTCAGTAATGCTTAAGTTTGAAATAGCATTTTCGCAGGTCAGTAATGCTTAAGTTTGAAATAGCATTTTTGTAGGTTTATAAGGCTAAAGTTTGAAATAGCATTTTCGTAGGTCTGTAATGCTAAAGTTTGAAATAGCATTTTCGTAGGTCTGTAATGCTAAAGTTTGAAATAGCATTTTCGTAGGTCTGTAATGCTAAAGTTTGAAATAGCATTTTCGTAGGTCTGTAATGCTAAAGTTTGAAATAGCATTTTTATAGGTCTGTAATGCTAAAGTTTAAATAGAATTTTCGTAGGTCTGTAATGCTAAAGTTTGAAATAGCATTTTCGTAGGTCTGTAATGCTAAAGTTTGAAATAGCATTTTCGTAGGTCTGTAATGCTAAAGTTTGAAATAGCATTTTTGTAGGTCTGTAATGCTAAAGTTTAAATAGAATTTTCGTAGGTCTGTAATGCAAAAGTTTGAAATAGCATTTTTGTAGGTTTGTAAAACTGGTGTTTGAAATACCATTTTCGTAGTAATGGTAAAGTTTAGAATAGCATTTTCGTTGGTCTGTAACACTAAAGTTTGAAATAGCATTTTCGTAGGTTTGTAATATTAAAGTCTAAAATAGCATTTTCGTAGGCTAAAGTTTAAAATAGCATTATCATAGATTTGTAACACTAAAGTTTAAAATAGCATTTTCGTTGGTCTGTGATTGTTGAGTTTGAAATAGCATTTTCGTAGGTCTGTAATGGTAAAGTTTAAAATAGCATTTTCATAGATTTGTAATGGTAAAGTTTTAAATAGCATTTTCGTAGGTCTGTAATGGTAAAGTTTTAAATAACATTTCTGTAGGTCTGTAATGGTAAAGTTTTAAATAGCATTTTCGTAGGTTTGTAAAAAACAAAATGTGCAAATTACATTACTAACAATGAGTATACAAATATTACGCATTAAGCATTTTTTTCTTAATGGAAAAGCTAACTTGTTACTGTTATGGTGTGATGGTGATCTTCCCTTATTTTGGAAGTAGATGGACTCTTCCAGAGACTATGAATAGAGTTATGACGAAGTGTTATATCTGTCATGGTGGCAGTCATAGCCAGTCATATCCACAGTATCGGACACAAACTTTCTGTAACATGCTATTTTGCAGTTCTGTAAATACACTCTTGTAAATATACCACCGTGTTGTCTTAATTATTATCGGCCCTTAAAGGTCACAACACTGGCGACGAGGATTTCAATCTATGTCCTACAACACTGGTGACGACGTACTCGAACTTATTCGGACCAACATAACCCAAACATATGTTGCACAACGAATTGGGACTTATTCAGACACGGAAATAAGCCAGACTTATGTTGCACACAACACTGGCAATGATAACTCAGACTTATGTTGGATAAAACATAACGATTATTACAACTGAAATTTTGGATTTTCGAAAAAAGACTTTGGTGTTATGCTCTGAATAATTGTTAATTATAACAATAGAGCAAAAAGTTAAAATCAAACTGGAGTTTTAACAAGCAAAGTGTGTCAAATCCGAGAATCCCCCTCCCCCCCCCAAAAAAAAAAACAAAACCCCCCCAAAAAACACTCCCGCATCGGAAGTAGGATTGAAGAAAAAAAATTGTCGTTTCTGAGTAGGATGGAACAGTTTTCAAATCAAGTTTTGAACATTAAGTCGATCGACCACAAAAGAGAAAACGAAAAAAAAAAGACAATAAAAAGTCTTTCGATTTTTCCTTTCCGTTTTGTTTAATCAGGAACACGAAAATAAGTTTGAACAAGCTTTTTTCTTCTCTTTTGCTAAGAGGTTAAGAATTTATCTCCCAGTAAGAAAAGCTACGACCGTGTAAATATATATATGATTTCAAGTTGTCGGAGTTGAGTGCTAACAATTTAAAATGCCTTAAATGCAAAGATTAGTATCAAATATAGATGCGGAAATCAGAAGAAGGCTTCTTAATAAAGTGGGAAATGAACCTGGTCCAACACTCCAACATATTGCAGAGGACTGCTAACGTTTTATTAGTGTTCGTAAAGATTCAAAAGACATTGAACAAAATGAACATATCAGAAATATCCCTAACAAAAAGAAAATTAATTCACCAGCTAAATTCGATAAACAAAAGAAAAATAATCTGCTTCTGTGTTTAAGTTATACCCCTTGCTGATTTTTATTTTTAAGTGATTATTTAAAAATGTTTCATATTAGCAGTTGTTTGGGTCGGACTTAGTAATTATAAAAAATAAATTGTAGCTAAGTATGTTATTATATTGCCAATAACAGGGTACGACAATAGCAAATGAAAATTGGCTAGTCAGCAAAGTTTGATTTATCAATTTAAATGCTATTTGGGTCTGATTTTGAAAATCCGACAAGATAAATTTATATGTTAAATATGGCAACCGGCTGAAGAGCGAACTATTCAGTCTTTTCTTTGGCCCAATGTACGAGATTTCCTGTGCTTCCATGAAACCACAGGTATCGATGGCTGATCGAATTATTATATATTATTTTATGTAAATATGTCATAAATATATTATGCTGTTACAAACATAGTTGAGCACCTTGATCTTATTTCTCCAACAACACAAAATTATGATATATATATATATATATATATATATATATATATATATATATATATTAATCAATAGTCCAATTTAAACTTTTAATGAAACAAAATTAAATTTAACATATAAAATTAAGTCGGTCGGATTTTCAAAGTTAGACCCAAATAGCAATGCATCTGATAAATTGATACTCGATTCTTACTAGCCAGTGAAACACAGAAACTTTCAGTGTGTGTTATTTACATAAATATTTTAAATTTCAATCGATTTCATCGATTACATATTTTATCCGACCTGGTAATTCTTTCAATATAAATAACTTTATATGTCAGTAGAAAAGATATTATTATTTTTTTATTTTTTTATTTTTTTATTTATTTCTATTACTAACACCTTATTTTTTATTTTTATTGCAGGAGCTAAAGAACTTGACATTTTCAATGTAGCTCTTGTTGAAATGGGAGGCCAATTACCCATTAAAGGTATGAAATATTATATATTGGTGTTAATTACAAATGGCATTATTTTCATAAATATATTTCTTTAATAATTTTTTGTTGTTTTGTTTTTTGTATATCAATCGTTTTCAGGTTATTTAATTATTATTATTTTAATTATTTTTGGGAATCTCTTATGTTATGTACTAATATATAAAGTTATCTTGTCGGACTTTTGGAGTTTGTCATCTATAGCAATTAATCTGTTAATCTGATGAATCAATATTTGATTCTAATTTTTCTTTTTTCCTTTGAACATATATTTAGCTGCCATTTCTTCTGAAAAATACTTATTCTGAATCGAAACATTGTTACACTTAAGCAACCTTATACTGATCACCTTCACATCATTGACTGCTTGCGGCGTGAAGAAAATTTTTAAAATCTACATTTCTCTATTAATGACCGCTTTCTGATAAAAAAATATATTTGCTTAAAAGAACTATATTTAGCTGCCATTTCTTCTGAAAAATACTTATTCTGAATCGAAACATTGTTACACTTAAGCAACCTTATACTGATCACCTTCACATCATTGACATTGAAAATTTTTAAAATCTACATTTCTCTATTAATGACCGCTTTCTGATAAAAAAATATATTTGCTTAAAAGAACTATTAAAATTTTCCTTTTCTTTAATTACTTTTATATCAATAATAGGTGAACACATTTTATTTTTTTGTTATTATATAAGTGGTCTTAGTGTTGGATAATGGCCCTATGGGAATGGATGTATCTGTTGGAAGTTGGGTTTGACTTGTGCGAGTTAACGCGGGTGCAGTCGAGTGTAGAACAGGGCTTGTTCTCACAGTCAGAGCTGACAGACGTGACAAGGTTACCGTGTGACGAGACCCCAGATCATGGGTCAGTCTACACCTGCGAGAGGCTCTGTGACGTCACTCGTTCTTGTGAGAAGCGAGTTTTAGTCAGTTTGATTAGGAAGGCGAACCGAGAGGACGTGCGATTCACGATGTAAAACTAAGAGAAATATTTCCCTTAAGGGAAGACAAGCGCGAGAAATCCTTTCCCCCCCCCTCTCTATGAATGGTTAAGAAACATTGTTAACTAACTACGATGAAGTAGGATTTGCTCTCTCCCTCTCTCTCGACGTGGTGAATGACTCCCAGTTAAAATAACAACTCTTGTAATAAAATGAATTAAATCTAAAAGAAGAGTTTGTCTTCGGAGTGCGTCATGGCTTTTGTTGCAGACAACGAACGGCGTGGTTCACGGCAGAGAAGAAAGAATTCATCCACTAGACGACCCGACCGCTCTCTACAAGCGAGGGAGAAATCTAAGGTATGCAACATTAGGAGTCAGTAAGACATTTATTCATGAATAGTCACTTATATTCTTCTTACGTACACCATCATACAATTATTATATACGCTGATGATGACAATGTTGTTGCAATAGTGTTTACAACAAAATGGTTTATTTACTAAATTTTTCTTTGATTTATTAACATTATGCTTTTGCAATCCTCATTAACGTAATACAACATATCAAATTTGCTTCTATAATAAAAAGCCGAAAAAAAGTTTTTCTTGTCTTTTAGTGTTGGAGAGGTAAATAAGGGGCAGGTAACTCTTACAACGAATTTTAAACACGATTTTCTCTGAAATTAGGATCATGGATCTTAACTCTTTCAAGTTCGAAGATATACTGTATTTTACATCAGACAGTGCAAAACAAATTGATTTTTTGCAAGCACACAGACTAATTTCTGGTGCAGAAACCTGCAACTGTGGCCATGAGATGCGACTTGTGCCATCAGTAATCAAAACTGATGGCTTTAATTGGCGTTGCACATGTGGCTACTGTGCAAGGAGAACGTCGATTAGACATAAAAGGGTTAGGGTAGGAAAAATATTGTTCGAAAGCTAGAGCTGTTGTGAAGAGTTACCTGCCCCTTATTTACCTCTCCAACACTAAAAGACAAGAAAAACTTTTTTTCGGCTTTTTATTATAGAAGCACCAAAACTTTTTATACTTATGTAATCAGAGTGCAACAAAGTATTTTCTTCAAAACAATTATTTATTTAGAAATTGAATGTTTCTTGTTAATAAGCATTGCTGAAATTTTGAATTATTAAAATGATGTTAGAAAGCCCAACAGTGCGATTTTTTTTAATAAGATTTTTGATTTTTATTTTGAACTTAACATTTTTTGATGATATAATGTCTTCATCACTTCATCAGAAGTTATAAGACATTCCATACCTTCTTTTTTTTAAGTAACATTTTTTTTAGTCACTTTTAGTTGAAAATCCGTGTGATGATATGGTGTTTTGATAAAATGTCAAGCCAAGAGGAAAACGCGCGGCTACATGTAATGAAATAGAAATTGAATGTCTTTTGCATTGCTGAAATTTCGAATTATGATGAAGGCCTTATATCGTCGAAAAATATAAAGTTAAACATTTTTTTATCAAAAACAAATCGCATTATTTGGCTTTTAATAATTCAAAATTTCAGCAATGCTTGTAAATCAGATGGCAATGCTGAAAAAGAGTCACTTTTACTTTAAATTTCACAAAGATATTACGAAATATTAGAAATTGATTGAATCAACATAGAGTGAGAGAGAGCAAGAGAAATACATAGATAGCTAAGAAAGAGGTGGGTGACTTATTCAGTTAATTACAAATTACAGCTAATTAGAACAATTAAAACAGAATGTTTTTTCAAACATAACTCAATCCCAGCATGTATTGTGTGATTAAAGTATATAGGAAAAAAAGTCCTAGGGAAACAAACGTTGATTGACTCAGTCTTAGTATAGTGATAGATATTTAAATATTATTTATTCATTTTTTAAAAAGTTTTTTTTTCTATTAAAAGTTTAAATTTCATTATGGATTAAAATAAGAGATGATCCCATGAGTAAACTAATTTTTTTCATAAATAATTTTATTTAGCTGAAATATTCATAAATTGTTTTTTCTTAGACTGTTTGCTTATGAAGGCCACAGTATTTAATGCAGGAGAGATGGCATCATGTCTTTCTCAATGTTTATCAGTGTGAAAGTGAATGCAGCTATTTTGATAAGATTTGAACTTAGCTCTTTCTTTCAAAAAGTCTGGGTATATAACCGTTATGCTATACAAAGTTCCACTTTTTTTTGTTTTTTTACAAATCCATGATTCCATGTCTTTTCACTCATAATACAATCATGTATTGCCAACAATTGAATCTAAAAAAAGAAGAAAAAAAAACTCGTATTCAATCTTTGAAAACGACTAATTAAATACATAATTTACAAAGCATTTGACTAGTTTTTATCCTTGACCCATAGCACAAAATACCATTTTCAGTTAAGTCATGATTTGGTGATTATCTCCTGATGTTCAGTTGAGTCATAATTTGGTGATCATCTCCTGATGTTTAGTTGAGTCATAATTTGGTGATCATCTCCTGATCTTTAGTTGAGTCATAATTTGGTGACCATCTCCTGATCTTTAGTTGAGTCATAATTTGGTGACCATCTCCTGATCTTTAGTTGAGTCATAATTTGGTAACCATCTCCTGATCTTTAGTTGAGTCATAATTTGGTGATCATCTTCTGATCTTTAGTTGAGTCATAATAATCATCTCTTAATTTTCAATTAAAATCATTGCAAACACCAAAAATAATTTGATGTAAATTTCTGAAAGAGATTCTCAGTCTTTTGATACATGAAAATATACTAAAGATTTTTAGTCTTGTTCACTAGGAGTTCTCACACGAGTCATTATCAGTGATTGCTCACCGGCAACAACAGATGCCATTTCTTGGAGGCTGAGTGACAACAAGTCCCCTCAGATTTCCAGCACTCTCCACTTTTATTGATAACCATTTCAAATCACATTGCCTTCTCACAACAGTCATTTACCATTGATTTCTTGCTGATAATTGCCATTGGCTTTCTCTAGGATTTGAGTGGCAATAAGCTTCCTTAGGATTCCAGTACTTTCTATGCCCTTCCAGTGGGAGTCTGGATGGTGCTTTCCCTCATCGGTCTTTCAATCGTCCTTGACCCTTTACGCCCATGTTTTTATGCCACCACATGTGTGTACATGCTTGTGTGTGTGTGTGTGTGTTTGGTGGAGAAAGGGTCAGATTATATAATTTTTTTATCAACTCTGGTAGTTTCAGTTTCAATTCCCTTGGTTTCATGTAATGCTCTTTCTGTTTTGTGGTTGCAGTGTTATTCTACTTCAGTTCATCTGTGATTGGTCAGCATTATCTGGTTATGTCAGTTGGTTTCTGCACTCAAGGGTTTTTCTTAATATTTAAGCTGTTTTCATCAATGCCGTGTTTTGTATGATGTCTATCAGGAGGATAGGTTTTCCTTATTATTATTAATTATTATTATTAATTATTGTTATTATTATTATTATTATTATTATTATTATTATTATTATTATTATTATTACTCATATATAGTATATTGATTTATTATATTTCCATTCATTCACATTCTTTTTTATCCTCTACTCTGTTTTTATTTCGTTTCTCAGTAATTCCCCTCAATTCAAATGCTTAGTGTTATTTAAATTATATATATATTGAAATCAGTTGCTCTTGTAATGCATTCTAGGACGAACGCACACGCTTTCATTTTTTTTAAAAGACAACGATTTTCTTTGCCGATCGGTAGAGAGATTTCGCGTGAACTAACTTGCACGTTAAGACAAAGAATGAACGCTGCACAGAGTTGAAAATTCCAGTTTTCTCAACGGTTTCAATTTTATTCATTTTTTTCATTTCTATTCATTTTTTTCATTTCGTATAATTTTCTGACAATGAGCAGAGGACTGCTCGAAATATCAAAATTAAAATAATAATTACAAAAACAAAAACATCGTTTTTATGCCTCATACACCACCAATTATCATTAAAAGACTATATATATATATATATATATATATATATATATTTTCTTCTATATAAAGTTGAAAAGTTGAGACGTTTTTCCCCTGTACGTTTGACGAGAGTAAGAAAATAACCACATGCATCATAGGCTACTAAACTCACCACTATATTAAGCTTATTCACTCGAGCGTGTTATAATAAATTTATGATTATTTTCTCTATCTAACACTAAATATTACTTTTGGCCCACCATCGTAGACTCTCCCCATAACATACTCCATAGAGGTGGTAGCAAAAATGTTTCCCTCTTACATTTTACAAATAACACTCTTCCTATCTACACCGGGAACTAATAAACAACGGATACTTTTTAACAATGTAACCCTTATTATTTCTAATCATCTGGCATTAATTTAATACATAATACAATACATTATGCACAAATTTAATAGACACTCCCTCAAATTCTGCTGATTTTCGAGAATATCGGATTACGTTATTTCTAACTATTACGTATACAGTTATTCTCATTCGGGTTTCTATGAAATACATTTAACGAACTTAATTACTTATAGTGTTCCGTGATTCAAAATGGTGGCTACCATCTCTTCAGTTTTTCGTTTGCTTCAGGTATAATTTTATTTTTTTTTACTTAAACACTTAGACAAATTCAAACATAACACCTTTAAGGCTTAAAAATCTTCTTCCAAATACTTACCGAGTAAAACGAACTGCAGTATTCATTTCGACAACATTCAATTGTTGATACCAATTCCATGAAAGCACGTAATATCAGTTTCTCTACGAACCTTACACTACTTTAACTAACAGACAACACAAGTCCATTATTTCACTTTTGCCCATCCATACACAACCTAAGATTAATCCAACACTTATGTTTTTCTTTTCACGTTAGGTATTCTTCTTTTTTTTTATTGGTGTGGGTACGTAAGACGTTTTATTTTCTTCTTTACATTTCCCTATTATAACATTCTATTCTCGCTCTCTCTCTCTCTCTCACTCTACCTACCCCGTCCCCCCTCTCTCTCACTCTACATACCCCGTCTCTCTCTCTCTCTCTCTATATATATATATATATATATATATCTATATATATATATATATATATATATATCTATATATATATATATATATATATATATATATATCTATATATATATATATATATCTATATATATATATATCTATATATATATATATATCTATATATATATATATCTATATATATCTATATATATATATATATATCTATATATATATATATATCTATATATATATATATATATATATATATATATATCTATATATCTATATATATATATATATCTATATATATATATATATATATATATATATATCTATATATATATATCTATATCTATATATATATATATATATATATATCTATATATATATATATATATATATCTATATATATATATATATATATATATATATATATATATATCTATATATATATATATCTATATATATATATATATCTATATATATATATATATATATATATATATAATAATTTCGTTCACAACAATTTCTAAATAAAACGTGTTTACATTTTCGCAATCAATAACCATTACAAAGATCCATACATTTCTTTCTGCTCACATACGAGTTAAATTAGCATTCGTCGATTTTTTAAAGTATATTTTTATAATGACGAATAACGTTCCTTTACATTTAAAACTGCTACTGATAATGTGACCTATTTGCATTCTCTCAGCATTTTAATAATAGATATTATACACGTGGTTCATACCAAATAATCATAGTTTCGTCATTTTACACTCATACTTGCTTCAAACAGTAATTACTAACCGACACCTCAGATGTGTTTTGCATTTTTAGCTCCATACGAAATTGGGATTTACGTGTCTAAAATAGTAATTAATCTACACTTTAATTTGCGCAATTCACATCAAAATTAATTTCATTTTTTTTTTTTAATTATATATATTTATCTAACGTGCCTAAACTAAAATGTACATTCGTTACACATTGTCCACTTTCAGTCACATTTGACTAATCATGAGGGCAGACTTAGACACAACGTAAGTTCTTACTGTGCTGAAAATCCACCAACATAAATAAATATTTACATATTCTACAAAGATTTGCTTTCAATGACAGACGAGAGAATAGCTAACAGCCCGACCCGAAACAAGTAACCTTTTCCATAATCGGTCAGTGAAGAAGACATCCTTCTACACTGTGGCAATTTCTATTTTTGTTCTACTCGGAACTAATATTGTCCGATGTGACCTATTTGCGTTCTCTCGGATGTTGACAACTTTTAATTCATTCGTTTATTTTTTCTCAGGTCCAGTTAGTATTTCGCGTACAACAAAATCGTAGGATAAATTTCAGAGGAAACATTTTTAATTTTTTTTTTTTTTTTTTTTTAATCAATGAAACGGGCGGGTGGGGAAAAAAAAGAAGAAAATTGCTAAAATTTTCCTTAAGGCCTTATCGTCTGACCCTCTAAGAGGAAACGTCAGAATGATAAATTAAAAACTAAGAAAATCGAATGACATATGAGGGGAAAAATTGTTTAAGTTGAAGAAAACGATTGAGAGCGGTAGAAAAAAAAAAAAGTAAATCTCTCAACGTTTCTTCGTCTTCTTTGTGACTTGCATCCATCGTTGCAATTCACTATGGAGGTCGAGGATTGTGGTTCCCTGCCATTCCTCGATGTTTTAGTGTCTAAAGCGGGTTCATCGTTTGAAACCTCTGTGTATAGAAAACCAACGTTTACAGGCCTTTATCTAAATTGGTTTTCCTTCGCCCCAAGATCAAGAAAAATAAATCTTATTAGTACTCTCACTCATCAAGCACTTATGATTTGTTCACCAACACGACTCGATGCAGAACTTGTTGAAATTACTAATATTTTTCTTGCTAATGGATATCCCATCAATATCATAAAAAGCACCATTGCTATATTTAATGGTGGTAAATTTATTGGCCCGTCACGTTGCCCTATTTATTTGAAACTTCCATGGTTAGGTTCTGACGGCCTTGACATTGTCAAAAGGATTTCTTCTTCTACTCAACATTGTTTTCCAGCAACCATGCTGAGAGTAGTTTACACGACTCAAACCTTTTTCTCTTCTTTTCGTAAGGATGTTTTGCCAGCCATTCAAAAGAATTCTGTTGTTTATAAATTCCTGTGTCAGTGTGGAGCTGACTACGTTGGCAAGATATCCCAATGATTAGAAATTAGAATATCCCAACACATACCACGTGATATTCGTTTATACAAGGTTTCGAGATCATTCGGGAACTTCCAGGCACAGGAATCAACCATCGGTAATCACCTGGTTAGTACAAATAGTTGTTTTAACAAGTATTCTGATGGGTGGTTTTCTGTTTTACACAGTGACAGGTCGAACTACCATCTCAATATTATTTAGGCGTTAGTTATTAACAATTCTTGACCTAGCCTGTGTAGACAAAAGATTTTGAAGCATCAGTTGGAGATCTTTAATGATTCAAATCAACCATAACGTTGAGAGATTTACTTTTTTTTTGTTTTTTTTGCTCTCTCGATCGTTTTCTCCAACTTAAACAATTTTTCCCCTCATATGTCATTCGATTTTCTTAGTTTTTGATTTATCATTCTGACGTTTCCTCTTAGAGGGTCAAACGATAAGGCTGTAAGGAAAATTTTAGCAATTTTTTTTTTCCCACCCACCCGTTTCATTGGTTAAAAGAAAATTTTTTTTAAATGTTTCCTCTGAAATATATATATATATATATATATATATATATATATATATATATATATATATTACTTTATAGTTGCATTCCAGTGACTATAGGAAAAATCAATCCAAAAACCATAATTTTCATTTATTCTTACAATTTCTTTATTTTCATATTTCGGTGAATACCTGTATTTCTTCTTCACAAACAAAAAAAATTTAATTAATTTTTTTAAAATTTAATACCTTTTTTATATCTTATGCGTGTTTCACAGCAAAGTCTTTAGATAACATTACTGATTATCAGAGCAATAGTTCATTTAATGGTAATAGGAAAACATATTATTCCAAAGCCAGAAGAAAGGAAGATTAGAAGAGTTGAAGAAGACTTGACAGAAAATAACTGCATGCTGAAATACATGAAAAGAACTCACATGAAGAATGGTGACAAAAATAAAGAAATTGTAAGAATAAATGAAAATTATGGTTTTGGATTGATTTTTACCTATGATCATTGGAATGCAACCATAAAGTATATATGCTCTGAAGCTTGTAATACAACTTCATTGAGCTTGCTGTTTGAAACATTTTCGGATATTATAATATACTAGCGCAACCCGTCGCCCGGCGTTGCACGGGAGAAAGTACTACCTATTGCACGACGTCGAATAATAAAAGCAACGGCCTATTGTTTTTTCTTTCCCGTCTACCGTGTTGGCGAATGTTTTAAATTTAAAGAAAAAGAAAAAAAGTGATGGAGTAGAATGGGATCGAACGCTAAAACTGACGATCATGGAACCTACATTCTTACCCATTGCGCCACTGTTTCGGCTTACAAATACATGTGAAAATAGGCCAATTAACCTAAGCTTGAGTATTGGCATGCGTCTTAAATTAATGCCAGGAAAATAATAAATAACTACCGGTGTTTTGTGAAAATTAAACTGTGTGTATTAGTTCCCGGTGTCGATGAGTAGAGTGACAGTACAGAATTGTTAGGGGGAAAAGTTTTTGCTACCACCTGTATGGAGTTGGTTTTTTGGAGAGACGTTGATGGTGGGCCAAATGTAATATTTAGTGTTAGGTAGAAACAAATAATGACAAATTTACTAAAACACGCTCGAGTGAATAAGTGTAGTATAGTGGTGAGTTTAGTAGCCTGTGATGCATGTGGTTATTTTCTTATACTCCGTGAAAGCACAGGGGAAAAATCGTCTCTACTTTATATATTAGATTATAGTATATATTTTTTATAAGAACTCATAAATTCTCATAATATATTAATATATATATATATATTTTTTTATGTATAGAATTCACTTCTAAACTAATTAACCGATCATTATAAATTTTGGTTGGAACACAGCTATTAGGTGTAAGGGTGGGTAATATGGGCTATATTTAGTTTAATTTAGTTTTATGCAAATGGATTAAAATACCTCTCTGGTCATTTCCTTCAAATCGTAAAAAGTGCTATCGTGAGAAAAAATAAACAACCCCTCATAAATTATATTTACTAATTCCAGACACTCTTAATTCTATGTAGAAAATCTAACCAAATAATTAACATGCTTCAATAAACTCAAATAACATGCCCCAAAATATACTGATGACTTAGAGAAGGAAAGAGAAAACATACACACACCAAACTTTTAATAATAAAAAGAAGTGGACCCATATTTTCAAACCAACAGATGTCTAAAGATAATTTCAGATTTTGTCTTTTTATTTATTTTTTTATTTAACTGGCTTTGCAAACTCACTATATTCTGATTCAAACAATCTAACCTGAGTTCAATGTGCCACTGTTTTTCTCGTATCCATTTTAAATATGGGAGATCTTTGAGCTCCACCATGTTCTATTTGGAAAGATGTGTATCTATCTTCCCTCATTTCAGCTGCGAGTGGAACGGCATAAATAATTACAAACGTTTTTGACAAGACTTGAACTTCGCTTCTTAATTCAAAAGTCTGTGTTGAGAACTGTTACGCCATACAAAGTCCCACATTTCTCCTGATCTATAACTTCATGTCTTTTCATAATACAATTACACAATAGACTCTTGGCCATTTTACAATGCCAACAATTGAATTTAAAAAAAAGAAGAAATTTTTTTTATTCAATCTTTAGAACGACTAATTAAATACACGATTATTTATTTTACCAAATAGTTGGCTAGTTTTTATCCTTGACCCACAGATTAAAATATCATTTTTATTTGAGTCATAATTTGGTTACCATCTCCTGATTTTCAATTAAAATCATCACACCATAAATATTTTTTCGAAAACATCACATGACAGTAATAGAAAAATGCTGTATCGTATGGTAATCATTGTCCCAGGATGTGCACCCTGCTATTTTATGTCGCAGACATGTCTTTTAAATAAACACAGATTTTAAGCCATTTCCACAATTATATATGTTATTCTCTCGGTTAACGCACAAATTAATTAGCCTTGAAATTATATATCCAAATGTTTGTAAGACTCAAGACAAAAGAATGTAAATGTCACTCCGTTTCATATCAAATGCAAAAACAGCAAGCTCCCGCTAAGCATCATCCTATGTTGTATTCATCGTCATCATCGTCGTCATCATCATCATATTCGGTTTAACATCTGTTTCACATGCTGACATGTGTTGGATGGCTTTTATAAATCGATTTTCAAACTAACCTACCTCTGGCCAGATCTTTATTTATCCCTCTTTAAAATCCATTCTTATCACTTCTACCCATGTTTTCCTTAGCTTCCCCTGCCAACTAACCCTACTACCTCAACTGGTCTACTACTACTTTATTTATTGTTCAAGAATTAGGAGTGGATGGAGTAAGTTCAGAGAAATTCTGCCATTACTAACCAGCAGAGCATTACCACTGTCGACCAAGGGAAGAGTCTATCAGGCATGTGTACACAGTATGATGATGTATGGGAGTGAAACCTAGCTGGTGAGGGTTGAGGACATGTGTTGGATGGAGAGAAATGATATGAGAATGATGTGATGGATGTGTAATGTGAGTCTTAAAGACAGGTGTAGATCTGATGACCTCAAAGGAAGATTAAATCTGGACACTATAGTGACATGTGTGCAGAAGAATAGATTTTGATGGTATGGGCATGAAATAAAAGAATGAATGAGAGTTCTTGGGTTAGTAGATGTAGAACAGTTGAGGTAGCAGGTTCATTTCCCAGAGGAAGGCCAAAGAGAGTAGAAAGTAAGCCCTTGGGTTTATTTTCGGCAGCTTCGTAACTCTCGCTTCTCTTATTTTGTCCTTTAGTCCTCACATTCCATGAGCGAGGTTTCTGACAAAGGGTGAAGAATTGCTGTTTGCTGGGTTGGAATCTATCCATCTAACACTTATCGTTAGCTAGTTTTTGACCTTGAAGTTGTATTTTTTTAGCTCCCTACATCAAGTGACTTCATGCCTTGTCTGGAGCGATTTTCATAAAAAAACAAAAAAAAAATATGGGAGGAAGTGATAAAAATAGACCTGAGGAAAAGAGGGATAAATAAAGACCTGTCAGATATAAGTTAGTTTGGAAGTTAATTTCTTTAAGCCATCCAACGCATACCAGCATGTAAAATGGGTGTTAAACCAAATATGATGATGATCCTGATCATTGTTTATAGCAACAACAAACATTGAGATTAATATGGCATTGTAACATTCGAACCCTAGCCCGATATTTAAAGAAATGTACAGTGTAGATATGTTTCTCACTTTCTAGCAGTAATAAAAAAAAAACAATTTTTTATTTGGATTATTTGGGTTACTATTCGCATCTTGATTGTTATTTTCACAACGTTTCGGATGATGTGAATCTTTATGTCGAACTTGGGAACCTATACAGAATTTTGAAATGAATCCTTTATTTAATCCACGCGGCTAGATTGTTCTCTTTCCGTTATTCATGACCGGTTAGAAGTGTTAAGTCATTCTTATTTTATTCCTAGTTAATATCGCGTATAGTGAGGATTGAACCTTGTTCCCCCCCCCCCCCCCCCCAAAAAAAAAAAAAACAAGAAGACTAGTAAAAACTACCCACTTAATCTGGCTGTAACCTTCTTTACAGAAAAAAAAGTAACAATTTTCATTTCACATTTTGGTAATTTGGAGAAAAACAACAAAAAGATGATTGTCATTGTGTTATTTGATATATAAAGAGAATGAGATGTTTTACATGTCGTGCATGCCCATCTACCAGAGTAAAAAAAGGCTTCTCTTCACAATTGTAGAATTTTATAGTTGGGACTGATCTGCATATGTGAAGATCAACTGACATAAATGAAAGGACGAATGGAAAGCAGGGACACAATTTTCAGAGAGCAGAGAGAAGAGCCGAGAGAGAAAGTGGTGGTGCTAGAAATCTGTTTGAAAGTTGGATTGTTTTGTAACCTTTTTTTTCTTATGGTTACATTACAAAAACTTATGAGATAAAATGGAAAAGGAAAAATCTAGAACCCAGGAATCCATCTTAACACCTTGCCCAACTGTTACAAGGGCTTTATCATGGGTGAAGTTGAAAAAGTGTCAAAAGACGAAAAGATCTTTATTTTGCAGCGTATCAGGCCTTTTGGGGATATTTAATGCCAAAACACAATACCTATTATAAACGATTCATTGTATACGATTTATTGAACACAAGTTGCTAAGGACGGAGGGGCTTCATAAATTGAAAATGCATATTTTTGTTGCGGTAAAAAATGGTTTGAAATGAAATAAAAGTAAATCATAACGTTCTATACTATAAGCAACTTCATGGCACAACTGAGAAGCATGATTGGAAGCCTATTGACAAATGTTTGATTTTTAGAGATTTCTGAAAGAAAATTAAGTCTATATTTAAAAATACATTGAGATGGATTCTTGAGTTGTAAATTTTCCTTTTCCCATTTTTATCTCATACCGTCGGATTTATTTTATCCTTTATTTGTCACAAAACTTATGTACAGTTTCAGCATAAAATGACCCATAAAAGCCAACAAGCAACCATTAAATAACCCAAATCCTCAATAAACTTATTTCCAACCATTATCATCCTTATACTTCCCGACAACATTCAGTAATCCCAGAGATCAGAAATAATATCACTTCCCCAGAAGCATTTTTTTTAACGTTCAAATTAATTATCTTTCCATTTGACATTTAAAATATCAGTGTTGACCCCAAATTGGCCTCTGTTGACCTCAGAGGTCAGCACCGCCTCTTCCATGCTTGCTCTCAAAGTTAGATTCCACAGGATTTGAAGGGTAAGCCAATCATTAAGATACAAGCGAAAAGCTACCCCTGAGGCATCCAAGGGGACAAAGTGTGTGGATAGTTAGTAAATGTGGTTTTCATTCTCCCCACTGCATCTTTTCAGTTCCCTGAATCAGGAATTTCTAATCGTTTCTGTATGCACCCCCCCCCCCTATAAAATACCACAGAAATAATGTATGTCATGCAACCCAGAGTTTTTATTTTCAACAGAAGGAATAATAATATTTTCCCTTTTTTTTCAGGGAGGGTAGCCTATTGTCAGTGGGGTTGCTTTCTTGCTAGTGCCTGAGGTGGACAAAATGAGTTAAACAGTACTATTGCAATTCATCTAAAATAATTTATGTCACCAATATATTTTTCTGCAGACCATCTAAAATTTTGCTTCATAAAATTTAAAATAATGTCCAAATTTTTCTGCAGACCATCAAACATTTTGCTTCATAAAATTTAAAATAATGTCCAAATTTATTTGCAGATCATCAAACATTTTGCTTCATAAAATTTAAAATAATGTCCAAATTTATTTGCAGACCATCAAACATTTTGCTTCATAAAATTTAAAATAATGTCCAAATTTATTTGCAGATCATCAAACATTTTGCTTTATAAAGTTTAAAATAATTTCCAAATTTTTCTGCAGACCATCAAACATTTTGCTTCATAAAATTTAAAATAATGTCCAAATTTTTCTGCAGACCATCAAACATATTGCTTCATAAAATTTAAAATAATGTCCAAATTTATTTGCAGATCATCAAACATTTTGCTTTATAAAATTTAAAATAATGTCCAAATTTTTCTGCAGACCATCAAACATTTTGCTTCATAAAATTTGAAATAATGTCCAAATTTTTCTGCAGACCATCAAACATTTTGCTTCATAAAATTTAAAATAATGTCCAAATTTATTTGCAGATCATCAAACATTTTGCTTTATAAAGTTTAAAATAATTTCCAAATTTTTTTGCAGATCATCAAACATTTTGCTTCATAAAATTTAAAATAATGTCCAAATTTGTCTGCTGATCATCAAACATTTTGCTTCATAAAATTTAAAATAATATCCAAATTTATTTGCAGATCATCAAACATTTTGCTTCATAAAATTTGAAATAATGTCCAAATTTATTTGCAGATCATCAAACATTTTGCTCGATAAAATTTGAAATAATGTCCAAATTTATTTGCAGATCATCAAACATTTTGCTTTATAAAATTTGAAATAATGTCCAAATTTTTCAAAGATGTTTCATAAAAATTTTGCTTGATAAAATTTAAAATAATGTCCCAATTTTCCTGCAAAAACTTTGCATCGACCACCAGTGGTCTGTGAACCATCAGTTGATAACCATATAGATTATATTTACATTATTTTAAAAACCGATAAGAACATCCGCAGGAACCTGCTGATTCGAAATCTGCCTTCAGTCTTATTAACCATTAAAAATTGCTGCCAAGATCTAAACACAGACAGACAACTCTACTTTATATATATATAAAAATGGATATTAAAACTAAACACACATAAATCAGGTCTGAACTCTGACATAAGTGGTTTTAATATGCATACGTTTTTCTATATACTAAGAAGACCAAGAAACCAAAAGAAAGGTATACTATGACAGTTAGCTGGTCAATTGGGGAGACGAAAATTAAAATCAATGTTCTTCACTTCTTTACAAACTCAATATTTGACAGGTAAAGGAAAACTTTAATGGAATATTCGAATATCTGTGTATCATATATAGAGAGCAAGTGTTAGCCCCAGAAAGGAGCCCCTTGATTTCTGAGAACTTCGACTGAAGTAAAATGAAACAAAAATAAGATCTTATTTTGGCAAAATTACTTGTGACTTGAGCAAATTTTGTTTTGCAGTGATAAGAACATGATAGACACACTAATGTTGAAGACTAGATATTAAGAATAAAATGTATTTTTTGATAAAGGACGGATGATTGTCCGAAATATTAAAAATGATATTAGCACTTATGATTTACATGCTTTAATTTCTTTTGCATAAGACCATTTTTTTACTTTTCAAATGTGAAGAAATTCATCATTTTTAGCCAAAAAAACACATTATATCTATTATTATACTAAATGTGAGTTAATCAACGTTTGTTTCTCTAAATCATTTTTTATATATTCTTTAATAACACAAAATACATGCTAAAATATACCTTAGTTCTAGGATTGAGTTATGTTTGAAAAAAAACATTTTCTTTTAATTGTTTTACTTAGGCGTAATTCATAATTAACTGAACAAGTCACCCATCTTTCTCTTAGCTATCTATGTATTTCTCTTGACCTCTCTCACTCTATGTTGATTTACAGTGTGCAAATGAGGTAACCGAATGGGTAAAAGCAGGCATTGAAGCTCATGTCCCCATGCGAAAATTCTACTGGCCCCTGTCCTCTCCAAACTCTACAACAAATACCTTGTTGAATCTTGCTTCCCTGATAGCTGGAAAATTGCCTCTGTGGTACCAGTGTTCAAGAATTCTGGAGATAGAACTGACCCTCATAATTATCGCCTCATCAGTCTACTCCCACTCTTCACTAAAATCTTTGAATCATTAATCAATCTAGCGATAGTCCGTCACATTGTTAATGCTAAACTTCTTTCTGACAATCAGTATGGATTTAGGCAAACACGGTCTACTTCGGATATCCTAGCGGTCATCTCTGAACACATATACCATACTCTGGACAAGGCATGTGAAGCTCAGTCGGTAGCGCTTGATATATCCAAAGCCTTTGACAAAGTCTGGCATAAAGGTCTTCTCATTAAGATTCATATGGTATTACTGGACGAATATTTAATATAATTAGATCCTTCCTAACCAAAAGAAAGATCCAGGTTGTCCTCATCCAAACAACATGACATAAATGCAGGTGTACCCCAGGGATCGATCCTTGGACCTTTATTATTCCTGATTTTCATAAACGACCTCACTGATGACATTGTGTCTGAGATGGGTATATTTGCTGATGACACCACGCTCTACTCTTATCATGTGTGCAAAATTGGCATGCACATATCCGAGGCAATGGTTGAATCCTTAGAAAGTGACCTCCAGTCTGTAGTAGAAGGGGGGTCATAAATGGATGATAACATTTAATGCCGCTAAGACAAAGATCCTTTCCTTCAATAACTACAAGAAACCTCTTCAACCACCGATTGCCATAGCAAATAACACCCTACCTGAGAGTCCAACATTCAAACTCCTCGACCTAACATTCACAGGAAACATGAATTGGAACAAATACATAGAAGACATTGCCAAGGCTGAAAGTGAGCTCCCTCTACCATGCAAGAAAACTTCTCACACCTGATAGTATCCTATATCTCTACAAAGCCATCATCCACCCATGCATGGAGTAGTCTTATCACATCTGGGCTGGTGCATCATCCACCAGTCTTTCCCTTTTAGACAAGATCCAAAAAAGAGTATATAATCTAATAAGTCCCTCACTATCCACCAAGCTCCAGCCCATGCCCCATCGCCGCAATGTTGCATCTTTGTGCCTGTTTTACAAGTACTTCAATGAAATGTGCTGCGATGAACTTGCTGCTCTGGTGATCCCTCGACGTAAATACAATCAACCAACCCAACAATCCCATCCATTCATTGTGGAGGTCCCCAGATGCCGGGGAGCCTTCTACTCCAATAGCTTCTTTCCTTGAGATGTCGACCTTTGGAACTCTATCCCTGCTCCTTGTTTCCCCGACCGTACCAACATGCAGAAATTTAAAACTAATTGGAACAAGCATCTCGTTGCATAGCTCCCTCCCAATTTAGGATGACCAACAAAACTTTCACCCTAATTCTCAGTAGCCCTTTACGTCTACAGTGGCAACTTGCCTTGTTTGAAGTGAACTAAGTTAAAAAAAAAAAAACACTCTCTAATATTTCTTAATCTCTCTGAGCATTTAGAGAAAGAGTGACTCTCTTTTCTCAGCATCGTCATCTAATTTACATACATGTGTCTGTACACACAACAAACATGTATATAAATTAGATGGTTAAATAATTAATAAGTCTGTTTACTTCTATATAATAATAATAAAGAATAATAATACTTCTATGTTGGCATCCGTCAGTCGCAACGACTATGGATCAGCGACGTATTGGGATGTTGTTTGTGCGCATCTCTTTGTGTGACTGTAGAGACCAATTCTTGATTTGCATGGTCTACTACAGCGTTGACATACGAAGGCTGTTGTGTAATATGTCACCTCGGCTTCTTTGTCTGCCTGTAGGCTCGCTCTTCTTCTAGCTCTCTTCGCAGCATTTTCATCGTGGAGTGTCTTCTCACTGATGATCATTCCCTGGCGTATCTGTTTCCTCCAGGCAGGTCTGTCAGCTGCAGAGGCTTCCCATGTATAAATGTCAATTGAGCAAGCCTTCATATCTTGTTTGCAGATATCCTTGAAGCGGAGATGGGGACGAACCCTTTTTCTTGAGCCTGAGGCAAGTTTGTAGCGGTCGGACATAGGACCTATTTCTTCTTGTCCCCTGTGGGCAAATTGGTCATACACTGACCAATCGGCTTGCAGGGCGTATGATTTTCTAGCTGTCCCCAAATGGACTACTTTGACAGTTTAGTCTTGGGACGAGATCGCCAGAGAGAAACGAGACGCGATCGAGGAAACAGCTCTCTCCTGCCTAACTATCGTTCCAGCAGCAGCCACGACGTTGACGCTTCTCTTATTTTCCTTTCTGGACACTGTCCAATATTTTGTTACTTTACCAAACGGTAAAGTAACCCTTTGAAATAAATTCTCTTTCGTCTGTTCTTATACAGTGTTTTTTGTTTGATTCAATTTCGTGTATATAGATGTAAGAAGCATTCTACAAGTTCGCTGTAAAGAAGATCTTTAGGGATGCGTCCATCATCCATTCTGCGCACATGGCTCAGTAAAGCTCGGAGTAGTGTTCTACCCATCTGTCCAGCTGTTTGACTTTGTCTAGTATGGGTTCACCCGACTTGAACTTCAGTGGTGCAGTTTTGTTGATTGTGGGTCCAGTAGCTCTCCTGATCCCGTCATACATGTTTTTTATGTTGCCTGTATCAGCCACCCGCTGAATAGTCTTGGAGAGGTCCGTCCAGTAGTTGTTCGCAGCTTCTCTGACAGCCTTTTGGACTGCACCTCTCGAAGACTTCAGTGTAGCCAGCGATGTAGGAGATGGGTTGGCCTTGTATGAAAGCAAGGATGAACGTTTTGCCTCAATCAGAGGGTCGAGGGTAGCAGAATTTGCATCATACCAGTCATTGTGTTTACAATCTTTCCTCCTCCCAAAGGCTTTGAGAGCTGTAGAGTGGGTGTCGTTCTTGAGTGTTTCCCACTGTTCAGATGCAGGTCGACTGTGATCTCCTTTGACAATGAAGGAAAACATCACGTTGAATTCTGCCATGTGGTCTGGGTATTGAGTCTGGCTAACGTCTATACGCGCAATACCCTCCTGTTTAGTGTGGTAGAAATTTTTGTGTTGAAGTTTAACCTTACTGCATGCTAATGAATGATCCATATCACAATCGGCACTATGGTAGGCTCTAGACATCAGGAAATATTTTAGGTACCTTCGTCTAGTAATGATGAGGTCAAGCTGGTGCCAGCGCCCTGACCTGGGATGTCTCCAAGACACTCTGTGATGCGGCCTGGCATCAAAGAATGTGTTGGTAATGCAGAGGTCATGGTAGATACTGAACTCTAGTAGCCGCTGACCATTATTACATTTGCCCACTCCAAAGTTACCAAGGCAGCTTGGCCATGCATCGTTGTCACCACCTACACGTGCATTAAAGTCCCCAAGTATGATCAGGTCCTCATTCTGTGAAAATGCCTTGATGGTGCCATCCAGCTGAGTGTAGAAGTGCTCCTTTGTGTCGTCAGGTGCTGTGAGTGTTGGGACGTACACACACAATAGATTAATTGATCTATCTGTGATGTTCAGACGCAGTGAAATTAAGCGTTCAGTGGCTGAATCACAGAGTTGTACATTTTGAAGCAGTGAGTTTTTGACTGCAAAACCAACACCGTATTCGCAAACTTCCTCTTCCTTCTTCCCTTGCTAGAAGAAGGTATAGTCTGATTCCTTTAGGCATCCGGAGTCTGCTAAGCGAGTTTTTTGTAGTGCAACAATGTCTACCCTTAGTCTCAGTAGCTCATTGTTGATGATGGCAGTTTTTCGGACATCGGAGATGTTGCGTATGTCAGTAGATAGGCCAGTCATCATAGTTCGGATATTCCAACACCATAGCCTAAGTGCTGGTCTTTTTGTACTTCTATTTTCGTTTGGTGCAATGGTTTCTGACCACTTGTTGGAATTATCCTATGCCTTATGCACCCAGTAAAGCAGGTGGCCAGTTGCAGTATAGCACCTTACTGGCTGAGGGCTGCTCAGCTTTATGGCAGGCGGTAGCTGTCCAATAAGGTTAAATAACCTCTCCCACTGTCGGGATCGACCTCTGGCGCCCATCTGTATGTCAATTGAGCTGTAGGCTTATAACCGATAACTGTCGCTCCCCTGTTTAGTCCTATACAGATGCATAGCTAAAGTTTTCTCTCCAGGGTGCTGGCCAGGGCAGATCTATGGAGAGACTGAGTTGTACAATCATCAGAATCCCCCTCTCGGTCTTGCTGATGTTGCCCATAGGAATGGAAGTACCAGTATGTCCGGCACCAGGTTGACTGCAGTAGCTTCCAGAGAAGAGCTAAGTACAGCGCTTGTCTGCCTGTGGGGCTACACTCCAGATTTTCTGTTGGGGTTTACTCCCTTAGCTTTTATCGAACCAATGAATAACCACAAGGCAGTGGTACTATTTACCCATAGCTGGGGGCCTGTTCATGGGCATCAGGGCTTGTCCATACAGCGATGGGCCTGGCATGCTGCATGTCTAGGGGCAGACCACCTCCGAGTCCTCTGTAGTTCTGCTTGAGTCCTAAGATACTCAATTGATGTGTGTCGCCACGGGGAGGCACTGCATGGAATTTGTCTATAGAGAGGCTATGTACTGGCAGGGAAGATTTACGCACTCTGCTCTCTTTTCGCCTAGATTAACCAGCGGTGGGGACTGGAAGAGGAAGGTGACGAGCACACCACACTTGATGCATCAATAGACCATTATGACACACAATACTTCTATAATACTTCTATATCATGATAATAAAGAATAATAATAATAATAATAATAATAATAATAATAATAATGATGCAGAAGTAAAAAGACTTATTTTTAGTTATGCAAAAATTAAAAAAAAAACTGTCTTAACAGATATGTTAGTTTATGGATTTTTAAATGAAATCAAAGCAGAATAAATAGTGGAAGTGGTTGTGACCCAACGGGTCACGGGTATGTTTATTTTACACACAAACTAGACATAAGTAAACACAAGTAAAATTAATTCCCTGAACAGAACCGGTTTGCACCAATCTCCTTATGTCTCCTTAGAAAGATTAAAATCAATGATACCTTATGTCTAGAATTTGTATTCCAATTTTAATCAAAATTTATTACATGATTTTGATTCTAGAAAATGTCTAAGCTTTAGCTTCAGGGGTCTGAAGAAATTCACATAATCTTGCCTTATTGGTGTCTAATGACTGGATCAATTCAATGAAATATTTGAATTTTCAAATGGGAGGTTTTACCCATATTATGTCCCCTAAAAACTCTTTAAAATAATACAAAGAAACTAAAATTTGGGAAATAATACTTATTGTTAAAATTTCACAAAATATCGTAGTTATCTGAATTTTCACGATAAGACTTCAACCCTCTTTTTGCCCACTTTGCATAAAACTAACTAAGACTCACATTTGGCCCCCTTGCGCCTAGCAGCTGTGATCCAAACTTCATAAGATCGGTTAACTAATTTAGGAGTAAAGTATGTTCATATACTTATATAAACATATACACATAACTAATTTGATATATATGTGTGAAATTTCATGTGTAAGCAAAGTTAATTTTTTATTAAAATTTGAAAAAAAAAAAATCAGTAACAAATTTAGTAATTCTGTTGAATAATGTTATTTTGATATTTTCTAATGTCTTCATTGTACATTGTGGTGTGAATAATCAAATTCCTTTTCTCTTTTCCACAGACAAAGATTCATATCAGAAATTGTCAGAACAGATGGTAGATGAGACGATTAGCTCTGCCTCTTTCACAGAGCCCGAATTTGAAGACCTCAAAAGAAGAATCTTTGCCCTACTTTGAAAAAGCCATGAAACCTCAATTTGAACAAGGGAGAGAACTCTGCACCTCCCACAATATATGTAATTCCACAGTAAAACTTTTGTTGGTCTCTCTGTGCCGATGGAACTTAGATAATCTTGGCATATTTATTTGTTGAGGCAAGAGGTTGCTGTTCCAGTTCGTTGCAAATGAGGGTGGGTTAGTAGTATCATTGCTTGTGTTTGTTAAAGATTCTTTGCAACATTTTGAGGGTGACCTGGACCAAATTCCAATGGGTGGTTCTTTGGTATTTGAAATACAAACAAATAAAATAATTTTTTTTGTCTTTGTTATTTATTTATTACTAGCAGGGCTACCAGGCGTTGTCCAGGGCAAAAGTGTAACATATTTCTATTAAAACTTCTATCTCTCTATCTTTCTCTCTTTCCCCATTCCTCCCCCTCCCCCTCCGCCCATTCTTCTTTGGAAACACACACACACACAATTCTCGTTTATATAAAAGATTCCTCGAGGAATGAGTCGGTATTTTCTTTCAAAATTAGTACATAAAATGGCTGTCTTAATGGAAACAGCATCCGGGTTGTGAAAATCATGCTAAAATGGGGAGCCAGTCAGACACAGTCCGACTGGTTTGAAAGCCAGCAAGGAAAAAAGGCTGAATCCGGTTTCTAAATCATGGGGTGGAAATTTTGGTTTCCGGAAGTAAAAAGTGTATTTTTCGTAGGCTAGTATGATTCAGGGGAGATAACTTGTATATAACTCCTGAATATGTATTCTTCTTCAGCTGAGCATAGTCTTTTTTGTTGTTATTTAAGGTTGAGGAATTGCAATAACAACTGATAAAGGTTTTTTTTTAGCTCATGTGGAATGATCCTTTTGTAGTAAAATTCAAAATATATCAATGGGTGGCATTAGATGTTTTATTTTAAGCACTCGATCACTCAAGGAATTATTTCAAAGTTTAATACTTATTTAACTTGTGGGACTCGTAAAAATCCTACTGAATTGTTTCACCTTCCTCTCACCTTCTCTCTGTATCCCTGACAAATAAACTTGCTTTCCAGAACCCCATATACCCACTTCTGAATCTGTTAAATGTTTAAAAAATATATACGATTTGATTATACGAATATAATACTTAGTTTACTTTAAATATAATTAAAATATAAATGAATGAATTTAATTAAATAACAAAATTTACATTCATAAAATATTTAAACAATTAGAAACAATTATACGATAAATATTTGCAATAGTAGTTGTAATAACCTTTCAAACAGTCAAATTATGTTTCAGAATTTTTTAGATGAGGGTTGATAATTTGTAGAATTTGATATATTCGGACTACTGTTCTCATCTTGGGTGTTTTTATCACAACGTTTCGGCCGATGTAACCTCAGACCTTCTTCAGGTGTACCTTGTCGAACTCAGGAATCTTTCTGTCGAACTTGGGAATCTGGACGGAATTTCGTCCAGATTGCCGAGTTCGACAAGGTACACCTGAAGAAGGTCGGAGGTTATATCGGCCGAAATGTTGTGATAAAAACACCCAAGATGAGAACAGTAGTCCGAATTTACCAAATTCTATAGTAAAATTATGTTTTCATTTTTTTATAAAGGATAAATAATCGTTAATTTTCGATAATTTCTGTTATTTGAATGCAGATTACTGATTCTTCCATTGTAATATTTACTGAATTTAACTTTGTAATTTATTTTCTATTTCTTGCATCATAGCTTTTAATTAAGTTTTATCGACAATATTAGTGTTTTTAATATATATATATATATATATATATATATATATATACACATACACAGGGTGTTGCAGCAAAATCCGACACTTGACAAAAAGAAAACAAAATAGGCAATAAAAACGAAAGTTGTATATTCAAAGATCCGGCAGTTTATTTAGCAACAGTTAGAGTTACATACTTCATTATTTTTCAATGTAACCGCCGCCAGAGGAGACGACCATGTCAAGGCGGGCACGAAATGAGTCACACGCTTTGGCGACCATGTCCTTGTCTGTACTGGCAAACACCTCCACCATGGCAGCCTTCAGAGAATCGATCATGTTGTGAACATGCATGTTGGTTTTGGCCTTGATCACGCTCAAGAATAAATAGTCAAGGAGGCTGCAGTCAAGTGAGGAAAGCGGTCACAAGTAAAAGTATATCTGGATGGCGAAGCTATTGAGGTTGTCGAGAGGTTTTGTTACATTGGTGATACCATTGGAGTACAAGGTGGAGCAGGTGCTAGTGTAATTGCAAGAATTAGGAGTGGATGGAGTAAGTTTATGGAACTTCTGCCATTACTAACCAGCAGAGCGTTACCACTGTCGACCAAGGGAAGAGTCTATGAGGCATGTGTATGCAGTGTGATGATGGAAGTAAAACTTGGCCAATGAGGGTTGAGGACATGCGTTACATGGAGAGAAATACTATGAGAATGATACGATCGATGTGTAATGTGAGTCATAAAGACAGGCTTAGATCTAATGACCTCAGAGGAAGATTAAATTTGGACAGTATAGAGAAATGTGTACAGAACAGGAGACTTTGATCGTATGAACACATTGAAAGAATGAATGAGAGTTCTTGGGTTAGTAGATGTAGAATGAGAATCTTAGAGTGTTATTGGGGCTCTTTGAAAAAGCAATAATTGAATAGGACAACAGGCAGGAAACATTGCTCCTCTTGTTGCTTCAAGAAGCACACCAAAATGGCTAAAAATGCTGGGAGGTGGGTGGGGGGTCCTTAAAATGGGGCATATAATTGGCTCATTTCTACACAGTTGAGTGGGGGGGGGGCATTGAAAGTCTCAGAGCACCCCCGGCATAATCTGTGAATGAATAATGACCTCTGAGAACTCCTGCTCTCACCTTTGAATCCCATTTTTATTCTTATAAGTTTTTATTTATCTACCTCCCACAGCGGTAAGATGTGACACAAGGTCGGGAAAGTGGGATTTGAAAAGCCAGCGCCAGAGAAGGTCTACAAAAAATGCCTGGGCAGCCCCGTCGGCATTCCCCGGTAGGGGCGCCTCAGGCAGTAAGTAATAAACTTACTATTCCCCAAAGAGGGGAGGCAAAGCCTGGGAGGGTGGACCTCCTAAAAGTGCACAGGGCAGTACCTCAGACTGGCGGAATCAAGGCCCGAAGGCCAAGACAATACCGGTCTACAGAGTGTAGCATCCATCGGAACAGATACTACACTCTGATCTTAGTCAAAAGGCCACAGAGGATTTTGTGTTAATTCGTTATTTTCAAGAAAATAAAGTAAAACGCTGCTGTTTGTGTTCATGGATGTCCGGCACAAATTCAAATTTCATAATATTTATTGTAAAAATGAATACCACCGTTGGATTAATCATAAAATTTAATTCAAGTAAAGTTGTGTTTTATCTTGGTATAGGGCTTTGTTTAAATTGCACCCCACCCCACCCCGAACAGAGAGACAGAGACATCACAGTATATTATGGAACAAACTATCTGCATCAGTCGTTGGCTGCTGAGACACTGCATCTTTTAAAACCCTGATTTTTTTAAAATTTGCCACAACTACATCCTATGCCCCCCCCCCATCCATACACGTGCACATGCACATTTGATGAATGGTAGTGCACCACCTCAGCACTGTGCATATCATTACTATTATTATATTATTATTTCCGTATATTGGATAACATTTTATCACTTTATACTAAACGAAGAACTCTCTTCGATTTTAATGTTGCTGTTTTTAAGGAAAACTTTTTTAATTTAACGTTTTTCGTTGTTTATTTTCTACACACACAATTGATTTTTAGCTGAGAAAGCCAATTTTATATGAGAAAAAGACGGGAAATGGCCAAAGATGTTATTCAACACCTACCCACAATAGGAGTATGTGACACAAGGTCGGAAAGTGGGATTTGAAAAGCCAGCGCCCGAGAAGGTTAGTACTCTGGCAATTAAAAATTGCCTGGGCAGCCCCGTTGCATTCCCCGGTAGGGGCGCCTCAGGCAGTAAGCAATAAACTTACTCCTCCCCAAAGAGGGGAGGCAAAGCCTGGGAGGGTGGACCTCCTAGAACTGCACAGGACAGCCCCATAGACTGGCGTAAATCAAGCCCCGAAGGCCAAGACAATACCAGTCTATGGGGTGCAGTGTCCATCGGAACAGATACTACACTTTGATCTTGGCCAAAAAGAAGGTTGAGTATTGTATGTTTATGTAACTTTTCTTTATGACGTCATACAATTGTACAACACAGTGCACAGACGGGTAGTAGTTTTATGTGGGAGAAACACGAGAACAAAACAAAAGATAATACATTGGGTTGAGTGAATGTAGACAACACGAAATAATCTTATCCTGGAGTTTGTCGATTCTCCTGCCGTCGACCCGGCAGAGAATTGCAGGATCACATCTTGTCTGTTTTGGAATGAGTCTCAAACTGAAGATTAATGTTGATCACATGATCTGGTTTTAGCGCCAAGATGATTCATCACGCATGACTCTTGTTACGTGCTACACGCTCACATGGTGAAGAGGCGATGATTACATAACTGTCAAGCCGAATTACAACTCACGTAGATCGACAGAAAATAGTTCCTTCATGTAACTGCTACAAATTTGTTAAAAAAAAAATGTTCATTAGAGAAAATGGCAGCTTCGGAATCCATGGATTAGGGGACTATGACACTTAGTGTTCAGTCGTTTTATAGAAGAGCCCTAGCATCGGCTATAAGAACGTTATAGTAGTATTTTCTATTTTAAATGTGATGGTTGGGCTCATTTCTCGCACTAACTGTGAGGTCAAAACACCTATTTCAAGTTAATTCAAGTTTACACAAGTGCAGCACCTTATCTGTTTTATATTCCACATAATGAAAAATGTGTTAGGATCGAGGGTCGTGTTCCCCCGATTATAAACGTGTTCAGTAAATCAAGCAATGTTGCATGCAAAGACAGAGCAATAATTAATAAACAAAAATGAGGTAGTTCAAATAAGGTTTATTGAACGTGTGTGTAATGTGGAATGATGAAGTGTGTGATGTATGCATGTGTGTCGATGGAAAAACAGTTCTTGAAAAGGTATAAAAAGAAATGAATCCGGCGTGGGTAAAGTCTTTGAAAGCCGTACACAAAGAAAATGAGTTGAGAACTCTTACCGTTGTTTGACCACGTGTTGACGGAAGAAACGTGTGTTGGTAGTTGTAATGCCGAGACCAGTTCAAGAGAAAAGCGTGAGACGAAACGCTAGTGTATTAGCGTCGTTCTGCTGAGGCCAATTGACCAGAAGAGAAGAGTGAAACAGAACGCTAGTGTCAGCGTCGTTCTGTCGAGGCCAATTGAGTAGGAAAATGCGAGTGAAATGGAGCACTGGTGCCAGCGTTGTTCTGCCGAGGCTGGTTGGTGAAAAAGAGAGAGAATTTCCGTTTGCACCTGGTTTTATAGTCCGAAGGGCAGATAACTCTGGTGTCACTTTACAGCGCCACCTGTCGGTGAAAAAGTGACACCTACCGGCAAACCGGTGTAGTTATGTTTTGAAAGGAGGAGGTAACTGCTACAAATGAAAAAAGGAAAACCAAAAATATTATTTATGTATTCATCAACGTTTCGTCTTTATTTCAAGATTTCCTCAGGATGATTGATTTGAAGAAATAACACGCAGGTACAAATATTTCTTTCTTCAGTGTTATTTCTTGAAATCATCATCCCAAGGAAGTCTGGAAATAAAGACGAAACGTTGATGAATACATAAGTGATATTTTTGGTTTTCATTTTTTCATTTTCCATTATTTTGGAATATTATTTCTATTTTTTTTATCATAATGCATATATGCGAGCTCAGTGGTAAAGTTTTGCATATTCCTGTGCAAAAAGATACTTTATTAATCGACTATAATTTGTTATTATAATTTTTTTTTAATTCAAGGATTGTTTGGATTTTAATATAACAAATACTTCTGTTAAGTGATATTGTTTCATTTCGTGAACAAGTGTTTTCAGCAAGTCAATAGAATTCCGAAATGACAATGATGGTGGGTTCTGAGCTCCTTATGGTGTTTATTTACTCCTCGCGGAGTTAGGCACAAGGCCAGTTTTATCTTACTCCCACAAGTAAGATGTGACCCAAGATCGGGTCGAGCAAGTGGGGTTAAAAGCCAGCGCTCGAGAGGTGAGCACTCTGGCCATTTAAAAATTGCCTGGGCAGCCCCGTCGGCATTCCCCGGTAGGGGCGCCTCAGACAGTAAGCAATAAACTTACTCCTCCCCAAAGAGGGGAGGCAAAGCCTGGGAGGGTGGACCTCCTAGAACTGCACAGGACAGGCGTGCAGTATCCATCGGAACAGATACTACACTTTGATCTTGGTGTCAGAACAGTTGTTTATGCACAACTATTGTGTTCCTTTCCAGCCTATTCTTTGGAGGAATTATTGATTTTTTACTTTTATTTCTTTGCGGTTATACTTAAAAGATAAATAAATGTGTATCAAAATTAACAAACTGTTAATGTTTATCTATCCTATATTAATAAAGGCGAAAGTGTTTGTTTCGTGTTTACAACAATGAAATGTTTATTATTTCAAAGTTTTGTTTCAAGCATTTGAAGTAAAGAACTTTGCTATAGCGAGTAGTAGAACATTATTTACTTACTTAATCATTCCTGCCTTGCCTTCTCCCCCCCCCCTCCCTCTTCTCGTGTGCCGTACCGTCTCCCCCCCCCCGTCTCTATCGTTGTGCATTGCCTTCTTCACTCACCCTCACTCTCTTTTTCTTTCTGCCTTGCTTTCTCCTTTTCTTTCTGACTTTCCTTCTTCTCCCCCCTCCTCTTGCAGTGCCTTACCTTCTCCCCTCCCTCTCTCTACTCTGCCTTTTTCTCCTTCTCTCCTTCTACTAGCTGTGCCTTACCTTCACCCCCTCTGTCTCTGCTCCCTTCCTCTCGGTGTGCATTACCCCCCCCCCCACACACACACACACCTCTCACTTCCGACTCCTACATACGCTGTTATTTTTTCTTTCTAAGGTCGTAAAACATCACCTGACTCTCATCCCATTCCTGCGTCTCACCCCATATTTATGAATAATAGAGCTAAGAAAACCAGCCTAGTATTTAAACGCAACGAAACACGCCGTTTCCACGGTTATCAGTGCGGAAAGCCTCTGTCACTGTTTAAGAAAGAAAGGAAGAAAGAAAGAAGAAAAACAAATATTTAAAAAAAGAAAATTTCATATCGTCCGTACATTTAAACAAAAAGATTTCGTCCAATCCTTATCTCCATCATGTCTCCAAGTTTGAGAATCTCGTTAACGTTGATCGTGTCTTTTGCGTGTGTGTTTTTGGTCGCAAACACAGAAGATAAAAAAATCTACTACGATT